>SIJG01000059.1:954086-989288 GCA_023374025.1 Heterodera schachtii | reverse complement strand
CGATTTTCTAGCATATAAAAAGTTTATTAAAAAATTTCAAAAATTTTGATTCTTTTTTTTTTTTTTGCAATTTCCATGTTATAACTTTTTTTAGCAATTGTCTAATCGCGAAGCAATAGCTTAAAATAGCTTCTAAACATGTTAAGCTTTCGAATGATACCAACAATGTTTGATTTCGGATGACAAAGTAAATTGATTTAATCGTTTATCAAAACAAATAAATTAATTTGTGTCAAATTTTAGGTTCTCATTTCATTATTTGTTTTGTTAATGTTTCCATCAAATTTTGGATTGAATTTGCTTCTTCAATCCCATCAATTCAATTGATATTGGAGGATGAAGCTTAAATTGACAAAAATTATTTAAATAATTAATTTGGAGTCGAATTTTGGATTTTTGGCCACTGAAATAATTATGCCACTATTTTGGCATTTCGTCAATGTTTTTGCCACTTTTTTGGGTTTTTTGAGAACTTCTTAACAAAAATATAATAAATTTCGTGAATAACATGATCATTTGCTATTGCCAATTTTCTGCTTTTTTTACTCCGACTTTAAGTGCGAATAGAAAATGAATTTGAACGAAAATAGTGAAATTAAAATTTTACAAAATTTTACAATTATTTTTTATTCTTTCTAAGCTAGGGTTGACAACAAAAAAAGACAGCGATTATGTGATTAAATATTTGAATTATCTGCGAGAAAAAAAGGTCAAGTTAAAAAATAAAAATCAACTGCGTGCATGCGGGACTGAACCTGCCCAATGAATGTCTCGTGGCGCGCTTTAACCATTGCGCTATTTGCACGACAGCAACTGATATTCTTTGAGAACATTTATTCCCCACTTTTTCTCTTTTTTAATTTATTTTTTGATCTTCACTTACTGCCTTGAATTAAGAACATTATAAAACCGGGATTTGAATACCGTAAACCTAGCCCGACCTGATTTCAACCCCAAAACCATAGGATTTTCAAAATTCCGGCTTTATCCAATCTTTCTGGCCAATTGATGTAACGCAAAAATTAAAAAAAAAATTAAAATTTTCCAATTTTTGCTTCTTCTTAAATAGCATCGGCAGACTCACAGCAGAAATTACATCAAATGGTCAACAGTGAGAAGGGCGAATCACTTATTATAAGATTCTAGACTTTGATTGGAATCGGGAATTTTGTCCATTTGTTCAGTTTTGGCTTTGCTTGTCTTCTCAGTCGACGTTCTGCCCGTGTCAGTGATTGAAGCATTGTGAGCACACTTGAATAAAATTTAAAAAAACAATTAAAGGAAAATTGTGCTAAGTCGTCTAGAAAATAACAAAATTGAGCTTTTTGACAAAATAATATAATTAAATTGAAAATGATTTTGAAAAATATCTGCCATCAATTATAAAATTAATAACACATAACTTATTTCACCTTCGAAAAAATAGTCAAACATTTCCTGCGCCTCTTCCTTTGTGTACAATATGTCATCAGCTTCCAATGGGTCGCCCTTTCTTATGCTGATGCCCGCTATTGATTCTGCTTTAAAAACCAATTTTCACCAGGAATGACTGAGAACATTTATCCTGAAAATTTAAAATTTCATATTTGAAATGGTACTGAGATTAAATAATTGGTAAAACCCACTAATGAAACACTTGGGGAAGGACGCCCGCATGTACATGGGTAAAGTGTTTTGGAGGGTGAACAGCATTCCAGAAGTTGTTCCGCCTTGAGTAACAGGTCCCGGGTTGGTTGGCAATCGTCTCCCAACACATCGCAGCGTGATGGCGAGGTCTAAATGCAAACTACTTTAATTTATTTTTAAAAAGGATTTCTTTTTTATAAATGCCTTTAAAAAAAACCAAGAGGCAGTTTAAAAAAATTACCAATTATTCTAAAAAAATTTAAAAAAAAAGTTTTTAATTCTGCCACCACAGAGCAATATAGTAGTGCCCTGTTGCTAATTTTTCAATTTTTCATAATAATTTTTTAAATTGTATTTCATTTATAAATTATTTATTAAAATTCATCATTTTTTGTTCACTAATCATCCGCAAAATTCGGTCAACAAAGGCTAACCACACAATCACTGTAGTACTTTTTGCATCTCAGCACTGTTGTAACCATTTCACATGCTTCTGCCAACGCTTTGCGACTTGAAGATAATTGTTTGGCAGTTCGTCGAGATCCCGTTTTTTAAGGAACTCTGCACACGATAAATCAAAAAGCGATGCTGAGACGTTAACGGAGAATTGTGAAATGTCCATCGGCAATTCGAGCTCAACGCAATTAATGCCGAAGTGCTGCTCGATCATTGTTGCGTTCTAATGGTAAGAAATGGGACCGTTGGCAGCAACCTCCTAGCAACTCGTACAAAAGGAAAAATAAGTAAATCTTTATCAAAGACAGTTGCAAAGTTCTTCTCAAAGACCACCGAATCAGTCTTGCTTTGAGATTATAAAACTTTGTCAATTTGACTTAAATGAATTCCTACATATAGAGGTCCCCAAATAACAATTTCACATGCGCCACGCCACGAAATGGCGTCAACATCAACTATAGTGCATAAAAATTAAAATAACAATAAAGCACCATTGGCGCAAGTATCCTTTTGTACGAATTGTCATGACAGCATAATTTAGATTAAATAAAATTAAAAATTCTTCATTTACTGACCACGTCATTGTAACTGGCCGAGTTTGTCCAAATTGACCTTTGAATCACCGTGGGTTTCAGCCAACCACATGGTTGAACCGAATTGAAGTTTAGCAGAAAAAAGAAAATAATGGAAAAATTCATTAAAAGAATTTTTCTTTGGCAAAAAACTCAAATTATAAAACATCGAAACGACGAACAAACATTGGGGTCAATTTGTAAAACCTATTGGAAAGGCAATTTTAAAAATTAATTTTGTTATCACAATCAGATGGCATGTAACGGCATTCAGAGAGCAAAAAATATTTCGGAAATCGGAATTAAAACTAAATTCCATAGCTCAACAATTTATCCGAAACAAAAATTCTGGGACTTGAAAATGTTTCGAAATCGGAATTCCGACAACCCAAAAAGTCAGAAATCGTAAATTTCAAAAATTAAAAAAACATTGAAAAATTTTCCAACTTTTCGTCCCTAAATAGTGTTTCGTAAAAAATCCAAAGTTTCCAACCTTTTCTCGAAAATTTTGGGAAATCTGAATCCCACAGCCCAAAAAAGTCGGAAATTCAGAATTACGTGCCACACCTGTTGGCATGCAACAAACATCATAAAAATGCAAACATGATCAATCAGGACATTTAAATTGGATTCTTCAAATTAGTGATCTGTGGACAGGCAAATGACGGGTCGGGGTCGTTTTCGTACGGGCCGTTTTCGTATGAGCGCACATTTTGGGTATCAGTTTTTTCTTTGCCAACCAAATTCAACAATCTTGGTATCATTCGATAGCCCTAATTGTCCTCTATTAGCCTGCAAAATTTCGAAAAAATCTCGTTAAGGTTCAAAAATGTTATGGCCAGAAGAATTCAAAAAACCTGATTTTCCAACTTTTTTGGCCATAACTTTTTTTAACCTTAACGAAATTTTCGAAATTTTGCAGCCTAATAGAAGACACTTAGGGCTCTCGAATAATACCAAGAAAGTTGGATTTGGTTGACAAAGAAAAAAATTATACCCAAAAATGTGCGCTCATACGAAAACGGCCCGTACGAAAACGGCCCGGTCCGGCAAATGACGACAAATTAATAATGTGAGAAATGATGGGAGGAGGATAACGAAAATTGTGATCAGTAGTGTGACTATTGTTGAAACGGGAAATGGGATGGACAGAACGCCACACATACCAATGCATTTTATGGATAGATATGTATGTACCTATTCTAATTGACCAATTAATTAGGTCAGTTAATTAATTGGTTGTGGTGTGGACGAATAATTTATACGAAAAAGAATAAAATAAAATAGCAAAAAAAAATGTTGAAATGGAGAAATAAATTTAGTCATAGCCACAATCAAAATCCCAAATGCTTCTGACTAATGGACAATTGGACAAAAAAAACAATATGAAAATAAATGTTAAAACATAATGAGAATGTAACATTTCTTACTCATAAGGCAAAAAGCAAAAAAGAAATCGCCAAAAATCACAAAAAACCCGGAGTCATTAAAATTAGCCAAGAGTAAAAAAAAACATTTTAGACTTAGAAAAATGAAAATTATGGTTACAATTTCTTTATTTTTAGGCATTTTCTTTTGCTTAAATTCAAATTTTGCATTAAAAAGTGAAAAAAGTCACGAAAATTCATAAAAAAGCAAAAAAAAATTTTTTTGTTGAATTTGATGAGGAACACACATTCTTCAATTTTTCCGTGCAGAAGCATATATAAGGGCACATAAAAATGTAAATTTGTCATTCTTCTCGATCACATTTTCTTCCCTTCCCTTCTCGTGTTTACAAAATATTTGTTCCAGGAATGGATGGATTGTTTCCGCCAAATTTTTGTACTTTTTTACTTTTTGTAACTTTTTTCATTGTAAACCAAACCCAACAATCTTGGTATCATTGTGCAAGCTCTTCACATGCCTCTATTAGTCTTACAAAAAAGCACAAGTAACTATTTTAAGAATGCAAAAAAAGTTACAAAGAAAAATTTCGACTCTATTTTGCAATTCTCATTTTATGACTTTTTTGAAATGTTTAATCACGAAGCAATTGTTTAGAAATATTTCCAAAACATGATAAGCTTGTGGCGATTGATACCAAGCTTGTTGGATTTTGTCGGCAACTAAAAAAGTTCGTCCTAAAACTCGGCTGGTGTCGGAACGCCGGCGCCGCCAAAACGCCCCACATTCCACTATTTCACAACCTTTTTTTGTACCAAATCCCTCATTCAAATGTGATTTGCTTGGTTCCATTCTGAAGCTTAGTCTTAAGAATTATGAAAACAAAAGCAAAAACTGACAAAAAGAAAAAAATACAGCTCTTACGAGTTTACTCTTGAACACATTTTTGTCTTATTGTTTTGAGAACCCAAAAAAGTTAGACAAAAACTTTGGCTTTCCTGCAAATTTACGCATTTCTTAGGCCATAACTTTTTGTTCTTACTTGGTCAATCTAAACATTCTTGGTATGTATTAACTGAAAGCTTAAAGTTTAATGAATTTATGTATAAACAAGTAAAGAGCATTTGCTTGTATTTTGAAAAAAAAAATTACAACGAGAAAAACGAAATCAAACATTTTTCGAGTTGCCTTTAGCACAGAATTGAGTTACATTTAAACTTATTTAGACTTCAAGCTTTCGATTGATACCAAGAATGTTTGGATTGATCAAGTAAAAGAAAAGTGATGGTCTAAGAAACTAAATATGGTCTTTGATTGGACCCATAAACTGGAATAAGCCCGACTTTTTGTCTGTTTTCTTGAGCCAAAAATAAGTTAGCCAAAAACTTCTAAGGCAAAGCCTTCGATTGATACCCAAAATTTAGATATCAAGGATTAATTTTTTTGTACATATGTCGATTGCTACTCAAAAAATACTTCTTTTTCTGTTCGTCCTTGGTCAACGAAGCGGCGAAACGGTAAAAGGAAGGGGAGGGGGGAATAAAAATGAATCATTTTTAGCCCAAAAATATGGGGACCTTTGCCTTTTTAGCTGTTCAATGCCTCAAATTGTTCCATTCTCCGAATACATTATTTTTTTTTTTTCATTTACAGCCCTCCAAAATGGACCGCGTCGTCAGCATTGAACTGATCGACTTGCACTGCAAGATGTTGCCCGGCAAACTGATGCGCTGCCGCGCGCTGCGCACGTTGGACATCAGTGGGGACCAGTTGACGGAACTGCCGATGCGCAACGACCTGCAAAACCTGGCAAACCTGGCGTTGTGCGAGAACCAGCAAGTGCCGAGCTCATTTGGTCGGTGATTGAGAATTGATGCCTTATGAATAATATTATAGTAAAAAATGGAGAGCTGAATTTTGCAAAAAACCCGGACCCGGATTTACGAGTCTTTCTGACCTGGAAACAGGAGCCCGGAGAAAAAAGTCCTGACTTATAACAGGACGCCGTGTCCCCCGTGCATTTTTTACGACATAAATTTCAAATTAAAACAAAAATAGATTTTTTTTTTTTGCTTTGTTTTCAGCGAATTTTTTTTTTCCTAATAAAATTATTATTTTTCATTAAAACGCATTGCACCTTTTTTAATTGTCTTCATCATTTGGAATTTTAAATATTAAAATGCATAAGAAATTAATTAAAAATTAACTCCAAATTTTATATACATTATTTATAAAAGTTGAAAAAATTTGCCCACCATTTTATTATTGTACAGGAGGCCAATTGATGCGGTTGAAAGTGCTGAAAGCGGCCAAAAAAAATTCGACGGTGCAGCCCCCGGCAATGTGTTCACGTGCACTGCTCACCAATTTAATTATGTGCGACAACGAACTCAAGCAGCCAACTCCAGCAGGTTCAGCACATCTCTTTACAGGCCCCCCGTAACCAGAAAAAAATTTCGGGAGGGGCAAATTTTTTTTTTTTTTTTGCTCTTGGGGCCAAAAAAGTTTTTTTCTTTCCAGTGCTACTAAAATTTTCAGCGCAGTAGAGCAAAAAAATGTGATTGGGATTTGTAGCCGCTTTCTCCAAAAAGTGGACTATTTTTTTTTTGCTATTTGTGCAAAAGAAAATTTTTGGGGGGGGGGGGACCCGACCTGAAGACCTTTTTTTTTTTTTGCTATTTACCCAATAAAAATTATTTTTTCCCCGCTGCTGGGTCAAAACTGCACTTTTTCACTAAAAATTATCCAATTTTGGCCGTTTTAAGGCAACAACTTGTAAAAAAATTTTTGAATTTTTACTGCGTTTTTTTAAGAAAAACTTGGCTAAAGAATTTTTTAAAATTGCCATTTTTTACTGGAAAAATTTTTCGTTTCGGGGGGGGGGGGGGGGGAGCAACTGCCCCCCCTTGCCACCCCCCCCCCCCCCCCCCCCCTGGTTACGGGCCTGTCCCTTTAACACATTTTATGTGTATTTTAAATCCCTGAAAAAATTTTTCCCACTCGGCGCCGACGTTCCACAAAATTCCCCTATGATTTCAAAATTGCCCTAAAAATTACCCATTTTTCAATGAAATATGAACAACATCATGGTCCGTCGAACGCACGGCTCTTTTTTATTTTATTTTTCCCAAATTTTTACTGAAAATTTTTGTTTTAAATTTTATACATAATTTAATTTTTTTTTTTTTTTTTAGGAAATTCCTTCCAGCATTGGCCAATTTGCGACGATTGCGTTTTTTGGATCTGAACGTGGACAATTTGCACTCCTTTCCTCCAAAAATTGGCGGCTGTCAATCGTTGGCCATTCTCTCACTGCGGCACAACAATCTCAGCGAGTTGCCAATGGAAATTGGCAAATTGAATGTGGGCAATTAATTAATTAATTACTGGGCTAATTAGTGCCATGGAGCACTGAAACTCAAAATACATTAACATGAATTGTTTTAGCGAAGTTCAATTTTTCAGTGTTTTTTAGTCTATTTAAAAATTAAAAATAAATAAATAAAGAAAATTTTTCTTGAGGCCAGGCCCACAGCCAAGGGGTGGGAATTCCCCCCCCCCCCCCAAAAAAAAATTTTTTCAAAAAAAATGGGCAAATCTTTTCGAAAATTTAAAACATCTTCCTCTTTAAACCAAAAAATTCTCCTGGCAGTGCATAATGGCATCACCGGACCCCCATTATTTTACTATTGCTTTGCTTGAAAGATTGACCAAAAAATGGCCAAATTTTTTTTTTTTTTTTTTTTTTTTTTTTTTTTTGGGTGGGGTGAGCTGGGTTTCGTTGACATTGGGGCAACAAACAGCCTTAGGTGTTATGATAAAACCTGTCGAGCTTTATTTTTTGTTGTTGTTGTTCAGCAACTCCAAGTGCTGGACCTGGCGGACAACAGTCTACAGTACCTACCGTACACGCAGACCGTACTGTGCAAGGCCAAAACACTGTCCGCCCTTTGGCTCTCCTTCAACCAACCGCCGCTGCCAAATATGACCACCACGCATGAGCCGGTGATGAACATCAAGGTAGAAAACAAAATGAAATTAAATATAGCATTTTAATCGAAAAAATTTTTTTATGGGAAAAAATCATATAATTTTTTTTTGTTTGAATAAATTTGCACCTTTTTTTTAGGGGGGGGGGGTGTGGGGTGCCCCCCCCCCCCGAAATGAAAAACCAAAAAAGTTTCAAGCAAAAATGGGCAAATTTTCTGAAAATTTTGCACATTTTCTTATCATAGCGCATTTAATTTTCCAAAAATTTTTCCGGCGGCGCCTATCGGCACCGCCGGGCCCCAATTAGACAATTATTTTTTGAAAATTTGAGCCCAAAATGGAAAAATAGTGCTTTTTCGGCGCAAAACCGCTAGTATTTTTTGTTTTTTTGGCTCCGCGCTGAAGATTTTGAAAATAACACTAGTACAAAAAAAAAAATTTTCCCCGAAGAGCAAAAAAAAAAAGCAAGCTCTTCGGGTGTGCCCTCCCCGAAATTTTTTTCTGGAGATACGGGCCTGGGTCCAGCCATGTAATTTGACGACCTTTTTTTTTTTTTTTGCTTTTCAAAAACCGTTTTTTTTTTCGCGGCGCGGTTTTTTTTAAGAAAATTTCGCGAACAGGGGGGCCGGCGGTGCCGGTAGGCGCCGCCGGGGAAATTTTTAATGATTTTTTGTTAAGAAAATAGCCAAAATTTTCAGAAATTTCCCTCTTTTCCCCTTCGGCGGCGACCCCCCTCCCCCCCCTCTTTTACCCCCCCCCCCCCCCCCCCCCTCTCGGTGCGTCTGACATTTTGGGCCCTTTGCTGGCGAAATGGGTGGGGGTCGACCTCCCCCCCCCCCCCTTTTTTTCATGTATGCATGACCTGCTCCCATGGGGTTATATGGTAAGACATTGTTGATATGCAAGAGAAACCCATGGGTCATACATGAACAAGGGGTGCGCCAGGGCGATGCCCAATTTTTTCTTGTTTCATTTTACAAAATGTCAGTTTCGTCGCCGGCGCTTCGTAGAGGGGACGCTGCCCTCGTTTGTCGATGAGCTTGAGGAGCTGGATGATGACTGCGAAACGGAAGAAACAACAACGGAAAAACCGACAACAACAACGGAAACACCGACAACAACATCGGCACCACAAAAATCCGATGAACAAACTTCAACTGTTCTCAAAGCATTGTTTGTAGCAGCCGCAATTATCGTGTTTTTTATGCTCTATTTCATGAAAAACGTGCTGAGAGCGGTAATTTATTCAATTATTTATTTATTTATGATAATAATGATTGTGATATTTGTTGATCGTCGTTTTAAAAGTTTACCATTTTTTTTTAATCGATTTTTGAAATTTTGGATCAATTTGTTTCTGAGATATTTTTGCATCGGATCCAAAAAAGTCTAAAACGTACAATAGCAAATCGACGACCATCTATCTATCTCTACACTATAAAAAAGGGTTAAAAACAAATTACCAGGTCCCCCACCTCGGAGTTAATAATCACTGGACCTTTCATTAATTGCCTTGCCTTTGTTTTCATTAAAAGGAATTTTTTTTTTTTTTTTTGAAAATTCTTTTATCGAGAACAGCTGCCAAATTCGGAAATGTTGCCCCCGTCGACGCCCATTGAGTACCCTGCTGAACCACCGACGACGAGTCCGACAACCAAAGCTGTTCCTGCTTCTGCTGGTGATGAACAACCGGAACAGAACAGCGAGCCGCAGCAAAATGAAGATGTGGTAATTAAGCTAATCAATCGCACCTTCAAGATGCGTTCATAATAAGACTTTCAATTTGCCTAGTTATCCAGGCATTGCTTGACTAGTAGAGATCGGACCGGTCGGGTTTTTTTTTTCGGTTTTGCTTTTTGACCGAAAAAACCCGACCGAGAAATTTTCAGTTTTTTTTTTTTTGAAAAAGCGCCGCAAAAAAGTGAAATAAATTGTCCCTTTTCCCAAAAATGTTCTAAAACAATGTAAAATGAAATGAAAAATGATTTTTATGAGAATCACTGAATACTTTTTTCAAGCAAATAAATCGATAAAAATCCGGTTTCTATTATTAAACCAAAAATAAAAACTTTTCAATTTATTCCAAATTTTCTGATTACTCTTCAATATTTTTGTTGGGGTTTTGTCAATGTTTTATAAATATTTAGGCATTTTTGAATTTCATGATTTGTTTCGCGAAATTTGCGCCGCACAGATGCAATAAAAATGATTTTTTTTTGAGGCGATGACATTTTCACACTCATTTGGCTGACAAAAAATTTTGAAAATTAGAAATTCCAAAGCCTAAGAATTTTTCAAAAAAATTTGTAAATGGATTGAGAATTTTTGTTTAGAGAAAATTGTTTTTCGCCCATTTTTCGCGGTTTTATTGCATTTTCTGGGGAAATTTCCAACCCTCTCTTTCCCCCCTTAACTCTCAACGTTCCCTGTTGAAGACCAATGGTGCCACTTCCGCATCCTCCTCGTCCACTGGTGCCACTTCCGCATCCTCCTCGTCCACTGGTGCCACTTCCGCATCCTCCTCGTCCAGTGGTGCCACTTCCGCATCCTCCTCGTCCAGTGGTGCCACTTCCGCATCCTCCTCGTCCAGTGGTGCCACTTCCGTGTCCTCCTCGTCCAATTCTGCCACTTCCGCATCCTCCTCGACCAATGGTGGCAGTACTGACGACGGAAGCAAATACTTTAATAATTTAAATGCAAAAGGCGATAAATCAAGATTTAGTTCTAACAAATAATTTTTTATTTATTAGGCCCCCTTCTGAAAAATTTTAAGAGCATTTCAAAAAATCGAATTAACCCGATTTCTAAACATTCAGAAGGGGATCTTACATCTAAAAGATGATAATATCTCTTATCACTCAATACATTTTATTGTTTTTTTAATGAATACATAAAGTCGTTCCAAGTATTTTCTACCGTGATACGTATGATTTTGAAATTAAAATTTGTAAAATTTACTTAAGCCTTTTTAAATAAATTAAAATATTTAAATAAATCGTGTAAAACAACAATTTTCCTGTGCTTTTCTTGGTCGTTGATCACGAATCCAATATTCTGTTCGGGTGGAACCCGATACGACATTTATTTTATTTAAATTTGTTCATTTCCATTTGTTGTGTCTGACCATTCACAGTCAGACACATTCACTCATTTCATTTGTTGTTATTTATTGTGTCTGACCTTTCTCTGTCAGACACATTCCATTGATTGTATTTGTGACCATTTGCCCTCCCCTCATTTCATTCATTCAGTTCTATATTTGTGTTCACATTTCCAATTGCTCTCCTCCGCCGTCCTCCGACTATTTTATTTGTTAATTTAATTTTTCTTCAATAAATTTGTTATTTGTTCATCCCTTCGACATTTCGGGGACCGAACAAATTGGCGACGCCCTACATTTGAGCTCAACGCCTATTTGAATAAATTGCTGTGTGCAATTTATTGAATTTGTCTGCAAAAAGGTCGGCCAGGAGGCACCTTATTTTCAACAAGCCAATTTCGTCAATCCGATTAATCCGCCAGGCGCGGTTAATCGTGAAATTCGACAAAAAAAACCTAGATACCAATACGGTTGCGGTTTCCGCCAGTTGCGGTTTTACTCGACACAAAAACCAATAAACCCAGGCGGTTGAGGTTCCGCCAGGAGCGGTTTTTCGACGAAAAATGGCCAACCAAAACGCGACAATCCAACAATTGATGGACACATTGGCGCAACAGCAACAATTGGTTCAGCAATTGCTGACACATCAAACGCAGAACGTGGCTGGACAAGCACTTGCGCCAACAACAATTCCGGCACTTCCCGACATCATGGCTTTTGAGCAAAATGATGATAAGAGCCGAGTATCCGAATGGATTTCGCGCTTCAAATTTGCGCTTGATTGCGCCGCGCCGAATGCCGCCGACGGAATCAAGGTTAAGGCGCTCATGAACAAGCTTAGTGAAGCAGCGTTCAGTGAGTACAGCCGTTCGGTGCTGCCGTCAGCAGTGACCGATTTTAATTTTGATGCGACAGTGCAAAGAATGGAAAAGTTATTTGCACGTCCGCAATCGGTCTTCATTGATCGATATGAGTGCTTGAAAGCGGTGAGAAGCAGGGACGGGCGAAGCTCGGCTTGGCACTCGAAGCCGAAGCCGAAGGCGAAGCCCAATTTTTTCGAAGCACGAAGTTCGAAGTTCGAAACCCAAAAAACCCGAAGTTTTCGAAGCTTTCGAAGCTCGAAGCACGAAGTTTTTGAAAAAAGAATTTTCCTTAACAAAGACTTTTTTTCAAAAAATTTTCGTATTCACTAAAAATTAATTAACAAAAAATTATAATTTAGGCTTTTCAGAATAATTTTTTAATTTTGATTTTAATTCAACAAAAATTTGTCATTTCTAAGTCTTTCACGGTTTTTAAGTCGAGGCAACGACTTTTTTATTTTACGCTTCACCCGACTTTTTTTGCTGCGTATTTTTAAAATTTTTTTTTGGGTGTAAAGTGTGGGTACCAGGGATGGGCCAAATCGGAAATAAAATTCGAAAACGGTGAGAAGAGCGGGAAAATTTTTGAAAATTTGAATACAATTTACTAAGAGATTTTCACTAAAAATTATCAAATTTTGCGATTTTGGGTCATTTTTCTATGAAAAAATAGGAGTTTTGGGGCACGGCGGTGCCGATAGGCGCCGCCGGAGGAAAAATTGGAAATTTGGCGTATCATGTTAACAAATTAAAGCAAAAAATACAAAAATTTTCCGATTTTGAGCCTATCTTTTATATTTTTTTGGAGGAGAACTGATCCAACGCAAAAATTCGAACGGATCCAAGAGCATAACCCACTGGGCACCCATGTAATTATGATAAAAACAAAAAGTTAATAATGATATTTAAATTAAAATGTACCATAAGCCAACATTATGGGTGTATTTTTCACTTCGAAAATTCAATCTTTAGGGGTGTATTTTTCCCGAAACTTCGGGTAAATTACCCGAAGCCGAAGCTCGAAGTTCGAAGCTCAAAAAACGCGAAGTTTTCGAAGCTCGAAGCACGAAGCTCGAAGTTTCGCCCGTCCCTGGTGAGAAGTGAAGGCGAAGATTTTCGCAGCTTCATCAACCGGCACCGAAAATTGCTCGTCGATTTCAAGTTCAGTGAACTGAATAAGGAGCAATTCAATTGTCTTATGCTGTTAACTGCATTAAAATCGCACAGCGATTCGGCTCTTCGTCAAAGGATTTTGGCGAAGCTGTCAGCGGACGGAACAAACATTTCATACGACGGAGTCGTGGAAGACCTGATTAATTTCCAGGCAACAATTGTGGAGGCAAAGGCCATTGAGGCACCAACAAATTGGAGGAATGTGAATGCCGTGAATCGGCCGGTGAAGCACAACAACACGCCGAAAATGCAATCTGCCAAAGTGCCAGAGAAACGGCAGGCAAACAAGAATTGCTGGCGTTGTGGAGCTACCGATCATTGGGGCAGCGAGTGCCGATTAATTGAAGCCAAATGCCGAAAGTGCCATTTCACAGGGCATATTGAAAGGCAGTGTGAAAGTGTGCAGCAATGGCGTTTGAAGAACAAAGGCAAAAGGTTTGGAAACAAACGAATTGGTCACTTGCAAATCGGTATGGTAAATCCGAAAAATGACGCGGACTCGCTGAAGACCAAAATTCGGTTCAACGAAAAGCCGATTCAATTTGCACTTGACACTGGATCCGACGTGAATGTCATTGATGAAGACTCACATGTGGAGGCTGGAAGCCCACCGATCAAAAAGTGCAGTGAAATTGGAAGAGCCTTCGATGGAACGCCAATTCGATTCATCGGGAAAGGCTTCGGCACATTTGAATTTGGTGGCATTTTGATTGAAAATGAACCGTTTTACGTGGCAAAGCGAGGATCGCTTAATTTGCTGAGCCGCCAAACAATGGACAAATTCGGATTTTTGGATGGTATTAAGCTGAGGATCAGCGAACATGGAATAAATTCCTGCAGAGCCATCGATCAATTTGGAAAGCACATTTCGGAATTACGGAAAGAATTCCCGAGTGTTTTCGAAGATGCACTTGGACATTGCATCAAAGAAAAAGCGCACCTCAAATTGAAGGAAGGTGTCGCGCCCATTTACCGAAAGGCCAGACCGGTGCCACATCATTCCAAAGACGTCATCGAACGTGAATTGGACCGACTCGAAGGCCTCGGAATCATTCGAAAAGTCGAACATTTGGATTGGGCCGCACCAATTTTGGTAGTGAAAAAGGCGGATGGAAGTGCCCGCCTATGCATCGATTATTCAACGGGGTTGAATGATGCCTTGATTGACTACCAGCACCCGCTACCAATTCCGGAAGACATATTTGCGACATTAAATGGAGGACAATTCTTTTCGCAGATTGACCTCAAAGATGCGTACTTCCAGGTGGAATTGGACGATGAGTCGAAGAATTTGTGCGGACTTTCAACACACAAAGGCAATTTCGCCATGGAACGTTTACCGTTCGGCGTTAAATCGGCGCCTAGCATTTTTCAGTCTATTATGGACAAAATGCTCGCAGGCTTGAATTTTGCCACGGCTTATTTGGACGATATTATCGTGGCAAGCCGATCATTTACTGATCACATTCAGCATTTGAAAGATGTGTTCAGCCGGCTGCAGTCCTACGGATTTCGTGTAAAGATGACGAAGTGCTCATTTTTCCAGGAGGAAATTAAGTACCTCGGATTCGTCATCGACAAAAATGGACGCAGGCCGGACCAGTCAAAGATTAAGGCAATTACGGAAATGCCGGCACCAACGAATCTTTCTACATTGCGTTCCTTTCTGGGAATGGTGAACCATTACCAGCAATTTGTGCAAAACATGCGGTTCGTCAGAAAACCGCTGGACGACCTGCTGAAGAAGGACGCAGAATGGAATTGGGCCGAAAATTGCCGAAAAGCATTTGATAAATTGAAGGAGATTTTGACTTCTAATTTGTTGCTCACTCATTATGATCCGAATTTGGAGATCATCGTTTCGGCCGATGCATCTGAACATGGGATCGGAGCAGTCATTGCACATCGTTTCCCAGACGGAACGATAAAGGCCATTGCACATGCATCCAAATCCCTCAATGCTGCGGAAAAGAATTATGCCCAGATTGAGAAGGAAGGATTGGCATTAATTTTTGCCGTGCAAAAATTTCATAAAATGATTTATGGCCGTAAATTTGTCCTTCAAACGGACCATAAACCACTCCTGGCCATTTTTGGAAATAAAAAGGGGATCAGGCAGTGTAGCGCCAATCGATTGATTCGTTGGTCGCTGATACTATTGGCCTATGATTTTGAAATCGAATATTTGAACACCAAAGATTTTGGCCACGCGGATGCCCTTTCAAGACTGATTGCGAAAGGATCCGACGACGAAGATGAGCGAGTGATCGCTTCCGTCACAGAAGAGTCGGAAATGGAAGATCTTCTGAAATTGGCCACCAAAAATTTGCCGATAAAATTTCATGATTTGGTTTTTGCCACCAAAAACGACGCTTTGTTGAAAAAGGTCGTTCAATTCGTCCAAAAAGGTTGGCCAAACGACAAAGATTTGAGCAAAGAAGAGGAAATTGTCCGATTGTTTCACCGTCGGATGACTGATTTGTCAATCCTCAAGGATTGCTTGATGTATGGCGAAAGAGTGGTGATACCGAAGATTTTTCAGAGCAAAATTCTTCACCTCTTTCACAAAGGCCATCCAGGAATGAAGAGAATGAAGCAATTAGCACGTCAGTATGTATTTTGGCCAAAGATGGACCAAAACATCGAAGAATTTGTGCAAAATTGTGAGCCGTGCCAGGCTGCTGCAAAGGCGCCCGTCAAAGTGAACCTTCATTCGTGGCCGAAGTCATCCGAGCCCTGGCAAAGAATACACATCGACTTCGCCGGGCCATTTTATGGGAAAATGTTCCTAATTGTGGTGGATTCGTTCTCAAAGTACCCTGAGGTATTTGAGATGACAACATCTTCGGCCACCGCAACAATTGACAAATTGCGTTATTTGTTCACGCGCCACGGCATTCCTGAAACGATTGTTTCAGACAATGGAACTCAATTTTCGAGTTCGGAATTTGCCAAATTCACAGCAGCGAATGGCATCGCCCATCTCTTTTCTGCGCCCTATAATCCGATGTCGAACGGGCAGGCAGAAAGATTTGTGGACACATTTAAGCGGGCTTTCCGAAAATTGAAAGGGGAAGGAATGCCAAATCAGGAGATCATGGAAACATTTCTGATCACCTACAGAACGACTCCGAACGATTCGCTTCCAAATTCGGTGTCCCCAGCTGAAATGCTGCTTGGACGAAAGCCCAGGACAACGCTTGATTTGTTGAAACCGCCGCCATTTCGACCATTGATTAGGGATTTGGCGATGGAAGAGAAATTCAACAAAAGATTTGGCACCAAATCTCGGAAATTTGGAATTGGTGATAAGATCTTTGCGAGGCATCGATCTTCTGAAAATTGGAGACCCGGAGTCATCAAGGGATGCTCTGGCGTCATTTTTGAGGTTCAATTTCCGGACGGATCAAAGTCGCGATTCCATGCGAATCAGCTGAGGAACCGACAAAATTCGAACAATGGCGATGAAGCATTGGCGATCTTGAATGATGCCTTTGCATTGCCATTGCCACCGGCACAGGCGAATGAGGTGCCAGCAGCAGTCCCGCCGGCAGATGACCACGAAGGCAACATTGTGCCGCCGCCGCTGATCGAGGACCAGGTTCAGCGCCGGTACCCGTCTCGCCAACGCCGTGCACCCATCCGCTACTCGCCCAGCTGATCAGTGATCACCGGACGAGCCAAAAGGGGGAGGTGTTCGGGTGGAACCCGATACGACATTTATTTTATTTAAATTTGTTCATTTCCATTTGTTGTGTCTGACCATTCACAGTCAGACACATTCACTCATTTCATTTGTTGTTATTTATTGTGTCTGACCTTTCTCTGTCAGACACATTCCATTGATTGTATTTGTGACCATTTGCCCTCCCCTCATTTCATTCATTCAGTTCTATATTTGTGTTCACATTTCCAATTGCTCTCCTCCGCCGTCCTCCGACTATTTTATTTGTTAATTTAATTTTTCTTCAATAAATTTGTTATTTGTTCATCCCTTCGACATTTCGGGGACCGAACATATTCATTAGTCCCAATTCTGGAAGTCAAATTAATTTTGTCCAAACAAAGTCTTTCCACTCATACCGTACCCAATTTACTGTAGCGTGGTGAATAAAAAAATCAAATATCTATTCAAAATTTTTCTTTTCGTTAAATTTTTCTTTCACGAAAATGAATGCATTTCGAATCTGTTAACAAATTTCATCAAATTTTTGCAATGATTTTATTGATGAAAATCATAGAAAATGTGGCATTTTTGTTTTTATTTTTACACTTTTTTGAATCGCCCAATTTTTACATTTTTTTTTTTGTGAATCGACCAAACACTAAATTATCATTGGTATTAATTTGGTTATGGGCATGGTTGGCTGCACTGAGCAAATTGGTACATTCAAATTCAAAGGAATTGGTGCAACAATAATTATTTCAGAGAAATTGTCATTCTTAAATAAGCACGGCGGGTTCCTGCGGGAAAACCCGGGAATTTCGTTTCCGTCTTTTTTATCTGACGGGATTTTTATGGGAACGGGAAAAAAGTTGTAAATCCCGTCCCGCTTTTTTTCATTTTTCCGTTTCCGTTCCCGGAAATTTTTCTCAAAAAATAGGAATAAAATTACAATGGTAATAATGGTTGGTCTGATGAGAGAAAAAATAGTGACAGAATTGGCTCCCGGAAAATGCGTTAATTTTGAAAAATTATCTAAAGGAGAACAATTAAAGCTATTGAATGGATATTAGAGACCGGACGGGATCGGGATCCCGACCTCGGGATCCGTCCCGAGCGATTTTTTAAATTCATCGGGTTGATCGGGATCGTGATTTCATCGGGATCCCGAACCGGGATGCCTCCCGACCATTTTACCAATCCCGCGGGATCCCGCGGGATTGAAGTCATGATAATTTTTCGGAAAATCTTCATTTTTTAATTAAGATCTTGAATTTTAAATTAAAAAATATTTTCATTTGCTAATTTTTCTTAAAAAATTTTTACAAATCCCTAAAAATTTTTATGGATCTGCAAAATTCCACTAAAATTTTCAAAATTTGACGCAAAAGTTGGCCATTTTGTGACTTTTATTTCTTCCAAAAAAGAATTGTCATAAATTATTTTTTAAAATTCCTAAAACATTACATATTTTAAATCTTATTAGGTAATTTCATGGAACAACGATTTATAAGAATTTTGTCCAATTCAGAATAAAATTATTATTCTCTACGTATTTTTCCTTCGTGCCAATTGGCATCACCAAACCCAAGAACCCATTATTTTCTTATAAATTAGTTCAAAATCACAAAATATGGACAGTTTTTGTATAATTCTGTTAACAAATTACATTTCAAATTTTCAAAATTTTCCCGGCGGCGCCTAACGGCACCGCCGGTCTCCCCCCTTATTCGCCGAAAGTTTTTGAAAAAATTCGTTGCAAAAAAATTGTTAAAGATCGGATTTTTTGATTGCGATGCACTTTACGATTTGCTAATTTTTTTC
This sequence comes from Heterodera schachtii, assembly GCA_023374025.1. Lineage (NCBI taxonomy): Eukaryota > Metazoa > Nematoda > Chromadorea > Rhabditida > Heteroderidae > Heterodera > Heterodera schachtii. The sequence goes on along the minus strand of SIJG01000059.1, from coordinate 970,634 downwards.
AAAATTATTACAATTATCATAGGAGAAAATATAAAATTAATATTAATTGATTAAATTGAAAAAAAAAACTACTTAAAGTTATGTTGTTAAATGTTTTAATTTTTGATCCTAAAATCTGTTTTTTTTGGGCATGATATTCTAATTTTAAAAAGTTCTATAAAAACCTGATATAATTCCCATCCTATTTTTCTCGCTTGAATTGATCAATTATCAATATTAGATAAGCATTTCAACAAAACTTTGCACAAAATGTAAAATAAAATTGAGTTTTAGCAAATACCGATAATCCCGCGGGATCCCGAAAAAAAATCTTAGGGATTGATCGGGATCGAGATTCGGTCGGGATCCCGACTCGGGATCCGTCCCGAACGCTTTTTCAAATTCTTCGGGATTGATCGGGATCGGGATTCGATCAGGATCCCGACTCGGGATCCCTCCGACCCCTGTTGTCCGGTCTCTAATGGATATCACGAAATATTAATTTGTTGAGCCAGGTTATATATTACCCATTTTTTGTTTTGAAATCCATTGGCGGATTTAAGAAATGCACTAGGACCAATTTTAGCTTTTCGCTTTTTTGGGCCTTTCGCTTTCGCTTTTTGGCTGAAAAGCGATACCCCCCTAAAGATTGGGTTTAAACATAAATATAATTTTATTGTTTTTGCTAGAGCCCGGCGGGAACGGGACTCTCGCGGTCTTTTTACGGCATTCCCGTTCTGGACTCCCGTCACGGAAAATTTTGAACTCCCGATCCCGCTCCCGGAAATTTTACCCAAAAATTTCGGTTTTTAACCCAAACCGACCGATTTGATTGAAAATCTGTTAAATATATTGTATTGTATTCAAATATTCAAATTTTTTCCAGGCGGCGCCTATCGGCACCGCCGCCGGGTGCACTTCATTTCTCCCCGTCGTTTTCCCCCCGTGTCGTTTCCACCCCACGTCGTTTCCCCCCCCCCCCGAAAAAATTTAAAAAAAATGTCAAACCTAGAAATTTTTCATAAAAAAATTCTTAGGAATTTTATTAGTACGGAAATTTCAAGAAAAAAAATTTTTGAAAAAATTTTCAGCGATTTTTTATAAAATTTTTGAAAAAACTTAGTAGTTCATTATAAAATTTTCTAAAAAATCACTGAAAATTTTCTTAAAAAATTTTTTTCTTGAAATTTCCGTACTAATAAAATTCTTAAAATTTTTGGGGGAAACGGCGGGGGGGAAACGACCTGCTCCCCCGCCGGCCTCCCTCTTCATCCCTTGTGCCCAAAAAGTTTTTTCGAAAAATACGCCCCAAAAAGTTAAAATTAATAAAGGGATTCAAAAATATAAAGTTAATAACCCGCTTTCCCGGAAATTTTTTGCACCACAATATCCAAATTTATGAGTTCAATTATGAATATTTTTGGAAAAAAAATTTCACCTTTGTGCTTTTCGCTTTTTTGGGCATTTCGCTTTCGCCTTTTCTCTTTCGCTTTTCGTTTTTTTTTTTTGCAACATCCCTGATACGTAGGGATTCTTGCGGACGCGACCGCGATTTGCGACGTTTCTTTTCCGCGATGTGCGACCGCGAGATTTGAATCCGCGACCGCGGTATTATTCTGTCCGCGCCCCACCCGTCTTGCACTACGATGATTTCTGATATTCTCACCAAGAAATAGTCAGTCAGTCATAGCTGTCCAGTTGGCGAAATGTCAGTTGGCGGAATGTCTTTTTTTTGGTGAGTTGGCGAAACGTCCGAATTTGGATTAGTTGGTCGTCGTGCTTATTTTTTCTTGGGTGCTTATCAGGGGTGTGACTTGTCTCAGAAAAGACGAGAGCGAGAGTTTGGCGAGAGGCGAGAGTCCCCAAAAAGACGAGAGCGAGAGTTTGGCGAGAGGCGAGAGTCCCCAAAAAGACGAGAGCGAGAGTTTGGCGAGAGGCGAGAGTCCCCAAAAACACGAGAGTTGGCGAGAGGCGAGAGGACGAGAGACGAGAGTTTTTCAATTTTTTTTCTGTAGCCTTATTTTTAATTTAAAAAACATCAAAATCATATATTAAATTAGGGTTACGGGCCCGGGTATTTGGGCAAATACCGGGTCAGGGTATTGCCGGGTCCAGAAAAGCCGGGTCAGGGCCCTAGCTTTTAAACCGAGTCCAGGTCCTGAAAAATCCAAAAAAATCTTTAAATGATTTTATTCAAAAAATGATCAACTTGTTTTTTAATTTTGTTTTTAAATCGCTTTTTTGTGGCGCCATTTTTTCAAAAAAACTTTTTTGAAACATTGTGGGCGGGTGCGAGGTCCGGCGGTGCCGGTAGGCGCCGCCGGAAAAAATTTTGAAATTTTGAGTGAGATTTGTTAACAGAATTTGTCAAAAAATGATCAAAGTTTTGGTTAAATTTGTTTAGGCTGTTTAAAAAAAGAAAAAAATAATAATTTTTAAATTGAAATATTTTTTATTAATTAAAATTTCAATTGAAATAATTTAAAAAATTATAAAAAAATTCTGTACCGTTGGGGAATTGAACCCAAGAGAAAAATAATGAAAGGCAGAAGGTTTAGCCACCAGACCATATTTGAATTGGAGCTATCCAAAAAGAAAGAAGACATTAAAGAAGGAGAGAAAGAGATTTATGATTTTTTTCGCGTAAATTTGAAAATTTTTCTGACTGCTCAAAAGTTCAATCTTTAGGGGTGTATTTTCAACTCTCGCCTCTCGTCCCAAAAAACGAGAGGCGAGAGACGAGAGGCGAGAGTACCAAAAATGGCGAGAGTTGGCGAGAGACGAGAGGCGAGAGTTGTCCCACCCCTGGTGCTTATGTCTAAACAATAGAAAAAAACATTTCTATGTCTAAACAATAGAAAAAAACATTTCTATGTCTAAACAATAGAAAAAAACAATTTCTTTTTTGTGTTTGCGAACTTTGTTGGGACTTTTATTTACATATTTTTACATATTTCTGGATTTTAAGCATATTTGGTAAATATTTTGGACTTTTTAGCACTTTTTCCTAATTTTTTTGTTGCACTTTTTGGTGGTTTAATTCGGTAGAGAATTTTGTGCCCTTTACAATTGGCCTACTTAAATTCCAGAAATTTTTTTTAAAAACCTCTAGGAAAACACTTAACAGGATTTTCTGAACCTGAAAATTTTTTTTAGCAGTAAATATTTTGTGGGGATTCCGCCCCCCCCCCCCCCCCCCAGCGCCCTACAATTTGAATGCTGCTTAGTCTACCAGGGCTTAGGCCAGTTGACTTCGAGCCCAACATTTTTTAAATAAAGTAAACAAAAATTGAAATACTTGCATAAAAACCCAAATTTTTTGAAACTTTTCAAAATAAAAAATTAAAAGTATCAGCCTATGAAAATTTTTAAATGCAAAAATCAATCAGGTTATTGGAAAATTGTTTGCTTTAATAAGAAATTAAAACCCAAAACATAATTCCTTGCACAACACAAAATACTTATATGTATGAATTTTTGTGTTTGCATACACATCCAATAATCGGCATCAGGGGTGTGCGAAATTTCGTGTCGTCCCCTCACTTTTTGAGTTTCATGTTTCGTTTCGAGTTTTAAAATTTTTAATCTCGTTTCGTTTTCATCAGACGCAATTTGGACGAAAAAGACGAAAATATTTTCGGTTTTTTTCGATTTTCAATTTCAGGTTTTGATCGAAAAAACCGACCGAGAAATTTTTGAGTTTTTCGGTTTCGGCTTTTTTTCGGTTTTTAACCAAAACCGTTCGACCGAAATAATCAAAAAACCGAAACAATCGACCGATTTTTATGAAAGCACTAAAATAGGCATCAAAAGATTGAAAAAGGCACGAAAATATCGAAAAAGGCATTTTTTAAAAAAATTTCACGGCGGTTTTCTTGCAAAATTTGCTTAAAATCGCAAAATTTTGTCATTTTTTTGAAAAATCTATTAACAAAACGCATTAAAAATTCCAAAATTTTCCCGGCGGCGCCTATCGGCACCGCCGGACCCTCCTCCATGTTCCCAAAAATTTTTTGAAAAAAGCGCGCCGTAAAAATCGTGTAAATAGTCACTCATTTTCCCAAAATGTTCTAAAATTATTCAAAATGACATAAAAATATTTTCAAAACAGGCTTAAAATGATCAAATGTTGTATAAAAAACCACAAAATTTTTCAAAAAACCTCAAAGCTTCATTTTGAAAATTTAGCCTCATGAATAATTTTTCAAGCAAAATATTCTAATAAGCAAAAACATTTTTAAAATCACCTTTTACTTGTTAAGAATTAAAAAATTTAGCCTATTAAAATATTTAGAAAATTTTTTATTATATTTTATATTTTTGAAAAATTTCCGATTTCCGAAAATTTTTGGGGCCTCGGAATTCCGATTTCCGAAAATTTTTGGGGCCTCGGAATTTCGATTTCCGAAAATTTTTGGGGCCTCGGAATGCCATCCCTGGAGGATATGACTACACTTTCGAGGTTAAAAGGCTAATTTATCTTGATGAAAATGTTATGAAAATAAGAGAAAAAATGCTTTATTTTTACTACATACTTATTATATATATCAATTTTCATTAAACATAGTGAATTTTTTAAATAAAAATGACTTTTCGGGTCAGTTTAACACTGAGGCGCTGTTTGCTTCGGGCAAAACCATCCGGCTTGTTCTTATGAATGGGGGGCGGAAGTTTGGGCACCGGGAAATTTGGGCACCAGGAAGTTTGGGCACCAGAAATTTGGGCACCGGGAAGTTTGGGCACCTAATTAAAGAGTTAAAAAATAAAAATATTTTTAATTGTCTATAAATTGCAACCATCTGATTTAAAAGAATAGTAAATTTAATAAAGTTAGAAAATAGAAAGTTTTTAACGAATATTCATTCGATTAAGCATGCTTATTTTGCTAAACTCATTACCATTAATTCAATATCAATGCCATACATATGTATTATTTATATCTTATAACATTACAAGGCTCAGTATGTTCAAGACTTAAAAGTTTATGAGTTTAAACAAAATTAGACGGGTTCTTGTTATTTCGGGCCCAACTAAGCCGGTATTCAGGTCTAAGTCCAAACAGAAACTAGTACACGTTTAACTCTACGTTTAAACAACCGTAAGAATTGACTAAATAATAAGATTGCCAGGTTTCCATACATAAATTTTTTGATTTTCAAGAACATATAAATTTTAAGACACAAGGGTTGCTAAAATTTACTAAATTTTAATGATTTATATAACATTTTATTTAATGATTTAGTTTTATTTTTTTGAAATCCCTCCCTCTGGTGCCCAAACTTCCCGGTGCCCAAATTTCTGGTGCCCAAACTTCCTGGTGCCCAAACTTCCCGGTGCCCAAACTTCATGTCGCCTTATGAATACCTAATAATAATAAAATAATAATTTTAATTCTCTGTCGAAATCAGTCACTGTCGATTACAGCACCGAAACGCGTGGGTCCCATAAACTCGGAACGGGTCAACTGCGTCCCAAAAATCAATTAAATCTCGCAGAATCCCCCACAAAAAGTCAAATTTGCGGATCCCGCTGCAGGATTGGAACTCAAAATTCTTTGCGGGACGGGATCCCCGGATTGAGATCCCGCAAAATCCCGCGCGGGATCCTGTCCCACGCTGGTCTCTAATCTTCATTCCCAAATTGCGGATTAAATTAGTTCAAAATTTTATTATTTTTTCGTTTTCGTGTTTGGTTTTCGTCCAAGAAAAAATTTTCGTTTCGGGTTTCGTTTTCGAAAATTATTTTTTGGTTTTCGCAAAAAATTTTGGCTACAATTACTGATAAACTATTCTAAAAAATAAATGAAGTGAATGTATAAAAAATCCAAATACTTAATCAAATATTTTTGAAGAATCTGGTCGAATTTAATTACCAATAAAATACAAAACATAAATGATTTTTGCGCAAAACATTCAGCAATAGATAGAAAGATTTTTAGTCAAATTTTTTCCGTAAGTCGTCTCGCTAAGAATTTAATAGAAAAGAAGGCCGGGGGAGGGGAGGAGGAAACAAATAAAATTTGTGATTGATAAATGTGTACAAAATCAAAGAAAAATGGTGAGAAAAAAAGTCAGCGCGCGGTGATCGGAAATTGCCATCCTCGCTAAACAGTCGCTGCAGCTCAACCGGGGAAAGAGTGTATGTATTGCATGCCAAATCTCTCAGTGTATGCTCCTCGTCGCTCAACGCTGCAATTCTGGCAAAAAAGAAGGGATGGAAAGAAATTAAAGAACACACAAAAACGTGACCAAAAATAATTAGCTTTTGCCTTAAACCAGGGTTCGCAAGTTTTTTTTTCAAAATAAGGACAAACGAGGTTAAAACTAAGATTTTGACCCCAAAAATAAGATTTTTTGAAAAATGGATTTTTACCTTGTAAAAACAGTTAAAAAGCATTATTGGCTTTTATAAAAGCAAAATACAACAAATTTGCACAATTACAACGGTTTTATTATTGAAATAATATTTTTTTCAAAAAAGTGTCATGCATATGCACTTTTTTGTGGCGCTTTTTTCCAAAATCAGAGAAAGTGGGCGGGGGGGGGGGTCCGGTGGTGCCGATAGGCGCCACCGGGGGAATTTTTTTGAATATTAGAAGCAATTTGTTAACAGATTTTGTCTAAAAATTGTCCAAATTTTGACTGTTCTTTAAGGAATTTTGGGCAATTTACACTATTTGTTAACAGATTTTCACCAAAAATTACTAATTTTTACGATTTGAGCTAATTTTTTAAGGTAACAAAAATTTTTAGTTGCCGATAGGCGCCGCCGGGAAAAAATTTTGAAAATTGGGAGTTTTTGTAGCATTTAAATCAGCGAAATAAATGAATAAGCACAAAAAATTTAAAAAGTTTGGGCAAGCCTAAAAATAAGAAAAATCTTAGAAATAAGGACATATTCATTTTCTAAGATCCGGCCCCTCCAAATAAGGACAAATCTTAGAAATAAGGACACTTGCGAACCCTGCCTTAAACATCTACAGTATCTTTATCTAAACAACCTGAAACACATGAAAGAAAAATTTAAAAAAAGTTTTTGTGGAATTGTCGCGAGATTACATTATAAAATTGGAAGTTTTTGTGGAATTGTCGCGAGATTACATTATAAAATTGGTAAAATATTTAAATTAATGACAAAATTTTAGCAACCAAATCATCTGCATTTCATGCACCCATAAAAATTGCCTAACCAATTCTTGTTATTCAATGTTTTCATTTTCACCTGTGCAGATTGTTCACTTGTTCGTTTACGGCCGGGGAACACGCAAATTCCCAATCTCGCTTAAATTTATGGAGGTTTTAAATTCTATTTTCGAAAAGGTTGAAATTGCTATTATTAAAATGTTTAGCTTATTTCATTGAGAAAATTTAATATAATAATAAAAAAAAATTATTTTTTAAAATACCGTAAATCCGCTATTTGAATGCCCGGGCATTCTATTGTTCAACCCCTCCAAAAAAGGGCATTTAATTGGAGGGGGCATTCTACCAGAGAGGGGCATTCAAATAGCGGATTTACGGTATTACAAATTTGAAAAAAAAATTTGAAAATTTTTTAACAAAAATCACCGACCGATACACTTGTGCTGCGTTCATTGATCCCACTCGGACCAGGGACGGGCGAAACTTCGAGCTTCGTGCTTCGAGCTTCGAAAACTTCGCGTTTTTTGAGCTTCGAACTTCGAGCTTCGGCTTCGGGTAATTTACCCGAAGTTTCGGGAAAAATACACCCCTAAAGATTGAATTTTCGAAGTGAAAAATACACCCATAATGTTGGCTTATGGTACATTTTAATTTAAATATCATTATTAACTTTTTGTTTTTTATCATAATTACATGGGTGCCCAGTGGGTTATGCTCTTGGATCCGTTCGAATTTTTGCGTTGGATCAGTTCTCCTCCAAAAAAATATAAAAGATAGGCTCAAAATCGGAAAATTTTTGTATTTTTTGCTTTAATTTGTTAACATGATACGCCAAATTTCCAATTTTTCCTCCGGCGGCGCCTATCGGCACCGCCGTGCCCCAAAACTCCTATTTTTTCATAGAAAAATGACCCAAAATCGCAAAATTTGATAATTTTTAGTGAAAATCTCTTAGTAAATTGTATTCAAATTTTCAAAAATTTTCCCGCTCTTCTCACCGTTTTCGAATTTTATTTCCGATTTGGCCCATCCCTGGTACCCACACTTTACACCCAAAAAAATTTTTAAAAACACGCAGCAAAAAAAGTCGGGTGAAGCGTAAAATAAAAAAGTCGTTGCCTCGACTTAAAAACCGTGAAAGACTTAGAAATGACAAATTTTTGTTGAATTAAAATCAAAATTAAAAAATTATTCTGAAAAGCCTAAATTATAATTTTTTGTTAATTAATTTTTAGTGAATACGAAAATTTTTTGAAAAAAAGTCTTTGTTAAGGAAAATTCTTTTTTCAAAAACTTCGTGCTTCGAGCTTCGAAAGCTTCGAAAACTTCGGGTTTTTTGGGTTTCGAACTTCGAACTTCGTGCTTCGAAAAAATTGGGCTTCGCCTTCGGCTTCGGCTTCGAGTGCCAAGCCGAGCTTCGCCCGTCCCTGACTCGGACCAATTTGTGCACCAGCTAAAAATTTATAATTAAGAATATTCATTTTGTCTTTTACCCTTTCTGTTTTATTCCACACAGACCGAAGGCCACACTTAACCTTTTTAAAGGTCTTTTTTATCAAATGTCTGACTCGTTTTTTGTCGCTAATAGTTACCTTGAAGAGAAAATATTTCACAAGAAAAGTTAAGTGAAAGGCTGGGACTTTTAAGAACCAAATTATAAAGTTTTGTATCACACCCCATTAGAAAAACCATAACATAGGTCAAACATTATTTTGAATAAAAAAATTTGATTTTATAGTTTAAAAAAATTATTTGATGGGAAAGACAAAAAATAATAAATTTATGGATGAGAACGGATTGCAAAGAAAAAGAAATGCGAAGCATATACTTTAGACTAGGGTGCACGGGGCCGGGTATTTGGGCAAAAACCGGGCCCGGGTATTGAAAAACCGGGTACCGGATCGGGTACCAGTTTTGAAACCCGGTACCGGATTGGGTACCCTATAAAACCGGGTATTGAAAAATTCACAAAAAATCCGTTTATAAAATTCTATTAAATAAGATAGTTATTTTATTTAAAAAAATTTGGCGCTTTCTCTATGTAATGATAAAATAAAAGTTTTCAATAAAATCTTTTAAAAAATGTTGAAAAGAGTTCGCAATGAGGAAGGATCGAACTTGATAAAGAATGAACAGAATCCAAGAGACTAACCACTAAGCCACATGGGTAACAAATTACTCGTTTTCTAAAGTAAATATTAATTAAATAAAAAAAAGATTTTTCCTCCAACTTTGGTCAACATTTTGGGTCTGACCCCCCATTCTTACCAGTGTATTTTTGCTAGGGTATTGGACTTTAAAAAAACAGGGCCCTGGTACCGGACCGGGTATTAAAAAACCGGACGTGCGTTTACCCGACCCTGTCGGGTACCCGGGCCCGCGCAACCCTACTTTAGATTAGAGCGCAGAAATTTCAAATTTGCGGATCCTGCTGTGGGATTGGGTCTCAAAACTTTTTGCCGGACGGGATCCCGCGGGATTAATCCCGCAAACCCGAAAATCCGCATTTAAAATTTGCGGGATCCCGCGCGGAATTGCAGAATTTTGGAAATTTCGAAAAATTTCAATTAAATTTCTAAAAATTTCCAATTAAATTTCAAAAAATTTCCAAAAATGAAAACATACCTGACATTTTGAAAAATAAATTTTTAGGGGCTGGTGGGATGCATTAAAAGGGGCCGATGGGTCGACAAAGGTTTTACAAAGAGCAGACGATAAAGAGGGGTCGGGAATCAAAACTGTTTACTCCTATGGCCTAGTGGTTATTTATTCTCTTTGATTCTGTTCCTTCTTTATTGGGATACATTTATTCTCATAGCAATATCTTTTCTATATTTTTTAAAGATTTTTGTAGAAAAATGCCATTTTATCATAAGTAATCAAAGCTCAAATTTTTTTTTAAATAATAATACTTTTTTCTTTAATATGTACATAAATTCAGAAAATTTTTTAAAGTTTTGCAATATCCGCATAAGAAATTTTGAAGAATTTAACATTACATCCCTTGAAAATTTGAACATTTTTTAGTATAAACCATAAACAAATGCTCAAAATCACAAAATGGTCATTTATCCAATAGATTCCCAAAAATTTTCCGGGAATCAGGGATGAGGTGGAGGAAAGGTCAAGTGAAACTAAATTTAAATATAACTCAAAAAAATACTTCTAACCTGGGTCTCATTGTATGGAAGAATTAAACTGATTCTTGGTTGGCGCAGTCGTTTGTTTTTCACCTAAGTATTTGTATGTTCTGATAGCACATTAATTTGAAAGGATGACTCATAAATATAGACCAATTTAATTTAAACATACCAGGGTATACGCAAACGAATGAAGTTTTGGTTCGTCGTGGGCCATCCCCCGAATTCGCCCGTACTTTATCTTCTCATAACCGCCACCTCCTTAATATTACAAAAAATTTCGCTTAAGTAAATTTGCAGCTTATTGGGATCCCTAGCAGGGCTGGGCGCATCTGGATTTCAATTACGGAAATTCGTAACCCGTAATTACGGCGATTTTCTCAGTTACGGAAATCCATAATTACGGGGGTCCAAAAATCCGTAATTTCCCATAATCCGTAATTTTCAAAAATCAATTGTGTCATAATATTTGTATTTGAAACTTTTTTTAAAATTATGAATTAATAAATTTTGGGCGCATTTCCTTTATTTTTTATCTCGATTCTAAGAAAGAAATTAAAATTGTTAACAATACAACATATTACAAAGATTAAGTTAGATGAAACCGAAATATGGGTAGCCTTTCAACAGAATAATTTTTTAATAAAAAATAATCTCAAAAAATCGTCTCGAAAAGCCCAGTTACGGATAAAAATAACAGAAAAATCCCAAAAATCCTTAACCGTGATCCATAATCTGTAACTCTAAAATCCCATAAGTTCCGTAATCCATAATTGCGCCCAGCCCTGATCTCTAGCTTCCTTATAGAAAACTGACCGCCCTTTAAGTGCATTCCGGCTTCGAGCTCCTCATTGGTCAGCTCATAAGGAATAATATGATAGATGCATCCCAAAATTGGGCCGCGAGGTATCACTGTGATCTGCAACCCAAAAGAATTAATTTCTATAAAAAATGCCAGGAACCTGTAATTCAGGTTTGTTCAAAAAATAACTATACAATAAAATATTGCCTCTGTTTTCAGGGTTTAAGATGTTTTCCATTTTTTCACATTAAAAATGTCAAACTCAAGACTATACAGCAAAAAGAGACGTAATTAAAGCTAAAAATGCCGTTCAGAAATTTCTCAATACCTCTTTGGAAGTAATTTTCTTCTACAGATGGATCACTAGCCATTATTGTATATCTTTGGCAATAAAAAAAGGAATCAAAGTGTGAACCGCAAATCGGTTTCAGCGCTGGACAATCATTCTTCTGGGGTACGACTTTGAGATTGAATACCAACAGACATTGGAGTTCGGACAAGCCGGTGTGCTTTCCCTACTAATCGCGAAGATTCAACGCCAGAAGATGATATTATTTTGGTCAAACTTTCTACAAATACTGGAATTGGGATTTTAAATTCTTTTTCAAAAATATTTTCATTATCCAATGAGAATGTGGTCGAATTCTCGCACACTCATTTAAATCAACCAAACGAACAGGTCTTAATTGATCCAACGCTTCAGCTCAGGTAAACGTCTTATACGAATAACAATGTTCGTATTAGTGGTTCCTCTCTTTAATGTTCAAAGGGGGCGAAAACCAGACTGGAGATGAGTGAGAAGCCATATGTTGTGTCCGAGAACACAGATATTAAATAAAGACAAATATTTATTGGAGCACAATTAAATAATAAATAAAGGTCAAGCGAAGGGAATGCAATTGGAAGAATAAATGACGGAATGAATAGAATGAACGAGGGAGGGAGAAAAGACATTGCTTATATGTGGAAAGGAAATGTGCCTAAGGGAAATGAGTGAACAAAGTACACTCTATTATCGATTGGTCACAACACCACATTCGTCCCTCCTTCTTGAAGACGTGATCAGGCCGAAGGATCGAAGATCTTCGTCGGCTTGCGCGTCCGCGTTGAACGCCGAGGTTCAGCATTGGCCTGCTGTTGTGCCTGCTCCGGCTGCGAACAAGAGAAGGCGCTTTGTTGCGGCATCGGTCACGCCTTTCAGCTGGATGAAAAATTCGAACCTTTCCCACCATGTCGCCCAACACATCTCCGGCAAAATGGTTCTGGGCCTTTTCCAGCCTTTGATCAAGTTCAAGATGATGATCAACTGTAATCCGACTTGGATTTACAGCGATTTCAATTGTTATCCGTAGCGTATTAGCAATGAATATTGGTGCTGGTCAACTGTTATTCAACTCGAATTAACAGTGAGAGAAAATTGTTATCCGTCCCGGATTAACAATCAAAATCGAGGATGTTCAGCTGTTATCCAACTCGGATTAACACTGATTACAATTGTTATCCGTCCTGGATTAACAATTGAAATGGTTGACAGTCAACGTTATCCAACTCGGATTAACAATGAACAGCTTTAGCCTTTCATCCAATTTTGCTCTTTCTCTGTTCGGCCTCGGTCAATTATTACAATTGTTATCCGTCCCGGATTAACAATTGAATTTCTCCAAAATCGGCGATTCGTCGCTGGCTGTTTTTCGTCCTGGATTAACACCAGTAATGTAGATTGCCACCACCGGGGTGAACAGCTATTCCAATTCGGAATTAGCTTGCTCTCCTTCGACGATTTTTGGAAAATTGCTATTCCGTCTCGGAATTAGCAATCCAAATTTGGTGCTCCGTTCGCCGCTCAGCTTTGCTTCAGCTCGCTTTTGCCCTGCTGATTGCGCCAAATCTGTTGTGTTCAGAACAACAGAAATGAAATAAAATATTTTTGGAGCACAATTAAATAATAAATAAAGGTCCAGCGAAGGGACTACAATTGTTGGAATAAATGACGGAATGAATAGAATGAACGAGGGAGGGAGAAAAGACATTGCTTATATGTGGGAAGGAAATGTGCCTAAGGGAAAAACAGTTACCAACCATGCCATACTTGCTGGGTGAGCGAGTTCGACGACACGCGCCATTTCAGTCAATCGAATTGGGAAATGCGATGAATGTAGTCTCACGTGTTACACGAAAGGAATTGTTGTAACAGTGCCACTCGAAAATCCAAAAGTTAGAAATCTGCTGTGCAGAAAAGCTTCACTGTTCGGAAACGCATCAAAGCCTTGAACTTCGAACTACCAATTGGTTCTACTCAACAATCATTACTGTGAGGCCAGATTTTGGACTGACTCACACCACATCTTCACACCCTACATGACATGCCCAGCAGTCGATGGGTGCGATCTTATCGTCTGCTTCACACAACTGATGAACGTAATATTTCAGCCTGTGAGAGCAGAAATGTTAGCAGGAGGACCGTCCCTGAGCCTCTTTTGCTTCATCTTTAACATGCTTAAGCCGAGAAAAGAGACATGGGTATTGAGTGAGGAGGAGGAAAAACTCATCAATCCTCAGCGACGAATACGCAGGCCCAAGCCAGCAACAAGTAACTGAACAAGCGGCCGAGTTAGCCAAATGACAATGCTTATCATGGCATTTCTCCCGCTTGTTTAAAGCGGCCCTTTATGGTTCTGCGATGAGTGGGAGCCACCACTCACGATGATCCATGAAAACAGGGGCCAAAATCGCCAAATTGGCGAACCGCTGGAGAATTAGGAGTTCTGACGCGAAATGCAGCCCCGTGAACGCACGGAACGCCTAAGCTCGCGGATGGAGAAAAAACACGGGCCAAATGGTACGTAAAGGTAGGAAACCTCCTCAGATAACTACGCGACGATCGTCCCCCAATCGCTCCGGAACTAAATTCTGAAGTCCCTGCACATGTCCAATCCCTTAATTACGCCCATGGAGGCACTCGCTAGGCAACACGTACATGGGCCGGCATGAATGTAGAGAATTCCAACGCTCAAAAAGAACCAATGAAGGACTATTTGCCCATTGGATTCCACGCGGCCCGGCATTCCCTAAGAAATTGTTTCGAATAACGGAACCCAATTTCGTTCGTTAGAATTTTTAACACTCCGTAAGATGTTCGGAATCAAGCACACTTTTACGCCACCATTAAACCAAATCCAACGAACAAGTAGAATCCTTCGTCGACACTTTCAAAAGGGCGATGAAGTGCAAAGTAGAGGTGTGCCGTGATTCACGGTCACGGTCACGGTTACCGTGAATTTCACGGGTTTTTTCACTCACGGTCACGGTCACGATTCACGGGACCAATTCACGGTTATTCCGTGAAAAATTTACACTGGATAAAATTGGAAATTTACGAATTACATATTGTTTACATAGAAAATTTGGTCATTTTTTGGGCAAAGTTTGTTAAGAAACAGAGCAAAATTTTCTAAATTTCCCCGGCGGCGCCTATCGGCACCGCCGGGCCCCTCTCCTATTCCTGAAACTTTTTTGAACAAAGTCAACTACCAATATTGTGTGAAAAGCAAATAAAAAGTAGCTTTTCAAGGATAAACCCATTAAATTTATTTAAAAACTCGCTCGAAATAAAGTTATTTTGGGCAAAATTAATTAAATCCCAACAAACTTTCAAAAATTTTCCACCAAAACCCCTATTTTTCTTAAAATTGAGTAAATATTTCTTCTATTTCCCAAACTCAAAACCATTTAAAAATTATCGGCATCAATTGAGAAAACGTTCATAATTATGCGAAAAATGCATGTGCACCTATAATTTGCATTTTTCATCGTTTTTTGCCTTTTTAGACCGATTAAACTTGCAAAATTTGTTAATTTAGGGATAAAATCTGTTAACAATGTTAAAAATTGCACTTAAATTTTCTATTTTACCCCCGACGGCGCCTATCGGCACCGCCGGGCCCCCAAAACCTTTTTTTCATAGAAAATTGTCTCAAAATTTAAAAAATTAGTCATTTTTTGGTGAAAATCTGTTAACAAATTACACTTAAATTTAAAAATTTTCCCGGCGGCGCCTACCGGCGTCGCCGGACCTCAGCAGTTTCCTAAAAGTTTTTTGTAAAAAGCGCATTGCAAAAAAAAAACATATTTATTTTATTTTTATTTTAATAATTTTCCAAAATGCTGGTTTTTGACCCCAAATGTTGATTTTTTATATGCCAAATGCTGATTTTGAGAATTTTCAGTTGGGATCCCCTATTTAAAAAAAACAAAAAAAAATTCGCCGCTAGAGAAAATTTTCTTAAAAATTCACGGTCACGGTCACGAAAGCCGTGAATTTCACGGGTTTTTTGGATCACGGTCACGGTCACGATTCACGGGACCAATTCACGGTCACGGTCACGATTCACGGTTCACGGGTTTTTTCAGTCACGGCACACCTCTAGTGCAAAGGCGACAAGAACAGCCTCGAAAAGTGCTGCTCTCCTACAGGTCACGCAAATTCTACCATCTACGGATATTCACTAATCAGTTGTTCCTTGGACGGAAACTCCGCATTAAATTTTCGAGCAGAATCATGGCACCAAGGCTATTTCCTTCCTCCCAATGGAACCGGTTCTGATCTTGAATTTTCAATTCGGGAAACGCCATTGGTTACGACACCATTGTTGAAAGACTCAGCAATTGGCCAAAATATCGTGTCCATGTGCCAACACTCGGCCGTTTTTCATCTGCTTGCCAACCAACTGCCGCGCCGATTAAATTTTAAGGAAAATTCAAATTTGGACTACCTATTCAGGATCGAGTGGCAATTGAGACTGACAATGCCATGCTATGGGGCCTTTTGGGACTCGGGGACACCCAAAATGGGGCTCCTCGTCGCAGTCCCGGGTGGCCAATTGGCCCAAAATAACAAAAGCTCAAATTCGCTCTTCGATGAGTTGTTTATTCTAATAAATCATTGCCATAAAATCTTCTAAAAGTAACAGTCTTGGTTGGCACAGAATATATGCACATGAAAATGATGATAATCAAAGTAGTGTAGAATATGTAATTGAAACCAATATTAAAAAAAGAATAGACATATTAGCAATTTCAAATTTTTTAATAATAAATCCTTTTAAATAGAGAATAAATTAGCGCTTTCAAATTATAAATAATTTTCCAGCCTTGGTGTTGGAAAAGTTTCTCAGAAGTGCTAGGAGGCCTTTACTTTTATGAGTAAAGCGCACACTGCCAAACCCACTATAATTTTTACAAGACAGTGAAAAACTGGTACTTTATCTTACATTTACAAGTTCGAAGCAATGCGGATGTTGTTCGCATGCGGCCAAGTGCCCTACCTCATGCGAGGCAACCTAAATATATACAGAATCAATAATTTTAAAAATATATCTGGACAAAATAAAAAATACAGCAAAGCCCGAGTATGGTCCCGGTCATTTTGACTAGACTAAAACAGGCTTAAATTTGGCCAGTGAAACTGCCCAAAAAAACCCGTAAC
>SIJG01000059.1:925247-953368 GCA_023374025.1 Heterodera schachtii | reverse complement strand
ATAAAAGCTTAAAATGTATTTATTCATAGATTTCAATAAAATATATAACAAAAAGTGACATAAAAAATCATCAGAAAAAAGATGTTCAACAAAGAGGACAAATTCAAAGTTATGCAGTCAAACGAGCGCATTTATTTCTTAGATAAAATTTTCATTAAAGATTATCTAAAAATAAAATTTGAATTTTCCAACAATATAACTCATTATTTAAAAATCAAATAAAAAATTTATAAGCAGAAAGCTAAAAGAGCAAAAAAAAAACGATTTAATGCGTGGAAAACTTACATCTACGGCAACATGAGTAGTTGTCTCTTTAAATATAAATTCAAAGATTAATAAAATATTTTCATTTAATTCATAAGAACCATTTTAAACATATTAACTTATAATGAAAGATAATTAAAGAAAATATTTTCATATCTTACAATCATCCGATGGTTCGCTCATTTGAGAGTTTATAAAAATTAAAAAAATATAATTGAAATAAGATTAATTCAAAAATATATTAAACATTGAAAACATAAAACAAACCGAGCAAAATAAGCGGAAAAATGTTGACTACAAGAATAATTTATTTCAAAATAAATTTGTATAAAATATTAAAATGAATGAAATAATAAAATGTTAAATTTTAATTTAATAAAAATTTTCACGAATTTCATAAGTAAAAAGCATAGATTAAAACAAACAGAAATATTTATATAATCTATTAAAGAAAGATATAATTACATAATAAAGAAATGAACTATAATAATATTGTACACAAAAAAAGAAAGAAATGGTATTTAATGATAAAATTCGACCCCGAATCGAATTTATCGGGTAGGTTTGGACAAATGGCAGGCTGGGAATCAATCTGTAACGAGAGTAATGATTTATTTTTTGAAAATAAATGAAAAGAAAGGCTTAAACTTTAACCTAATTATGAAAAAAACAATTATGATTTATGTGAAAAATAAAAATTATTTATTGGGCTATAAACAGCTGAAAATTTTATTGATTAAATTAAAATTTTTTGAAAAAAGAAGTTTCTTCCAACAAAATAGATGCCGTTTTATTATTTAAAAAAAATTATGGATCGCGAGAGAAGTTGAATGGGTTACGACGGAAGGGTCATGGGTCACCGCTTCTCTACATCGTACCGCAACGTATGCTCGACAACATACATCATACAAGTATAAATGAAAATAACACATGGTAGAGTAAAGACAAAAATTTAATATTTTGCTTTAAAAATAGCACAAATTTATTAGAAAATAAGTTTTAAGCGCCAGCGAGAAAATTATATCGTCACATTGAACTAAGAAAATGAAAAATTAAAAATTGCATAATTATTCAAACAAATACGAACAAAAACAAAAAATACTTATAAATTAAAACAACAGAAATTAAAGCCAAAATATAATGGACACTGTATATCATTATAATATCATACATAACGATTAATATTTATATTTTTAAAAAAGATACAAATATGACTAAAATCATCATATGAATTTAACGAATATGTGTTTTTTATCAATTCTGATCAGAAATAAATTAATTCGCTCCCAATTATTAGAAATCTTTGAATTTACAGCTTAGTGCAAAATAAGAATTCGGAGAAAAGAATAAAAGACCGGGATTCAAGATAATTTTAAAAATTAAAGCCAATTATTCAAACCCAAAAACTCGAATTAGAAAATAGGAAAAAATAATTAAAAAACAAAAAAATAAGATCTTAGTTATTTAGCTGCCGTCTACAAAAATTAATTAAAATATTCTTTATCATTAACAAAGAAAAAAACATTGAAACGCTAAAACCAAAAATCTGAATATTAATTTGCTAATGTATATTTGTTAAAATTTATTCTTCATAATTTAGCTTTGTCTGAGTAAAAAATAAAATATAGCAACAAAATAATTTCTAGATTTATAAAAACTTATAATACAAAAACATTAAGAACAAAACAAAAGTAAAGCTTTAAGTCCGAAAAATGATGCTTGAAAAAATAATTATAATTTTTAACTTATCTAAATGAACGAAAAGCTTGTCCATTTGCTAGAGAAAAGGTATTGCCATAATATTATAAACGTATAAAAATAAATTTTAACGTCCTCTTGACCGACTTGAATGAAAAAAAATACTAAAACAGGAAATAAGCCTTTTTGCGTTTTATAATGCATTTTTTCTAAAATTTAATCAAAAGGCGGTAAGTCCCAGTGTGAGAAACAGACATGATCCGTAAGTAGAACTCGATGCGACAACAAGAATGAAGTAAAATATTACTTCTCTTGGCAGTCCTGTACAAGTATGCAAGTACAAAATTAAATAGTAAAAATAAAATTGAATATAAAAAATTCAGAAATATTACAATATGAAAGCAGTTTAAATAGATGTACAATATAATCCACAGAATGAGTCTAATAAATTAATTTAAATTAATGTTTAACATTTAGGAATAAAAAATATTTTAATAAATGAATTATTAAATAAATAATATTCATATAAATCAATAATGAAACAAATTATTATAATAAAAAAACATAAAGAAATAATACAAAAATTTATAATCTTTTTTCCGAAGAGAAAGAAAGGTTGCACGCATTTTCATATTGAATGACAAAATAATCAAATTAACAGCTAATTAAAACAGAAACATGAGTAGATTTGGATAATAAATAAAACAAAAATTAAATTAATTTGGAGTGATTAAAAAAGATTAATTAAAATCCAAATGATTTAATATGATGATGATTGTATGGAAAATAAAGTAAATTAAAATTAAAAATAACTTATTTATTTTAAATTTAAAAAATATATTTATAGAAACAGATGCAATTATTAAATTAAGCAATATTAATCACACGCTAATGTGTAAAAATCTATTCAATTTAGTATAACTGAAGTATTGCATTACTTTAACAATTGCCCTAAAAAGCAATTTGAAAAAATGTTTTTATTCTACATTTCAAAAGTAACTACAAATAAAGATTTGATGAATCTATTGGGTACATAAATATTCACTGTGCTAGTAATTATTACATCTGATCATTTTGCCGAATTAAGACAATACTTGTAACAAAAAATGATTATAAAAATCGAAAATTTATAACTATAATACAAATGGTCAAATTAAGATGACTCATTTTTGTAGAAAAAAGCAGAAAAAGAGAAAAAAAGTAAACTTTTCATAGAATCATAAAAAATTAATTATTTTGTTGCTATAAATTAATTAACATGAATACTCAATCAGAATAACTAAATAAAAAATACTTCAAAAACCAATATACATATATATATTTATATATATTAGCAAGATTAAAAACATATTGTTAAAATATGTCTTCGTATATTAAAAATCTGATCAACCGACATTTGAGGATTTGACATTTGAAGACCCCCCGACATTTGAGGATCCTGACATTTGAGGACCCGACATTTGAGGACCCCGACATTTGAGTGCATGACTTTTGAGGACCTGAGATTTGAGGATATCCCCGACATTTGAGGACCCGATTTTTGAGGACATACGCAATTTCAAAAAAAAAATGGAAAATTTATTTTGTATCATTATAAAAAAAGAAAAAGCCTTTCCCAAGGACCAACGGGAGCGAATATAAACTGTTCGGTTTTTGGATCATCCCAGTTTTCAAAATCATTGCGCATAAGTCGGTACTTCAAAAAGACCTGATGAGTAAGGATTTCATCCTCATTTGGGTTCTCAATCGCATCAAAGCCTTCAACAAAAATTCCGTATAGCCAAATCATTGTCTTAAGATTTTTTCCGTTTCGAATTCTTATCCCCTGAATTGGGTCCAACTCATACTGCCGTAGCTTATCGGCAGTAATTCTCTCTTCAGAACAGTAATGAGTCTGTTTAGTCCAAATTATTAAAATGAATAATTCATTTTCACTTCGAAAATGGTGGGATGAACATTGGAGAATTGCATTCTTAAAGCCAAATGGCTTGCAACGGGCCAACTCCGTCTGAGCCAACTTTGGGTCAATGTAACTCTTGAAATTGTTGACGAATCCGACAATCTTCTTAGAAATAGCTTATAATAATCTTCTAAACATCTAGGGCTTTCGAATGATACCATGATTGTTAAGTTTGGCCAACTAAGAAAAAATTTATGCTTTTTGAGCATTGTTGAGACGGATTTGGCCATACGGAGTTGTCCCTACCGAAACGGAACCCCCTTCTTGGGCGTTGTTTGTGCTTTTAGCTTCAAACCATTATGAGGAACAAGAAAAGTGAAAAATTCAAAGGCAGATCTTGGAATTCTGTTGTTAAGCTATACGTGGAGACGAAAGATTGGAATTATTCGGTTGTCCCTGAACCATTTTTGACACATTCGCTCCCGTTTGCCCTTGGGAAAGGCTTTTTCTTTTTTTATAATAATTTATAATAAAATTTCCATTTATTTTTTTTGAAATTGCGTATGTCCTCAAATGTCGGGTCCTCAAATGTCGGGGATATCCTCAAATGTCGGGTCCTCAAAAGTCATGTCCTCAAATGTCGGGTCCTCAAATGTCGGGTCCTCAAATGTCTGAATCCTCAAATGCCGGGTCCTCAAATGTCGGGTCCTCAAATGTTGGGTCCTCAAATGTCAAATCCTCAAATGTCGCACCAATAGGTCTTATGAGCACGAGCCACGTGACCTGAACTAAAATAAAAAATTGCATATCATTCAAACTCTTAAAAATGTAATAAATATTACCCACATTAAACATTAATTATTTAACAGATAAAATAATTGAAATTGATCATGGACAAATTCTATAGACTGCTCAAATTAAAGAAAAATTTTCATGTCAAATGCTTTTAAAGGCAAAATGAGTATATAAAATAGACGGTCGTTGCATATTGCCACAAAACAGAAATTTTAATGATAAAAAACTAAAAAAAGATTTATTACATCTTTACGAAAAAAATAAAATTAGTACGATGAGTGAAAATAATGATAATAATAAAAGAATAACAATTCTTTAATTTATTTAATTGAAATTTAAACATATTTAAATAAGACAAATAATGGATTATCCAGCAATGTAAAAGCAAACAAAAGAAAAAATTTTAAAAATTGCAGGAATCAAGACTAAAACTTAAAAATCTTTAAACGCAAATATTAATTCACTTAATTACCGCAATACTAAATGAACAGGTTGGAAAATAGAAATATTTATTAAAATATATAGAAAAAAATATAATATTGAACAAAAAATAATTTTAAAAAATTAAAATAACAAATTCAGAAAATTGAAATTCTTGTTTCACATTTAAATAAAGTAATAAAAATTGTATTTTATTGGAAAAAATTAATTAAAATCCAAAATAAGATTACGATAATTAAATGGTATTTGCAATTGCATCGCTATTGTTAATTTCGAAAGTAACTTTACTAAATGGTGTTTTAATTAGAGCTGAAATATAACCATCTGCACAATATAGAAAACCTATAGAAACAGCAATTAACAAAGATATTAATATAGCAGTTATACCGTTTATAGAAATTTCCAAAATAGAATTAATAATGAAGAAAAAAATCAAACCTTTTATATATGTACATCATTAAAAACAGCCATTCCCAAAATAATTAGTAGACAAAACTTTAGATAATAAATTATAATTATTTTAAAATGATATATTAAAATCAGGTTTATATATAAATAGATAATTATATAATTTATGATCTCGGAAAAATTTTGGAAGAAACCGCAGTACATTTCAAAAAATTGTACAAATCCTTGGGAATAAAAAATAAGTTTTTATCAATGCTGGCATTTCTCATTTTTAGTTTTAATCCAAGAAATAAATATTATTTGTCAATTATTCAAACAAAAAATTCTTTGCCACTATAAAAAATAATTGTTATAATTTTTGATGGGCAAAGTTAAGCAAAAATGAACTCAATTAAGTGAACCCTAAAAGCATTAACAAGAATATTAAAAAAAAACATAATTCACCAGCAAAAATTTGTATCATCTAAATGCTTTAATTTATTATTTTAATAAAACAATAAAAATCATTGGTTTAAATATTTTGAAAAAGAATCCTACAAAATATTTAGTGCAAAATGTTTGGAAAACAATCAATTTATTTGTTCAATGTTTTAATTAATACACATTATGAACTAAACTAATATGTTTTTAATAATTGCATTTTGTTTTTGATTTAACGTCAACTTGAAAAGAAATTTTAATGTATAAATTATTTTGATTTCGTAACACAACATAAATTTAAAAATAACTTACAAATAGATAGAATTTGGGATAAATAAAAAGATACAAATTAAATATTAACAACAAATAAATTCTTGCATTACAAGGAATGGAATTAAAATGATTCTAAAATAAAATTGACTTTTGCTTTCTATAAAAGTTAAGACAAACGTTACAACCACAAAATTGAATTGTTAATATAGAAAAAAATTTTGGAGGGAATTCAGAGAGTAAAATAATCCTTGGACGACAAGAGATAAAAAAAATATTTGATTAGGCTGATTCAAATTTTAATCAAAATTTAATTCAAATATTCTTTTGATAATTATAATTTAATTATAAATTGAACTAAAAAGAAAAAGTCCCAAAGAGAAATAAGAAAAAATTTATGTCGAGATCATTTATTTTGAATATGTCGAAACCTTCTGAAGTGAATTTTTCTAAAAATGTAATAGCAAAAGAAAGGCATAAATAAAAATAAATATGTATAAATATTATAATCTTATCCGATACCTAAGTAAAAATACTTTCAAAGATTTTTATTTTTTAAATAATAAATAAAGTTTTAAACAAGTAATTCTTATTATTATTATTATTATTATTTTATTTATTAATTTAATAAATTTAACTAAATTCGCATCAACTTTCATAAAGGAACATAGATGAAAATAATTTTTAAAAAAATTTCAAAAATTTGTTGAATACATAATAATACCAGCAAAATTAAATTAATAAATAAATTTTAATACTTAGCTAGATTTCGCATGTTCTAATTTGTAGAGTATGCCAAATATGGTTTTTTACATATTAAATTTTGACACCAAATAAATATACCTAAAGGTTATAAGTTAGCACTTCAGAGCTTAAAACTCACAGAATATTGTTCAACAATTAAAGCACAAGATTAATGGATAAAAATGAAATTTACTAAGCAGTCTAAAAAATATACAACAGACATAAATTCATAATGCAAGGTTCGAGTAAAATGAAAAAGAATTTACGATCTATATAAAAGTATTATAAAAAACTTAACGACCTAAATTTTTAAAAACCATTACTAATGAAAACCAAGCAGAATATAATACAAATTAAAATAAACTGAACTTAAAAATCAATTGCTTATTTAATATTAATATTAAAATACACGTGCTTGTTTTTTAAAATAGATCATTATCCAATAAACACAAAGGAATATTTTTTATCATATTAATCAAAAAATATTAATATGTCATTTTAAAATCAAAAGCAATTCGGCATAGATAGTTGGCGGAGCTTGCTGCTATGGAGGCCGCCAAACCGTTGCCTGACGACATATAATTATGCCCAGGACAAAATGCATATGGCATGACGGATGTGGATATTCTTCCGAGTGCCATGGAATGACAAGCAATGAAAACAAACAAAATAATATATTTTTTTTCAGTCACAAGATTAATTAAAGTTTATTGAAAATAAATTTAAATTAAATAAACAGAAAAATTTCCAATGATAATCTCCGCCTATTTAAAAATTGAGAAGAATATAAAAATTATAAGAGGTTAAAATCAACAGAATAAAAAAGTTTCTAACTGGACAGTTAAACATTTCAAACCAATGCACCAAATAATTTTAATAGAAATAAATAGGTCTCGAAAAAGAAATAAAATGTAAAAGAAACAAAAAATAAAATAAAAAAATTGAAAAAAAATAAAAAATAATAACAATAAATAAAATATTCAAATCTAACAATAAATAAAATATTCAAATAATTTATTTATAAGTAAATTTGCTTTTATTAAAATAATGCAAAATAATATTATTTTTCCACATTTAAACATCATGAGAGACCGACACGACGAGTTAAACAAATCATGCAATAGAGAGAACAAACGGGTCATTTTTTGAGCGTTAAAATTTGCTCACATTAAACATAAAAATAGAACCCATAGAACCAAGAGTGAGATGTTCATTAGATGGTAGACAAGAAATATAATGATTAATTATATATTTGATCATTCTACATCAAATGCACAAAATATATTAACTAAAAAGTTATAATAAATAAATTGCTAAAAGTCTAAGAAATACATAACTTATATACCAAAAAATGACATAATTTAAAATTATTTTAACAAAAATTGCACTAAAACCAAATTAAATAAAGAAAGTAAATAATTTTATTGAAATGATTACCCCTAATATTAAACGAATAGAACACAAAGGAGCGAGACATTTGAAAGTTAATGAATATAATTAATGAATATGACTCTAATTAAAAGGGAATTAGGTAAGCACTAATTTATTGAATAAATGTCAAAATAATAAATAATAAACTTATTGTCGGATTACACCCGAAAAAATATAAAATAATAAATAAAAATAAATCTAAAATAAAATAAATATCAAACAATGTATTTAAAAAATAATAAATCGATTATTTATAAATTATGAAATTTAATATGAAATTAATAATAATATTTTTAATAATAAATTGATAAATATAATTATTTGTAAAACAATATTTATTTAAATATAATAAATAATAACATTAAAATGGAATAAAGAAAAAGTAAAAATGAAATCAAATTATCTGAATGGTATGAGCGGGGACAAATTAAAATAAATAAATAAAATAAAATGAATTCATAAAAACGAAGCAAATGCTTCTCGCAATAAAAACTAAATTAATCTAATAAAACGCCTCAAATAATAAATAAATTTATTCCACAATAAAACGTTCAAAAGTAAAAGCAATTAAAATTGTTTATGAAAAGTTTTCCTTTCTTAAATAAAAGGGAAGAAAAAAATAAAACGATAAAAAATAATTTAGAAATGAAAAAACCATAAAATGATAATGTGGAAATTTTGAATGCTATTAAATAACCAAAATTTTTGGTATAAAAAGGGGAAGGGTTTTCAGCTTAGGCATGCTTCAACAAACCATTCAACACGTCTACAAATCGTCAACTCGCTCTGAATACTCATTGGTCGTCAACTCTCGAAGCATCGGATCAGATTCTCTATTGAGATCAGAAGATCAACAACTTTTGTCTCTTGTTATTTTTGTCCTTTGCCGACCCGCCCCGATAAATTCTATTTTTTAACTTGTATTGGCAATTGTCATCACAAGTTTTTGGTGCCACGACCCGGGAACGACAAAAGACAAAGACACCAACGACAACAGCTACAGCACTGATCAAGCAGCCAAAATCCGATCATCTGTTCAACTCAACATTGATCTGCCAAATCAAAATCTGCCGTTCTTCTGACTTCGGTTCTTCAAACCAAAAAGTCTGATTTAAACGCAAAGTTTTAATTCAGATAACCAAAAAAAACAAAAACAAAAACAACTAGAAAACAATATTTCAGTGAAAAGGAAAGCAGCTGAAGAGCCAAAAACCGCCACTGATCCAAAACAAGCGAAGGCTGAACAACAGCCAAAACAAACAAAAGACGAAAAGAAAACTGAGACCGAGGAAAAGAAAGTCGAAATTGGTAGACCATCTTTTCTTTCAAAAAAGGCTAAGCATCCGCGTAGTATTTCAAGCAAAGAATTAGAAGAAGCAAAGAATTATTTTAAAGGAATTTATTCAAAAATTAATAATTTGTTGAAAATTTCTGACACATCATCTGATTCTGAATAAATCCTAGAATCCACAGTATTATCTGAGGAAACTCGCCAACGCATTCACAAACTCCAAGAGCAAGAATCCCGTGCACAAGCCAAGGAACTTGCAAAGGCGATCAAAGAAGTCAAATCAACAATTGACTTTAATCGAAAAACTGATTTGATCAGTTACACACGTGCTTTACAGAAAGCAAGCCAAATTCCTGAGCAGGACGAAGCCACCGACAATTTGAACTTCCATTCGAATTTCGAACCTGAAACAGATGTTCAATTTCTTGAAGAACTGAGCACTCTTGAGACCACTCACGACGAAATCTGGAACAAAGCAGTGAACGAGTGCGAAAAAAAGGAACAAAAGCGAATTAACTCAGTGGAGAAACAAACCGGAAATATCATTGAAGCTGTCGGAAAGGCACTGAGAGCCGAAACATTTAATAAGGGACTGCTGACTGAGTTGTCAAAAACCGTCAACAGTACTTCATATCAGACAAGAGCAGGTCGTGATAAAGCTTTGATAATAATCACCAAGCTCCAGGATAATCTCATACATCATCACCGTTTTTTAACCGGACAACAAAAGACAGCCGAGTTTATTAAAAAAACGTTCAACTTACAATCAGTGGAAGAACCAACCTGCACGAAATATCTTGACAAACAAAAATAAATAATTTATCCGTTCAAAGGCGATCAGATACCAAATTAATTCCATTTGTGATTTAAAATCGATCAAATACCATTTTGTTTAATACTGTTGAATAAAGTGTGAAAGCAAGGTTGAAAACCCAAATAAAACAAATCAATAATTTTTTTTTAAATTGTTGACTAAAAATTAGCCAAACTGTGCCGTCCAAAGGACAGTAATTCGGAATTGGAGAGAAAAGAGGAGAATCTTGAGAACCAATTTGAAGAAATTATTGAAGAAGTTGAAGAATTTGTGCCTATTGTAGAAATTCCAGTTTTAACACCCGAAGAAATTATTACTGAGCTTGAAAACAGGGTAAACTTTCCCTTTACAGTAGTACATATTTATCCAGGAATTTCAAAAGTAACGAACCAAATTTTAAAATCCGAACCCTTCCCCTACCAAAACAAAACAGTATATAAATTCACTTTGACTGTAACTATTTTTCCATACTGCATTTTAAATAATCTAGACAAAGCCGATTCTTTGGAAAGAATTTGCCAGGAAGTAATTTTAGAAGCTTACTTAAAAGTAAGAGAAACACTTAACTCTAACTCTGAAAAACGACTGAGATTTATTAAATTCATTCTCAAAGTTTTATCAAGTGAACGGAAGAGTTTATTAAAAAAGTGGAAAAATACTGACAGAAGTATAGTATTACACCCTATTAATTCTTTAGTACACAAAGAGTATAATTTAAAACCTTACGAAAATGTCCGGAAATATTAGAACCCGAATTCCTATTTTGGTCAAAAGTTTGAAAAATAAAATTGAAAAATATTATGAACAAATCGAAAACGGGAAATATGAATTTGATTCCAATGATTTACCTGGTTGTTTAAAATTATATGAATTTATTAAAAAAGAAATATTTAATTTTGAAAAAACTTTTGATAGTTTAACAGAATTGGATAAAAAATGGAAAAAGATACTAAACAAATTAACTGCTGAAGATAAAAATACTGAGATAAAAATATATAAAATTTATACAGAAAAACATGACTATTTAAAAATTTTAGAAGAAGCGGATAGTGTAATTGATGAGTTAAAGTCGCTTAATTTAGAGGTAAAAAAAGCTATTCAAATTTTAAAAAGAAATAAGAAAAACAATTCAGGGGAACATGAAAATGAAGATGAGAATGATGATGATGATGAACCAAATGATGAACAAAATACAGAAGAAGAATTAACTGATAAAGAAGAAAAAGAAACTGGTACTGATCAAACAAATGATTCCGAAATTAAATCTGATTTAAATTCGTATGAATATTCAAATTTTTCTTCAAATAATCATAGAATAAAAATAAAATTACCAGCACAATCATTAACCCATTTTAATGGCAAATATTCAAATTGGACATCTTTTTGGGATGATTATAAATCATCAATTCATAATGATAAAGAATTAGAAAATATTCAAAAATTTAAATATTTGAGAGGATTGCTCCATGATGAGCCATATAGAATGATAAGTCCATATCCCATAACAAATCAAAACTATCCAATTGTAATTGAATTATTAAAATCCAGATATGGAAATGAAAATCTCCTAAGAGAAAATTTACATAATGAATTACGTAATTTACGAAAACCATCAGAATCAATATCTGATTTAAGAAAATTCATATTATCAATAAACCGAATAATTTTACAACTTCAAACATACAAAGAAGATATAAATCATCCTCAAATTAAACAATCAATTGAAACAAAATTGCCAAATAATATAAGAATTAAAGTACGTGAACAACTTGGCACTTTCAATACCAAAAAACTAATGAATTTCTTAGACCAATATACACAGGCAAGAGAAGAAGTTCAAAATATTGAGGAAATTGATAAAACAAATCGCAATGCTTATAGTAATAAACCACAATTTCGCAATGGAAATTTTAATAAAAACAATTATTCAAAACAAAATAAAAATTTTCGATTTAATGGAAATTTTCAAAACAATCCATTAAATAATAATCATTCATTTCCAACATCAGCATTAACAACTCAATCTAAACCAGTTTTAAATACAAATTATAACAAAACAACAGACCAAAAACCAAATGAAATAAAATTGTTTTGTAACTTTTGTGAAAAAACAAATCACAAATCAAAAGATTGTAAAATTTATTCAGACATAGAAACACGAAATAGCAGAAGGCGCGAATTAAAATTATGTTTTAATTGTTTAAAAAAGGGACATCACGTGAAAGAATGTAAATCACCATATACATGCTTTTATTGTAAAAATAAACATAATAGTCTCCTTTGTCTAAAGAAAAAACAAAATAATAATGAGAAACAAATTAGACCAAATCAAACCCGTACTAATCTAATTAATGAAGAAAAATTATATGAAACCCAAACTTTTTCAATTACAAAGCAATTTGAAAAGGAAGAAATTGAAGAAATATTAATGACAATTGAAGCACCAATTATAAATATTAATGATAATAATGAATTGAATTCAATAATTTTATTCGACAATGGTTCACAAAAAAGTTATATAACAATAATCGACCAACGCCGAGGATTTGCCGCTCCGACCCTTCCGGACGAATTGAAGGTGAAATTGCTGATGACGAAATTGGCCGGCGTTGCCTACAGCGAGTACAGCAAGTCATGTTTACCAAAGAAGGTAACTGAATTCACTTTTGCGCGGACGATGGAGAAGCTCAAGGGTTTGTTCGGCAAACCTCAGTCCATTTGGATTGACCGCTACGAGTGCCTCCGCGCAGTGAAGCATGACGGAGAAGAATTTGGAATGTTTATCAACCGGCAGAAAAGGCTTTTAAGGGACTTCAATTTTAAGAAATTGAACGAAGAGCAATTTAATTGCTTAGTCCTTCTCCTTTCATTGAAGGCGCCGAATGAAAGCATTCTACGTTCACGGATTTTGGCAAAGTTGGCGGCAGATGGAGACCAAATCAAATACGACAATGTCGTCGAAGATTTGAAGGTTTATTTGTCTACCATCTCCGAAGCAAAGACGCTGGAGCAGCCGCCAACAACGACCAAGAACATATTCGCTGTGAAAAAAGGGCATAAGAAAAGAGAAGGATCCTCATGCAGTTCTTCCGTCAAAAGCGCTTCTTCGTATGGAAATTTGGCACAACGCGGATGCTGGCGTTGCGGAGTGAGCCATTTTCCGAAGAAATGCAACCATTTGAAGACGACATGCCGTAAATGCAACAAGATTGGCCACTTGGAACGCATGTGTGCCAAGCATCAGGCATGGTTGAAGAAGAACGACGACCGAATCAAGGATGGAAAAGCGACAAATTGTGTAAGAATTGGCGCATTAATGCTGGAAAATGGGACGCAGCCGAAGAAATTGATTGAAGCGCCGATTGAAGTGAACGGAAAGGACGTGGAATTCGTGATGGACATGGGGACAGAAGTCACAGTTTTGTGCCAGGAATCCCACCGACAAATTGGAAGTCCGAAATTGGGCAATTGCAACGAAAAGGCCATCCTTCACGACGGAACCACGCGCCGATTCTTAGGAAAAGGATTTAACAATAGAACTTACGAAAAAATTAAATCTTCCAATAATATCTAAGAAAACATTAGCTTAGCACTTTCTACATTCAACCAAACAAAACCCAAAATTATAGAAAGCCAGATTGTTCAGATTGGCATTAAAACTCTAGATGGGTCTTATGAAACCGTTACCCTACAAACAATTGATAAAATAACTGATTTAATAAACGTAAATCTACAAAAAACAATTGATTTCGGCAGAAGTAAAATGCCAATTGGATTAAGAATTCCACATATTCTAATAGGAATTGATCATTATTGGCAATTTATGTTATCTGATTCAAAAATCAGATCGTTACCATCAGGATTTTTCCGAATTTCTACTAAAATTGGTGATATTTGTTCCGGAAAAGGAACAGTAGAAATAACAAAAACTAATTATGCTTCTGTAAAACAACAAGAAAAAGAAGAATTAAATAAAACTATACAAAAATTTTGGAATTTAGAAAGTATAGGAATATCCGACTCACCTTCTTTAAACGATGATGATTTATCAGTTATACATTTTAATAAAACAGTAAAATTTGAAAATAATAGGTACATCGTCCGATGGCCATTCAAACAAGAACAACCGGAAATTCCAACAAATTTTGGTTTATGTTTTGGTCGATTAAAAGGAGTACTTAAACAATTAATAAAAAATAAAAAATTATTAGAATATGACGAGATATTACAAAACCAATTAGAAATGGAAGTTAATGAAATTGTACCATTTGAATCCAGTTATTTAACTCATTATTTGGCACATCATCCAGTAATTAAAGAAAGTTCAAACACAACAAAAATTAGACCAGTATTTGATGCTTCAGCTAAATTACGAGGCAATCATTCACTCAATGATGAAATATATCAAGGTCCAAAGAAAATGCCAGATTTATGTGGAATGATAATGAGATTTAGACTCAAAAAATATGTATTAATTGGAGATATAGAAAAAGCCTTTCTACAAATCGGATTAGATATTCTCGATAGAGATACTACCAGATTTTTATGGATTAAGAATGAATTATTAAATGAGTTAAATAAATCCAACCGAGAAATTGAAATGAAAGACGTTGAAATTAGAAGATTTACAAGAATACCATTTGGCGTAAATGCGTCACCATTTTTACTGGCAGCAGTAATTGAATTACATCTATCAAAAATAGATGAAATGTATGAAAATTTTAAAAACATAAATACAAATGACATCGAATTAGACTTGGAGGATAAAAAAGAAAAATTTGGAAAATTATGTAAAGAGTTAACAGAAAATGCATATGTAGACAATTTTGTAATGATGTGTGAAGATCAAAATGAAATAAAATTTAAGCATTATTGGAGTAAAGAAATTTTTAAATTTGCGTCAATGAACTTACGAGAATTTATTTCAAATCATGAAGAATCTAATAATGAAATTCAGAAAATTGAAGGCTCTGAAATGCCAAAAATAAGCAAGCTTCTTGGAATAAAATGGAACGTAGAAAATGATGAACTAACAATACCAATAAAAATTCCAACGATTTCAATTGGAACAACTAAAAGAAATGTAATTCATTTAATTGCAAAAAATTTTGATCCAATGGGATGGATTTCACCCGTAATTTTGCCACATAAAAGATTCTTTCAAAACTTATGGAAATCTAAAAAAGACTGGGATGACCAACTTAGTAATGAAGAAATAAAAAACTGGAATGAAATAACTTATGAAGAGGAAATTCATTTAAGACGTTTCCCATTTAGTAATTCTTTAATTCAACCAGCTGAACTGCACATTTTTTCTGATGCTTCTGGTTCAGCCTATGCATCTACAGCCTACTTGAAATTAATTGAATCAAATGAAATATATTTAATTTTTGCTAAAACAAGATTAGCGCCTGTAAAAGAATTAACTATTCCTAAATTAGAACTATTAGCCTTATTAATTGGTACAAGAATTGCTAAATTTATTATAAATGAAACCAAAATTAAAATACAAAACACTTATTTATGGTCAGATTCTAAATGTGTTCTAAGTTGGCTTAAATATAAAAAAGAATTGCCTACATTTGTAAAAAATAGAATTAATGAAATAAAAAACGCAACAATAATTTTTAATTTAAAATTTCACTATATAAAATCAAAAGAAAATCCAGCAGATATTGCATCCCGAGGAATGACTGTATCTGAGATAAAAAATTCTGATTTATGGTGGTATGGCCCAAATTGGCTAAAATTACCAATTGATAAATGGCCATATAAACAATTAGAAGATTTTACTCCTGAAGAAATAAATAAAGAGTTTAATGAAGAACTAGAAATTCAGTTAACAAAATCAAATTTGACTACAAATCCAATTAAACCATTTATCAAATGGGAAGATTACAGTTCATGGACGAAATTAATTAATTATATTAAAATTTTACTAAAATTTATCTCATATGTTTGTTCGAAAAAATCCACAAAATTCCAAGAAAAATTTAAATTGAAAAATGCATTAGATTCTAAAAATGAATTAATATATAAACTAGAAGCAGAAAAATTACTTATAAGGTACATTCAAAATGAAATTGAACCAACGGATGAAGAAATGAGACAATTAGGAATCTATAAAAATCCTGGAAATTTATTAGTTTGTGGCGGACGATTAAAAAACGCTTCTATCAAAGGAATACACCCTATATTTCTTCCAAGAAATCATTACGGTACTCAATTAATAATAACGTTCTACCATAACAAATACTTACATGCTGGAACTTTAACGATTCTTTCTGAAATTCGAAAAGTATATTGGATTCCAAAGGGACGAAAAACAATTGACCAGATTCGTAAAAAATGTTTTTATTGTCGAAAATATAATGCTAAACCTTTCGAACAACCAATTATGCCATCATTTCCGAAACAAAGAGTACAATTATCTACACCTTTTAGTAATATCGCACTAGATTATACAGGCCCAATTCAAATAAAAGATTTTACAGAAAAGATTTGGATTCTTGTATTCACTTGTTTTGTAACACGTGCAATTCATCTTGAAATTGTTACTTCATTATCAACTCAACATTTTCTAAATGCATTACGTAGATTTATTGCAAGACGTGGAACTCCAAAAAATATTTGGAGTGACAATGCATCGCAATTAAAACACACATCTAAAATAATTAATGATCTTTTAAAAATTAAAGAAATTTTTCTTGATGAAACTATAAAAAATTATTTTCTAACTGAAAATATTAATTGGAATTTTTCAATAGAATTAGCCCCATGGCAAAATGGAGTAGTCGAACGCTTAAATTTAAACATTAAATCTGCCTTAAGAAAAACAATTGGTAAAAAATTAATTGATTTTGAAACATTTCACACAATGATTACTGAAATTGAAAGTTTAGTTAATTCAAGACCCTTAACTTTTATATATGATGATATTAATTCATATCAACTTTTACGACCAATCGATTTTCTTTTACCCCATCAAAATATTTGTATTCCACCAATATTAGAAGAAAATGAATTTGGTGATCCAACATATAAACCTAAATTTAATTCTTATGAAAAAACTGTAGAATTATGGAAGAAAACAACAAAACTTCTAGATGACTATTGGAAGTTATGGACAGAAGAATATATACCCAGCTTACGAGAAAGATATCAGATAAAGCACAAAAATCCGAAACAATGTGTTAAGGATTTTCCAAAAATAAATGATGTAGTTTTAATTAAGGAAGAATTGCCAAGAGCCTTATGGAAAACTGGAATAATAAAAGAGTTAATAATTGGATCAGATAACATAATTAGGGGAGCAAAAATTGAATTTCCAAATAAATCAATTTTGAATCGACCACTTAAATTAATATATCCACTTGAGCTTTCAAAGGATATTGATGATAATGATGAAATAAATGAACAAATAAATAATTTAATTTTAAACTCAAGAGATTCCACCCATACTGAAATCCAAAAATGCTCTTTTTGTTTCAGTAATGACCATCTACAAATTCATTGTACAAAATATAAAGGTTACAGAATGAGAAAAATGAGAGCAAAAAATTTATCTCTCTGTTATAAATGTCTTAAACCTGGACACAGTATTAAAAATTGTAAAAATGAGGAAAATTTTTGTGATAAATGTAAAATACATAAATCAATCTGCCTAAATTACCGAGAACATTACGGCCAAAACTCTTCAAATAATGATGATTCAAATAATTTATTTTCAAAGAAAAGAAATAACTTATCTCAAACAAATAATTCAACTTCGTCTACATTACTTCAAAAATTACTTTTTATTGCATTATTATTATTTTTAGTCCCCACTGAATACTTATTCAAATTATAATTGTCCTAAAGATCTTAAAAACTATACAACAATTTTAACCAGTTTTTGTGTTGAAGAAGGAATCATTGTTCGTAAAAATTTACAAAATAACGAATTTTGTTCTGACATGTTATCATGTTTAAATAGACATTTAGTCTATGATCATACACCGTACTGTGGACCTAAATGTGAATGTTCAAAATGGGCACAACAATGTTCATTTGTACCATATCAATCAATTAAAAAATATAACAATAAAAAAGTAAAGAGACTTATTAGACAAGCAGGACCCAGTATATGCGCATTCAAACAAAATCCTAGGTGTATAAACAAAACCAAAGGAAAATTCCATGCCATTCGTCTATATGACAATAGCATATATTTTGTAAAAAATGTACATATTCGTTATGCACAAATTGAATCAAAATACGATTACCTTTGCCTAGGGGAGGGCAATCTAACGATTGGATCTCCAGGTTATTGTGAACTATTTCATTGTGATAAAAAAGGGACTAAATTTTGCTATCATGATCAAAGAGAAAGAATTTTTCTTATCTTAGGTAAAACTGAAATTCCAATAAAAGAATGGGGTATAATTGAAACAGAATATTACACGGAAGACAATCAAAAAAGAAAAAAGCATAAACAAAAAGAATCATTGGATTCTTTGTTTTTCAAATCGAATTATACAGAAAGCCATCAAAAAGCAAAAAACAAACAAAAAGGATTGATGGATTCTTTATTTTTTAATTCAAATAATTCACATAATATTTCAAATTCTTATTCGAAAATTAAGAAGAGAAAACAAAATGAAATTGTAGATACGTTATTTAGAACTAAACGAGCTACTAATTTTTTAATTGAATGCATTACTGGTGGAATAACACTAAACATAATTAATCCCGTTGATATTATAGGGGTTTGTAGCCAAGGTTATTGTATAACAATAAACAAACCAAATTCAAAAGAAACAATTGTTTTTCCGCAGGAAATTATCAAAAACAATTATGACATTGAGATTAAATTAATCAAGAATAATATAATAACAGAAACAAGTAAGTCAAATTGTAATGCCTCTCCTATCTGTGAAATGATAAAATGTAAAATGTGTATAGAATATTTACGAGCCCCACAATGTATACAACATTTTCACTTTATTATAATAATATCGGTAGTATTATTTACCATCTATATTCTGTCAATTTCAATGCAAATAATTAAATTCATTTACTCAATTTTAAAATGGATTTATAAATTCGTGTTTTGCTGTAATAAGAAAAAGATAAAAACAAAAACAAAGTCAAAAACCCGTAGTTATACTCTGAAATCAAGAACTGCTGTTTTGTTACTAATGATTCTAAATTTTATCCACCTGACAAAAAGCTGTGACGAAATTACTAATTTAATTGCTAATTCAACCAATTGCCCTCGAGATGAAAATGGAAAAATAGAATGTACTTTTGATCAAACCATTTTAATATCGATAAAACCTGAACACAAAACTTGTCTTAAACTTGAAGATAAAATACGAAATACTACTTTTAAAACAATTAAATTTTCAACTGAAGAATTAATTTTAACCTGTGAAAGGGAGTCAGAATATTTTATGCGTAATTATGAAATACTATCAGAATCGGTTAAACGATGTCCAACCATGGGACAATGTCAAGGTTCAACTTGTGAAAAGATAAAAAGTGATTCAGCGAATCCTGAAATTTCTGACAAAGCAAACAAAAAACCAGGATATTCATATTGCGTGCCCTCATGCGGTGGTTGGCATTGCCAATGCTTTATTGCGACTGATGGATGTTTATTTTATAGAACCTATATGGAAGAAAATGGTAATGATTATTTTGAAGTAACCAAATGCAATCAATGGCCAATAGAACTGAACTTCAAATATGAAATAGAATCTGATGACGGATCAACTGCAGATTCAACATTATTAAAACCAGGAATACTAAATAAAAAAGACAATATAGAAATGACTCTTACTACTATGACTATTCCACCTACACCAATCTTTGGTTCGAAATTTATAATCAATAAAGTTAATAATGATGCTATTATTGTTAACAATGAAGACTTACTAAGAAATAGCATTCGATGTCCTGATGAAAATTCCGCTAAAACATTTAGCTGTAAATTTCCACCCGAAGCGTGTAAATGTAATGGCGGAGACACACAAGTAAATTGCGAATGTACAAAAGATCCTTTACCCGAAATGTTCGAACGACAAAACGAGAAATTACCAATTGATTTTAAAGGAAGTCATTTGTTTTTTGAGAATAATCAGATAAAGGCTAAATTAAAACAGACAACGGCTTTACAATTGCAAATTACTTTAAAAGGTTTTAAGACCACTCCATTTTATGATAAAACGAAATGCACTGTTGAGTCTATATCGTTAAGTGGATGTTATGCATGTAAAGGTGCAGATTGGAAATTTAAATGTAAAACTGAATTTGGATCTGCATTAGCACAATTAGAATGTTCAAATCAAAAGGTTGAAATAAATTGTGACACTGAAGACAAACAACAGACTATCCAATTAACATATAATATGGAAGAAATTAATGAAAAATGTTCAGTAATATGCCCAGGAGGTAATAGTGAAGTAGAAATAAAAGGAAAGCTACTTTACATACAACAACAAGAAGAACAAAAAATAAATCTAAATAATACTAATCAAACTCCTGAAACTAGTCTTTCTTCTGATGAATTAATCAACAATATTAAAAATTTCGCTTCAAAACTAATTAATAATCTTAAAAATTTCACTTCCAATATTATAGACTTTTTAAAGTCTAATTTATGGATTATCTGGTTCATCCTACCATTAATAGTCATTTTTATTTTTGCATTCTTCCTGTTTCCAATAATATGGCCTACATTTATAAAAATAATCTTCCGACGAAAAGTTAAACCAAAATCAAAATCTTCCTCTGTTGGGAGTGTCGGATCACACCCGAAAAAATATAAAATAATAAATAAAAATAAATCTAAAATAAAATAAATATCAAACAATGTATTTAAAAAATAATAAATCGATTATTTATAAATTATGAAATTTAATATGAAATTAATAATAATATTTTTAATAATAAATTGATAAATATAATTATTTGTAAAACAATATTTATTTAAATATAATAAATAATAACATTAAAATGGAATAAAGAAAAAGTAAAAATGAAATCAAATTATCTGAATGGTATGAGCGGGGACAAATTAAAATAAATAAATAAAATAAAATGAATTCATAAAAACGAAGCAAATGCTTCTCGCAATAAAAATTAATTAATCTAATAAAACGCCTCAAATAATAAATAAATTTATTCCACAATAAAACGTTCAAACGTAAAAGCAATTAAAATTGTTTATGAAAAGTTTTCTTTTCTTAAATAAAAGGGAAGAAAAAATGAAACGATAAAAAATAATTTAGAAATGAAAAAACCATAAAATGATAATGTGGAAATTTTGAATGCTATTAAATAACCAAAATTTTTGGTATAAAAAGGGGAAGGGTTTTCAGCTTGGGCATGCTTCAACAATTCACTCTACTAGCCCATCAGTTCTCTTCACTCAACAAGCCGGACAACAACTCGCTCTGAACACATCACAACTCGGGCATTCGAAGCATCACGGATATTGATCAAAATTGTGATCAGAAATCCACCAAATTTTCCACTTTCTGTCTTTGTCGTCCCGTCCCAAATAAAATATTAAATTAATTGATTGGATCGACCAGTTCCTCCCATCAATTTTGGTGCCACGACCCGGGAACCTTCCCGGTTGGGTCGCTGAGACGACAATAACTCCGGTTGCTGAGACAACCCCCTTCGGTCGCTGAGACGACACAACTTCGGTCGCTGAGACGACAATAACTCCGGTTGCTGAGACGACAATAACTCCGGTTGCTGAGACAACCCCCTTCGGTCGCTGAGACGACAACAACTTCGGTCGCTGAGACGACAACTCCTTCGGTCGCTGAGACGACAACAACTTCGGTCGCTGAGACGACCCAACTTCGGTCGCTGAGACGACAACAACTTCGGTCGCTGAGACGACAACAAGTCCGGTTGCTGAGACAACTCCCTTCGGTCGCTGAGACGACACAACTTCAGTCGCTAAGACGACTACTGCCTTTGGTCGCTGAGACGACAACTGCCAAAACAAAAAAACACACACACAATTAAAAACACACACACAAAAAAAACACACACAAAGGCAAACACACAAAACAAGAACTAACAAACGCGACATTTGAAAAGTCAATAAAACTTATAATCCAAATAAAGTGAATCATAACGGAAAAGTAATTAAAAAACCCAAACACAAAAAAATGTCGGAACAAATCCGTTTAGAAATTTCAAAATTAAACATTGATTTACGCAAATCAATCGAAGAAACTGAGGAAAACAATTTTGTTAACAAAATAGAATATGAACAGAAGAATTTAGGACAATATAAAAAGGATTTTTCTCTCACACTAAAACTCATTAAGAGAATTGAACCAAAGATAGAAAAATTGAGAAAAAATCACAAAAAATGGAAAACATTTATAAAACAACTGGATGCCAAACACAAAAGAATTGAAGAAAAAATTCGAAGAGATTTTATTGACCAACATGATTATGAGCAAACATTAATTGATGCTAATGATATATTGGACAATCTAAGAGAAACGAACTTGAAAGCGAAAAAAGCTATTAAGATAATAAATGAAAGATATACCCAAAGCATAGACTCAGACGAAGAAAATGAAAGTGAGCTAACAGATAATGAAAATGAAAGTCAAAGTACTATATTTACCCACAGCACTCCGAGAAAATTATCGAGTCACTTAGAATATGACCGAATAAACATAAAACTCCCGCCACAAAAACTTACACATTTTAATGGACTATTTTCCCAGTGGTTTTCATTTTGGGACGATTTTTCCAGTTCCGTTCACAATGACCCAAATATGACCAATATACAAAAGTTTAAATACCTTAAAGGCTTACTGCATAAAGAACCATATGAAATGATCAATCCATACCCTCTTACAAATAGCAATTACCTTATCGTAATAAAATTATTAAAAGCAAGATACAGTAAAGATACAGTAATACGTGAGAATTTACATCGTGAATTAATGCATTTGAATAAAATATCAGACACAACGTTTGAACTCAGAGAATTCATCCTTCATACTAATCGAATAATTTTACAGCTTAAGTCTTATGGTGAAGATATTAATCACACACAGATAAAATTAGCAATTGAAAATAAACTTCCAAACAAAATAAGAATAAAACTTAGAGAAGAATTTGTAAATTTTTCAACTGATGAATTAATGGAATATTTCAATAGATACACTCAAATTCGTGAAGAATTAAAAAGCCAAGAATTAATCTCTGATCAATGGGTAGAGGAAGAAAATTATTATGATCAAATAAATAAAAACGATGAAGATTACGGGGATTGTAACTACGAATCAGATACATCAAATCATTTTGATGAAAGCGAAAATATATCAACAAATTGTTTACTATGTGACGGAGAAGATCATCATACTGAGAGATGCCTGATTTTTCCGCATGTCAAATCTCGAATTGCTCGAGTCCACCAATTAAAGTTATGTATAAACTGTTTTAAGAAAGGACATATTGCAAAAAATTGCGATTCAGAATACTATTGTTTAAATTGTAATGGTCTTCATCACACATCTTTATGCTTAAAAGCTACGTCAAACCCTAAAGAAGTTTTCTTCAGGGGGGAATGTCGCGACAGCGAGTAAAAGCGCGTTCAAAAAAGAAACTAATAATTTATTTTAAAATCATATATAACAAATAATAAATAAAAATAAATCTAAAATAAAATAAATATCAAACAATGTATTTAAAAATAATAAATCGATTATTTATAAATTATGGAATTTAATATAAAATTAATAATAATATTTTTAATATTAAATTGATAAACATAATTATTTATAAAACAATATTTATTTAAATATAATAAATAAATAACATTAAAATGGAATAAGGAAAAAGTAAAAATGAAATCAAATTATCTGAATGGAATGAGCGGGGACAAATTAAAATAAATAAATAAAATAAAATGAATTCATAAAAACGAAGCAAATGCTTCTCGCAATAAAAACTAAATTAATCTAATAAAACGCCTCAAATAATAAATAAATTTATTCCACAATAAAACGTTCAAACGTAAAAGCAATTAAAATTGTTTATGAAAAGTTTTCTTTTCTTAAATAAAAGGGAAGAAAAAATGAAACGATAAAAAATAATTTAGAAATGAAAAAACCATAAAATGATAATGTGGAAATTTTGAATGCTATTAAATAACCAAAATTTTTGGTATAAAAAGGGGAAGGGTTTTCAGCTTGGGCATGCTTCAACAATTCACTCTACTAGCCCATCAGTTCTCTTCACTCAACAAGCCGGACAACAACTCGCTCTGA
Organism: Heterodera schachtii; assembly: GCA_023374025.1. Classification (NCBI taxonomy): domain Eukaryota; kingdom Metazoa; phylum Nematoda; class Chromadorea; order Rhabditida; family Heteroderidae; genus Heterodera; species Heterodera schachtii. The sequence goes on along the minus strand of SIJG01000059.1, from coordinate 928,595 downwards.
ACACATCACAACTCGGCATTCGAAGCATCACGGATATTAATCAAAATTGTGATCAGAAATCCACCAAATTTTCCACTTTCTGTCTTTGTCGTCCCGTCCCAAATAAAATATTAAATTAATTGATTGGATCGACCAGTTCCTCCCATCAAATAAGAAGAAATCTAAATGAATGACTAAAATTTAATTTATCATTTAATCCAAGAAATAAAAATGAGGTTAGAGAAAAAAAGAAGCAGGCAAATGTACGCTTTGAGAAGGACGCTGGACATAAGTCGCGGGAAATGAAGAAAAAACGAAAATAAAAATGAAAAGCAATGCTTACAGCATTTCTCTGAAAAAATTTAAATATAATTTTTAAATGAAAACTGGATTTAAATAAAAAATAAACTACTTAACTGTATTAGAATAAATTTTAAATTAATTTTTATATTTAAAAATAAAAAATAAAATAAAAAAGATTAAAACTAAAATAAAGAAATTATTTTTTAGACGATGTGGCAAAAAAGAGTATCCAGTTAAATGAAGAAAAATAAATTAGGTAATTTAAAACATTATATATGTAAAAAAGAAAATTAATATCAATTAAATGATCAAAAAACAAATCTTAATTACAAAATATAACTGAGGATAAAGTATTTTCATTTTTCCGTTTATAAATTAAATAATAATATAATTATTTATTGATTTAATATATACTTATCAAATAAACATTAAATTTTTTATAATAAATCAATAAAAATAAAACGTAGCCTGAAAATGTGATATGAAAAATTAGAAATAATATAAAATAGCGCACCAAGACCGACAAGTCAGAAAATAATAGAATTTTGGAGAACAAGCCTGGATAAACTTTTGGACGTAAATTTTTCTCACAATAAAGGCATAAAAATATTCTAAATAACAAATTTATTGAAAAATTTCATTTAAAAGTTGAAAAAACTTATAATTTATTACACTTGATGTATTTATTGAAATTTATTTTTCAAAAGTAAACTAAACAAATTTAAGCGTGTAAAATAATTAGTTGAACTAAAGAATGCTTAAATGCCATATCAAATTATAATAAATGCAATGGAAAAAGAATAGTTGAAGTCTTATAATTTTTAATATATTTTTATAATTAAAATTGCGCATGTGATGATAAATAAGGGAAACCGATTAAGCGGGAATGAAAAACAATAGTTTTGTTATTAAAAAAACAGATAAATAAGAAAATAATTTATCTATCAATAGAAGGTTTTTGAATGTAAGAAGATAGCTTTCATAAATAAAAATTGTTTACAAGAAAATAAAAATATAAAAAAGGTACGTTAATATTTGAAAAATTAAGATAAGATGTAAAAAATAATTTAGTCTGTTTGGGAACAATTAAATCTCAAATTTTTATGAATTGTTTATAATTAAAGTAGTCTTCAAACCACTACTCACCACTACTCGTATCTAATCATCAGTCTAAATTTGTGTAAAAATGTAAAGCAAATAAATTTCAATAAATTTGTCGGTTTTTTTTGAACGAAACGAAAAGCCTACCGTTACGTACATCTGCTGGGGGCAAATGCAAAAAAAAAGAAGATAAATTATGCATCCAAAATTAACAAATACAAATGAATCTTCTATAAAAATTAAGAATACAGTGCTGGCTAAAATATACAATGAATAAAACATTCACAACATATGAATGGACCCAAAAAAATTACAAAAAATTAATGGATAATCAAAACTCTTATCTATTTACATAATCTATAGCTTTTACACGAAAAAATAAAAAATAAAGTAACAATAATTGAGAAAAATTATAAAATTTGAAAAACCAAGAGAATCTGAAGATAATTTTGAATTGAAAAACCGATAATTACATTGTCATATAAATTTTTTAAATTTATATCTAATAAAAAATCTAAAAAATAAAAATAAATTATTTTTTAATATAAAATAAAAATAAAAGTATATTAGTTAGGCAATAAAAAAATAAATAGTTTGTGATTGGATGTCAAAAATAATAAAATACGCAAATTAATGCATTTTTTAGTATCAAAATTAAGGTATAAAAAATTATCTAAAGAAATAAAATAAATTTAAAAAACCAACAATTGTAAAATCAAAATTTAAAAATTTTTTCATAAATCTATTTAACATGGTAATAATTAAATATAGAGAAAATCTAATATGAATTTGAAAAATCAAAAAATGTTATTATTACATTTTTATCCAAAATTCATAGTTTGCCGCAGTCAGATTCGCTCAGCACGAGTAAATTATATTTTAATAATTTATTGTCGGAACTATGAACAAATATAAATTTTAATTTAAAAATTTTTACGTATTGAACATTATTCTTGCAATAAAATTACAATTTAAAAAGAATGCTAAAACCTTACTTACATTATGACTTGGAGAAACTGTATTATATAGCTACACTACGAAGATAAATAATCAATAAAAGGACCAAATTGCCACGAATATATAATAAATATATAATTTCATTTCTAATCAAAACTTACTTTAGAGTCAGTTAAACTTAATAGATAATAATAATAATAATATAAAACTTTCCAAATAATAGAGCAAAAAAAAAAAAATTAAAAAAAACAAATAAGTTAATTCTTGATAATATATGTTATTATAATTAAATCTCTTTAAAATATATATTGCAAAGTTGCGATTAATAATTTTATTTACAAAAGATAAGAATTTCACTTCACATTCATGTAAAATTTCACTGAAAAAATAACGCTAAACTGAGGATAAAAAAATGTGAACAACAAGATGTAGATAAAAATATTTTAATTAAAAGTATCATAATTCAATTAAAATATAAAAATTTAATATTTTTTCTGAAACACCAAATAATTTGCTTGTAACAATAAATATTGACAAAAATTACACCCAAATCAAAATTTAAAAAAAATTATAATAGCAAAAGAAAGGACTAAAATAAAAAATAAAATTAGGTTATTAGCTTTATAATATCAAGAAAATGCGGGAAAATAAAAGCAATTTATAATGAATGATGCTGCAAATAAAATGGTGTGTAAAACATAATAATAGTGTTTAAGCAATGAAAAAACAAACAAAAATAAATGATATAATATTTTCGAAGAAAGTATATAAATTCAAGTATCAGAAAAAATAATTTGAAATTTCTGTCTTTGAAAAAATAAATGGAAAAACGAGTTATTTCTTTTAAAAAGTTAATTAAATTCTGTTAATAATAATAGCAAAACAAAAAAATTAATAAAATAAATAGCAATTAAAATTAAAAATTAAATAAATTATAAGAAAAATAAACTATTATAATTAAATGTTTATTTGAAGGCAAAATCCCTAAAAATGGATTGATTGCTAAAC
>SIJG01000059.1:910143-920770 GCA_023374025.1 Heterodera schachtii | reverse complement strand
GCCCCAAACTTCCATTAAGCGAGTGCCAAAGTTAGTTGAACGTGCCATCCTCATCGCCGCATTGCAAATGTGCCAGCGGTAGACAATGGCATTTTTATTTTCCGTTTTTTACAATTTTGACCCCAAAATCATAAAATTGAATATTTTTCATGTATATATTCCTTCAACAATATCTTAAAATTAGTGTAAAATAAAAGAATAATATTTTTATTTAAGAATTTATATATTTTATTATTTTTAATATTTTTATTTAAGAATTTATATTAATTTATTATTTTTAATATTTTTATTTAAGGATTTATATTTAATTTATTATTTTTATTTTGAATTAATTTTTGATTTTTGTCAATTTCGCCATGGCTTTCAACGATTTTGAGTGCAAAATTGTTACAAAGGTAATAATCACTTTTTCGGCAACTTTTAATCGCTTGTTCTTGATCCAATTGCAACTGATTATAAATATCAATCAGTTTAATTAAAATTGCTTTTGGCTCTTTTTCCTTCTCCCCTCGGGTGATGTCCGTTAGTCAATTTTGTTACGTGTTGCCGTAAAAAAGACAAAAAATTCCGGGTCAAAAAAAATTTCGTGTATTAGCCTTCCTGTTTAGTCTCCTACAAAAAGAATGAGCAATTTTTTTTTCTAACGAAAAAATTTTTGTTGTTTATTTTACCGCATATGATCGCCTCATTCGCGGAAATTACCACAGCAACTCTCTTCTCTCTCTCTCTGTCTCTCTCTCTCTCACCCTTTTTTTCTCTCTCTTCTAATCTCTTCGCTCATTGGTCTCTCTGAGTCTCTCTCACTTTTTCGTTCTCTTTCTTCTAATCTCTTCGCTCATTGGTCTCACTGAGTCTCTCTCACTTTTTCTTTCTCTTTCTTCTAATCTCTTCGCTCATTGGTCTCACTGAGTCTCTCTCTCACTCTCTCTCTCTCTCTTCTATTCTCAACGCTAATTGATCTCTCTTTCTATCTCTCTCTCCTTATTTCTAAATCTTTGTAAAATCTCAAAAAATTTCGAAAAAGGGGGCTACCACCGATGGTACTACCCAATAATTATTTTTAGAAAATTTCTACCAATAAGTATTTTTATGAGATAAATTTTAATTGGTATTTTGGAAAGAAATGTACAAAGACTTTTCGTGAGGTCTAAGTCACCTTGGCGCGAGATATTTTGGTGTGGCTAATTTTAAACTTTCATAACTTTTTCATAGGCAACGAATTTGATGTGTTTGGCCATAATTTTTTTTCGAACAAAATTTTTGATTTTTTGCAAGATATTTGAGCTTACAAATAGCCTTCATATCATAACACTTTATTGATTAGGGTGATAAATTAAACAGTTATAGGTTGGCGCCAAATCACATTCTCTCTCTCTCTCTCTCTGATTGTCTTTATTACTCTCATTGTCTCTCTCTCTCATTGTCCTCTCTCTCATTCTCTCTCTTCTCTCTCTCTCATCCTTTCTTTCTCTCTCTTCTAATCTCTTGCTCGTTGGTCTCTCTGAGTCTCTCTCACCTTTTCTTTCTCTTTCTTCTATTCTCTTCGCTAATTGATCTCTCTGAGTCTCTTTCTCTCTTCTCTTTTATTCTCTTCGCTAATTGATCTCTCTTTCTCTCTCTCTCTCTCTAGCTGCATTCTTAGTCAATCGAAACCAAACGACGCTTTCTCATTCCCTCTTCGCATCATTGGCATTGCCTTCAGCACAACATTGACATTTCTCCATCAGAAGCTCCCCCCCCCCTACCACTAATTCCATTTTTCGTTTTTGCTCTTTTGCATTCCACATCAACTTTTTCTTTATTGATATTTTTCTATTGATTATTTCCTAATAAATGTTTAAAAAAGTTCACAAATAAGAAATGAAAGTTTAAAAATTTGCCAAAAAAGGGAATAAAAATACTTGGCATCTCGGTAACCAATTTAAATGTGAATCATAAATTAGTTCAAATTTAAAAATAACAAAAAATTATAAAAATTTCTGTTTTATTATCAATGTTTTTCTAGTTCTTAGTTTTGGTAATTCTTTACCAAAATGAAATCGAAAAATATTTTTAATACTCTAGAAAATATTTTATTTTTAGGAAAATTTTTTTAAACTAAAAATATTGATTAACAAGGTCGGTAATATATGAAGAGAAACTGAGTATATTTTAAAATTTCGAAAAACTCATTCATTAGTACAAAATGCTGGAAAATTGTATTTAATTCACAATGAGTCCTCTTCACGCCTTAAATGAAAAAAAATTTATTTAAAAATTTATTGAGAAGAATTACATAAAATATATTAAAAATTCAAATATTTATGTTTTTAAAAAGTTCCTAAATTCAAAACTTGGCTGAGAAGATGTGTTTTTCGTGCTTTTGTCTTAAAATTTTTCTACAAAATTTTTACATATAAACCAGTCCATGCATATATAAAGAACAAAACAGCTGCTATTATTATATACGAAGAAAATGAAAATTTTTAAAATGAATTTTTATTTCTGAATGCATTAAATTATTAAAACTGAACTTTCTTCAACCAAAATAAATAAAACTATTTATTTTTTATTATTCAAACAAAGGAATTTTTATTACTTTCCACTTATTGTTCCAGTTTTTATAATCAGTCAATAAGGATTATATATTTACCAAGACAAAATTCTTTATGCTATGGGAGTTGACCTAACATTGAATTTTACAATCATGATATGCTTATAACAAATATATTAATAGGATTATTTAAAGCATATGAAATAAATTCAAACGCAAAAATCACTCACCTTACCGAAAATTAAAGATGAAATAAAAAACGTAAATATAAATTGCACAATTTTTATTTTTACCAAATAATGAAATGCACGAACAAATAGAAAAGAATAAAATATAGTTTATTGTTTTATCAAAAAATATAAAATATTAATTGGTACAATTGCTTTTATCTCATTTATAAATTAATTTTAACACATTAATATATGATTTAAAGAAGTTTGGTAACATTCTGTAAAAAGTGCATTTACAGGCTTTTTCAAAGAGAGTTGCATTTTGCGACCGTTTGAATCGGTCAAAATGTATAGGAGTGGTGATTTCATCATTGAGTTTATTCAAAAATATAACTTAAATAGCATAAAAATAAAAGCGAAATCATAGCGTAATTGAAGAGAATAATTAAAAAGTTATTAAAAAGTTTTTAATGACACCATAAAATAATAAATTAATAGTTAACAAATTAAAATAAATAAACCCAAATGCAAAACAAATTCTTAAATAGGGAAAAATTTAAGAATTGGATGAAACCCATTATAAATATTATGATTAAGAAATTAAAATAAACTAGGGCCACCACTTGAGATAAGAAAAGTTGTGGTAAGGTTTTTAAATTTGCAAAAATTTCTGCACCATCTGTAATCTTTTATATGGCCTTTGATTATTTAAAAAAAATTTTGGTTGAATATATTTCAAAAATACATTGAAAATTATGAACTATTTTAATTATTGTAATAACTAATATGATTTCTTCTATAAATAAAATAGCAAAATATAGAATAATACATATTTTTAAATTTCAATGATTTCTACTCAACATAGTAATATTTTTTTAAAATTTCTAGGAGATAATAAATATTTTAAAGGTATATTTTTAAATATCATTCGAAGGTAACGAACAGAAATGGAAAAAATATTTTTCGATGAGAGCAAAAAAGTGTAAAAATGATATTAATATAAAGTAATTTTTATAAACAATTAAAAATAAAGAAAGAATCTTAAATATCAAAAAAAGACATAAACAATAGATTGATTACCGGAATAGCGAGTGGTGCCTGTGTAAAGACATCAAGATTAAAATGAAAAATAGAAAATAATTTAATTATTAAATATTATCGAAATATGGTAGTAAAAATCTCAATATGTAAAATATTATCAGAATTATATACAATCAAAAAAAATAAACATTAAATAATGAATTTTCAAAAATATATAACAATTGACATCCTTACAGTCCTACAAGTATGAAAGGACGCAAAAATGAATAAATAAAAAGTTTAATGAACTATTTGAGAGATAATTTAACAAAGTAATGTATATGCATGAATTAACATTTCAATGCAATTATGGGCAATTAGAATTATTACTAATGGTCAAAAATAATAAATAACAAACAAGCACATTAATTCAATAAGGCCAAGAAAAACAATGGTTTGTAAGGAACCGAATTTACTCTTAAAATAGCTCTTGGACCCGATAGTATTTTGAAATATATTTAAAAAATTTTTAAAAGAAATAAATAACGAAACTTCTGAGAAGAAAAAACTGCAATTGACGAGTATGCTACAAGGAAGATTCCACAAGAGGAAACTTTTACTCGATAATTTAAAATACAGCTAAATTTTATAACAAATTAAATAACGCATTAAATCGCAGAACTGAAAAGAAACTTTTACTAATTATCCCTAAAACAAAGAAAGTATTATTATTATTCATCAAAAAAATTATTACTATTTTAATGACTTGAATATAACTTAAAAATATGGATAAAAAGATATTTGTTTACATGAAGTTTTAACAATAGCTTTCTTAAGATAAAATATAAAATTTTAAATATATTAAATGTTGGTTTTTGTTAAAATTCCAAATATCATACAGAGATTATATTAGTTGTAAATGTTATTGTAGTGAAAAATTACATAAAATTAATTATTTTAGAAAAGAAAAAAATTAAAGAAATTCAAACATGCAAGGATTGTGAAACATTACTTACATATTATCTACAATATTAATTGAAATTTAATAAAATTACAAAAACCCAAAATATAAAATTAATGACAATGAATTTTCATACGAACCTTCAATTTACAAGTCTTTTTCCATCAGCCTATAACCAAAGTACCGTAGGTTTCGTTAACTTATTTTTCTTTTCTCAGAACGCCCACTAACAAGGAAGGTCCCCAGGTGTCCGTGTGATTTCCGAATGAAATTTTTGGGTGGATAGAGTATCGATGGGTTCTTAAGAAAAATTTTTTTATTTTCTGCGAAATGAGTCTGAGTGCCGAGTTATGAAGTGCCAAAATTTTTAGTTTTTTATAATTAAAGAAAAGAAATTATAAAAAAAATGTTGATAGAACAAAATCTTTATTTTTAATTTTATTTCATTAACAAAAAATTCACTAAAGATAATATGCAAAAAATATCCTTTCAGTTAAAAATAAAATTTTGTCTAATGTTTTTGATTAATGTCAAAATGGATAAAAATAAGAATTTTAATATCATAAAAATTTTTTGTGATAATTAACTTTGGCATAAAAGCAAAAAAAGAAAAAAATTAAAAAATGAATTTGCATTAGGGGACCCGAACCTGGGGCTTAAAAAATGATGACTGGAGTACTACCGCTACACCACTGGACACTCATATTTTGGCACTTGATAAATCGGCACTCAGACCCATTTCGCAGAAAATCAAAACACTTTTCTTAAGAACCCAGAGATGTTCTATCAACCCACCAAGTTTCATTCAGAAATCCCACGGACACCTGAGGACCTTCCTTTGTAAGCATTAAATTTATAAAATTAAACTTAAGCTTTCTGATTGAGAAGAAATATTGATTTGTTGAATTCAATATTTTTGAAATTATCTGCAACTGGGTATTTTTATCTGACTATTTGTTTGAACTCTTTCTCACGGTGACGAGTTTTTGAGCAAATCAATAACGTCTTGTAACTGTTAATGGAAGCAAAGGTTTTAAATATTTTAAACAAGCACAATTAACTTTTGTGATTTTATATTGTCAGAAAATCCTTCAATTTTCTTATATTTTTCAATATTTTTATCTTTACTTATAAAATTACTTAAATAAATTTTTAAATTGCATAACAATTTTTACTTGGAGGCAAATAACCATATTGATCTAAAAATCAAAGAAATTTTTTTCTAGCAATTTTGAAATAAAATAAATTTTAACATAGATACAAGTGTTGAGTTTTAAGAAGTCAAATAAACACAAAAATCTTTAAAAAATGTTATACTAAATTTATAAATTTTACAATCGCCGGGTTTTTTTGAAAACAATGCATATTCTTCACTCAAGCATGAATATGACCAAAATATCCAAAGCTACATATTCAAAGGTGACAAATAAATTAAAGCCTTTGCTATTTAAATGAAACAAAAAGAAAAATAGACAATAAAATAATTTCAATAATTCATGGCAACATGAAAAAGCACAAATACAAATTAAAACGAGTTGAAAATAAAAAATCAAAGTAAAAAAAAAAATAAAGTAAATAATAGTGAATAAATTTACAAAAAAACAAATACCGCAACTATTATAAATCATATAATCCAAAATTAAAACCTTGTTTAACATTTAACTTCGACATCAAACGAAAAGTGCTGGATAAAAAGAAAAGAAAAAACAACTATATGAACTACAGAAAATTTAAAGAATAAATGTAATAATCTTTAAAGAAAAAATCTTTATATAATTGTTTGCATTCTTCATAGAAATAAAACGTTACGTCCAAATATCATGGAACAAGAAGCATTAAAATAATTATCATTTATTGTTCATATTACAATTGCGTAAGATTAATAAATATTTATAGAAAATTAATTTGAATAAAAAAGATAACGTAGGAAATCAAATGATTATTCTAAACCTAATTAATAATAGAGAACAATCATACTTATAAAATTAAAACAATTTAATTATTTTGTTTTTAAAAATACTAAATAATATTTAATTAAAATAAATTTTAATACATATAATAGCCCGTCCGCGACAATTAAAGGCGTATGTATAATTTACATTTAAATTAATACAAAACTCTACTGCAGATTTTTATGAATTATGCTTCCATTTACAATTAAAAAAAATTTAATTGGTGCAAATTAAATTAATAATTCGAATAAATTTTAAATTTTTGAATGAAAATAAATGTAAGTTTTTTGAATTTTTGTTTAAAGATTGCATTTTCGAAAAACTATGAGCAATTTATTAAAAATTCATAAATGAAAAACAAGGCTATTTTGAAATTTAACTAGCTAATTATATAAAGAAATATAAGCATATCTTCCTTTATTATTATAGAAAAACATATTATAATTTATAATATAAATTACAAAAAATTTTGAATTTATAAATTTGGAACGAGTTTTAAATCTGAAAATAAAATCTATCATCATTAGTATAATAAAAAAAAAAACTCTGCACCAATCGCCAGATTCGTGACTTACAAAGTACTGTCACGAGTTACAATTAAAAGGATTATTAATATAATTCAGTCATAACGAATGTATCTTTATGTAATAAAGTTTAAAAGTAATTTATATTCAAAGCCTATTGAAATAATATAAGCATCATATTTAAAAAAAAGAATTGTCGACCATTTTAAAATGATAAAAATTTAAAAATTATTTCTAAAAAAGTCCTTCTTATGCGAGAGTATTGAAAGCCTTTAATAAAATAAATAAAAAAGAATCTTACACTTTATATATAATTGTGAACATAATGAAGACAACAGTATATAAACTAAATGTAGAGCTAATTAAATATAAAAAAATTTAAGTTTAATATTCGTATTTAATTTTAATTGAAAGAAACTAACAAAAGAATATATTTTTAAAAACAAAAACTGTCAACTTCTTTTTAAATTATACTATTTAATTTCATACGAAAAAATCAATGATCACAAGCTTAGGACTTTATTTATTCATTTATTTAAAAAAAATGTAATTTATACAAATATAACTATTTAGTAAAATTATTTCATGTTCCACTTTCAATGTTAAACTTATATAATGACATCAATTTTCGTGAGTTTTGTTGATTATTTAAGTTAATCCATTTATTAGAAAAAATAATCTCCATTTCGTATAAAAGTTAAAAAAAGAGCTAAAAGTGAGCAATAAAAAAACATTAGATTAAACAGCAAAATACAATAAAACAAAAAATATTAAAAAATAATCTAAAAATGAGAAATAAGGACAATTTATGATATAAGAACGAGTGAGACGTCAAATTAAAAGGAAAATAGAAAATAATTTTTTAAAATAGAAAAATATATATTCAAAAAAATTAATTAAGTATAGAAAAATATATATTTAAATATATTGAGAAAAAATTGAACTAAGTATTGAGGATTTTGTACTAATCTAAAACAAAATAAAAATAAATAAAATTATCTGTATAAGTTCAATTTTAACTAGACATAATTTTTTATTAGTCTAAATTATTTTATTTTGAGATAAATTAATTATTTTTCAAAGTTAACTAAATTTTTTAAATTTTTTCGATAAACCTTATATTTCAATATTAATCCATTCCATTTCAAAAATTAAATAATTGACAAAAAAGTAAATAATCGAAAATTATAATCTTTTTTGGAGTATTGCATCAAAAAAAGGTATTCTGCTATTTAGCAAAAAGAAATGCATTGTGCGATTAAAAAAAAATACACAAACATTTTAATTAATAAATCACTTTTCCGTTTGATAAATTGGCGGGAATTTTCAATGTTTAAATTTAAAAAAAAAACTCAAAAATAAAGAATGAAACAAACAATTTTATGGAAGGTTATTTTATTTTGAAATTTTATGACAGCTTTTTAATCAGAAAAAAATATCATTTTTAATCATTTATATGCCCCAAAAAATATATTTTAATTTTCTTACGATAAAAATGAAATTATTCCCGCAATTATTTTTAATTACTTTTTTAATTGTCAAAATCGGAACAAAAAGAAACAATTGGAACAAAAGTCATTTGCGAAATATTTGGAGAAAAATGGGAAGAAAAAGAAGAAGAAAAACGAAATGAACTCAAAAAAGAGAAATAATTGGAAAATATTATAAAATGAAAGAAAAAATAAAGCAAAAAAGAAGAAAATACACAAAAAAAGAATGGAATAAAATTAATTTGAAAATAGCGAAAAAATTGGGGAAAATCGAATGATTATTTATGAATGGATTAAAGAATTAGGACTTAATAAACAAAAATGTCACAAATCAAAAAATGATGAACAAAAACGTGAAATTATTCTCAAATTCATTGAAATGACAAATGAATTTAAACAAAAAAAAAATATTCGCAAAAAGAATGGAACTAAAATTATGCCGAAATTTCTAAGAAAATTGGAGTTAGCAGTGCAACAATTGATAAATGGAAGAAACAATTTGGCATTCGCTGTTTGAAAAAAACCGAGAAAGAAAAAATCGAAAAATTGAAAATTTATTGGCAAATAAAAAATGAAAATCCAAAAATGCGTAATAATGAGATTGCTAAATTGTTGAATGTTCCTAATTCGACAATTTGGAGATGGAAAATGAAATTTTAAGCAAAAAATTAATCGACGAATGACCAAAGAACAATAAAAAAAGAAAGTCTAATGAGGAATATTATGTTGACATATTAGTTTTCGAAAGATTAATTAATCATCCTCTTTCTCTAATTAGTTAATTATTTTTCAAAATTTTTCCACTTACTCCCTAATTACGCCCATTTTCAATTCATTTTGTGCTGTCTTAATTAATAAATTAATTCATCATTAAATTTCGAAGTTTCCTGTATTGGAACTTTCAATTTATGAATATAATTTTATCAGAAAAAAGGTACCAAATTTTAATAATCAAAAAATGCATTTATTTGAAAAATAATTTTTAATTCTGTATTGGCAAATAAAAAAAGAAAACCCAAAAATGAATGATCAGAAAATTGCGAAAATGATGAACTTTCATAAATCGAACATTTTCCAAATGGAAAAAACAATTTGGAGATGATGAATAAAATCATTCGATTTTTTAAAATTAAATGAAAATTTGTTGATAAATTTTATTTAAATTATATAAAAATCATTTAATTTTATTGTATTTCAAATGCCGTAAACATGCTAAATTATTAAATATTTAATTCCTTAAAAATTTATTTTTTTTGAGAGGGCTTTTTGAAAAAATAATTCCATTTATGACATAAAATATGGACACATAATAATTGAAAGAAAAATGGCGAAAAAATTGGGGACAAATAGAAACAAAATTCATAAATGGAAAAACAATTTTGAGAAGAAGAAATTCCTCGAAATGAAAGTTTTTGCGCTATTTAAAAAGATAAACACCCCAAAAACCCGATGAAATTATTTCATACGAATTCATTTTTGTATTAAAAATAGTTTTTATTTTTTTTTCAGTAAATTTGTTTCTTTTTGGCTTTAGTATTAAATTTGGAGAAGAAATATTAATTGGTCACTTTAATTATATATATATTAATTGGCTCTTTTTTTGTTGACAATTTTATAAAAAATACACCTCCAAAAAATGAATGCAAAAAAGTTAAAAATTACGTGTTGGCTCGAAGGATAAAAAGTGTAAAATTTGATAATTTTTGACTAAATCCATTTATATTTTTGAAAAATTTAATAAAAGGTTGTGTTTGAGAAAAGTTATGAGTGGATTTAGTCAAAAAATTAGCAAATTTTGCACTTTTTGTCCTTCGACCTAGCACCAAAAATTAATTTAAAAAAAGGCATCCTAAATTTGAAAAAAAAACAATATAGAGAAGAATAAAATGACCTATAAATGCGTGAAATTTTTGTTGAAAATACGGTTTATTGTACTTTTCGGGTTTGGTGTCTAAATTTGAATTAAAAAAAAACATC
>SIJG01000059.1:843372-910133 GCA_023374025.1 Heterodera schachtii | reverse complement strand
AGTATTAAAACTCATTTTAAAAATACTAATTAAAGCATCTATATATTAAACAATATAATATAGGAATTATTTATAAAGAAATTTTTTTTAAATATTTTGTGAAGATAACTTTTCAAATTTAACAAAATTCGGAAATTTAATGAATTGTAGAGAAACATAAAGGCTCAATTTATAATAATATAAACTAAAAAACCGTGCCAACTTATATGAAAAAAGCTCAGCTTGCTTAGAGAAAAAACAAAAATGTTTAAGATTTTGTAAATATTAATATTAATGTTAAGATCACCAGAGAAAATGTCGCTTTTTACAAGATACACGACATGAGTAATAAAGTTATTGTTATAAATAAAATAAGTTAAATAAATTACGAAGCAAAGCATATGATAATTCTAAAATTTTAAAAATTATCATACTTCAGAGTTAATAATTAAAATATGATATAGAGAAAGTTAAAATACTGGAAAAAGTTAAATAAATTTAAATATATTCTCATATGAAGCAAAATAGAACAATATTAAATAAAATAAAAAATAATTTGGGAGTACATTAACGTCAAACCCATCAACTTCAAGCTTTTCAATACGAAAATGAACCAAAAGACGTGAGGTTCGAGCATTGTACATAAAGCATTAACAAAAGCTGCTAAAATATAAACTAAAAACATTCATTTAGTTTATAAAATTAAAATAAAATTATTTATTCAGCAGTTGAAATAGAAAAAATAAAAAGATATAATGTCACTGTAAAGCATTTGAAAATATAAACAAATTTTAATTAATCTAAATAAACAATTGATAAAATACCAATTCAAATTATTATCTATTTTATTATACGCCATGAAAATAAAAAAACAAAAAATGTATTTGAAAATAAAAATTTCTGACATTGCTAAAATGAAAATATGATGCAAAAATTCTTTATTTTCATCTACTTGAAAATTATTTTTACGTGGTTATTTATTTTATACTTTTTAATTAATGAAATAATTATTTAATCTTTTTTTTTAAATTAATAGCCTGGGTCATGGTTTTATACTCATAAAAAACTGAATGCAGGCAACCCAGAATATAACGTACATTTGATAGTCGACAAGAAATAAAAATATAGAAATTAAATATTTTATTGAAATGATTATTCCTAATTTAAACGAATAGGACACAGAGGAGCGAGCTATTTAACAAAATTAATGAACCTAATTAATGAATATGACGCTAATTAAAATACAATTACGCACTAAAATTAGTTAATAATTAAATAAAAAATAGCAGAATATTTAATACAATAAAGTGAATAAAAGGGAAGTAAGCATTATTTTGCAATATTATAAATATTTCTAATATATGTTATTTAAATTTTTCAAATCATAATCTAATAGATTAAGACTAAATGAAAAGCTGAACTCAAACTCATATTTGAAACATGGTACAATACGCGCGCGACATATTGGTTTCGTTGCGCAACAAGAAGCTTAAAGTGATCGATTAAATTAATAAATTCAATAAAGGTAACAGAATATTAATATAATAAAAATAATAAATGGAAGTAAACTTTGCAATATTATAAGTTCTTCTATAATAAATATATATATATATATTATAGTAAAATCATCAAAACTTAATAAATGTAAATAAATTTAGACTCTATGAAAACAAAACTTAAACTCTAAAAAAGGATACCATAAGCGAACGTGCAATAAATAACCTACGAACATATGTGAATTAAAAATTTTTAAAATTTTAACTAAATTATTGTTATATAACGGAAGTTTCTCGTAAAATATTGTTCGATAAATCCAGGTGCTTGGAACCATATTTAAAATAGACTAATTTATTAAAAGATATAGAGAAAAATACAATAATTAACAGCATCATATATTAAAAAAATACACGAAAAATGTAATAAATAAATAATTAGAAAGAAGTTTTATGAATATATAATAAACGAATAAAACTTAAGATGACAATAATAACTCTGAAAACTTGCGTAATAATGAATGTGGTCGAAAACTAGGAATAATTTAATAAAAAGATATAGACAAAAATATAAATTCAACATAAAATTATTTTAAAAATTAAACTGACAAAGACAAAAAATTTGAGATGTTTTTTCATTAATTATATTGAAAATGAATAAAGAATAAAACCTTAAACCTTATTCATAATGAAAAACAATATGAAATTATCATTTATTAAAAACTAACAAAAAAATTATTATTATTATTATATTGAGCTATAAACAGCTGAAAATTTTCTTATCAGATTATATTTATCAAAATTACATAAATTTAAATATTATTCAAATCTTGCTAGTATAAATTTAAATAAATCGAATTTAATATTTGTTTTTAGCTTCTAATTATAAGCATTGAAATTGTTAAATTCATTTTCAAAACAAGGCAACAAAAATATATTGGATCTGCTAAATAATCTAAAATTTAAATTATTTAACCTGACTTGGATTAAATTTTTTACAAAAATGGATCTTAACCGTTACAAAATATTTACCTAAATAAATGGAAATATTTCGAATGTAAAAAAGATAATATGTTATTAGTAAATTATTCATACATTTAAAAATATATTAATATTATCAATGAAATTTTTAAAAATGATTAACTAAGAAGAATGAGAGTATAATGAAATTTCTGGATTCGCTACGATAGAAATTTTATTAAATGCTTAAAAATTGAAAAGTATAAAAAATCCACTACAATTAATTTTTAATCGAAAAATTATAAATTTCTGAATTCTAATAACTCGGACAAGGATAATTAAATGATATATTTCCACATCAAATGCAATTATTTAAAAAAAAAATTTGCTTTGTATTATAATCACTAAAAGCAAATAACCAACTTTTTCTTGGTCAATTAAATTTAAAATTTAAAGATTTACCTATAAAAATTCTATTGATTTTAAGAAATATTTAAATAATGTTATCTTATATAATTGATGAATGCAAAATTTAATATATCAATTTATAAAATAATATTTTAAGAATTCAAAAAAAAAAACGAAATTGCTGAAAATAAATTCTTTTTATTTTAATGAATTTGTGAAAGATACTTTTAAAGATTTAAAGTGTAAATAAAAATTTAATAAAAAAAAATTATTTTAAACTTTAAATTAGTTTATTTAATTTTAATTGAAAATGAACAAATATATAAAGTTAATTTTATTAATCAAATTTAGCAGAAATTTTAAAAACATAAAAGGTCTGAAAACTTAGAATTTGAATTATTATTATTTTTGATCATAATTTCCGATAATAATAGCAGAGCATACAAAAACGGCCTCTTTATTCAATGGCCCAAAGAAAATTAATTAAGTGTTTTATATAACAAAAATGGATATTATTAAATGGATCCCATTAAATCAGATATTTTTAAGAAATTCATTTTCCGAAACATTTTCTTATACTGGTTTCTTGGAGCAATATGTATCTTTAACGGCATTTTAATATCATTACGAGTAAACATCAGAAAGCAATTAAAAGTTCTTTTTCTATAAAACAAATATGTACAAAAGAGGCACTAACAATTTGAATATTATAATGAAAAAACCGAAAACTAACCAAAACATAGAAAAAAGAAAATTAAGATGAAAGGAATATTAAGAAGCCAAAAAAAGGTTCACTCTGCCGCATGAGTGTAATTATTAGAAAAAAGCTTCAGGAAATATACAATTCTAATTTAAATAAATATGTAATAAAGTATATACTTATCTAATTAAAATATGCTTCAAAAGGACAAAATAAAACAAAAATAAAAAAATAAAGATTAAAAATATTATAAAATGAAGAAAATAACCAAACTTAATACAATAAAAAATTGATTTTCAAAATAAATAATAAAACTAATATTAGCAATGTAACTTTAAAGAATGATTTTATAAGGAAGCAAAATTCCATTCAGTGAAAGTAGGGTTCACGACAAAATTGCAAAAATGTCTGCGATAAAAAAGAGGAAATAAATAAGAACGCGTTCGAGATTTTCCAAATATTTACAAATGCTAAATTATTTTAAATAAATTAACGAAAGGGATAAATTTAATCGTTCAAATGATTATTTTTGCGGATTTCCGCTTATAACTTTTGAATTATGGTAACAGAAAATCTCGACAATCGAAATAGATCATAATATTTTAATATAAAATTCAAGGAATTGCTAATAAGAAATGCGTCAGTGTAATAAACTTCGAAAGTGGTACATGGTCCAATACGAGTATGCTTCCGAGTTGGAGTAAATTAATTTAAAATAATAGATATGTGAAGCAAAAATTTAATAATTCAAAAATACAATCTATAATTCTCATCAAATAATACATATAAAAAATATATATAAATAAAATGAATATTAGACAATACGACTTTAAAAAATGATTGTTATAAGAATAGAATAAAAACAAAAATCTTCATTATATCGTCAAGTCTGAATAGAAAATTAATGTTATGAAGAGACTCACTCATCTGTCACTATTTATTATATAAAAGAAATTTATTGAAAGAAAAAGAAATTTCTATCAATTATGAAAATTAATTATCATAAGCTTTAAAAAGAAATAAAAACAATTAAGTCTCAAATGAAATACCAAATTAAGGTAAAAAAATAATAAATAATAACAATAAAAGGAATTTCCCGGAAAGAAAATGTTATAAATACAAAGCAGTAATAAATGCATGTAATAATTATGTGAAAAAATAATCTTTTCTAATTATGTTTGATTTTTTATAAACAATTTCAATCAAATAAAAAGAGCAATCATTTAAAAAATTTAAAATCCATAAAAAATTGATTATAAATTTGAATTGCTGTGTATGTTAGCAAAAATCAACTTACAAATATCAAGTGTACAGAGTATGGCCATTATGGAAGAATCATGAAATCAACTCGTGTTAATAAATTTTTCTATTTATCTCAACAATATAAAATATTAATTCTATGAGAACGTTTAATTAATTATATCTATATGCATAATGACCCAAATTATCTCAAATGTTGGGACTTTTATTTACAGATTTTTACATATTTCGGGATATTTCTCATATTACGTATGTTATCTTTATACATATTTTTGACTTTTTCGCATTTTTTTGTACATATGTTGCAATTTTTGAAAATTTTTAAGGCAACTTTTTTAGATACCCAAAAAAATACAAAATTTGGCAATTTTTTCATATAGATTCATACATATTTTAGCATTTTTTCTTCATTTTTTATTTACATATTTCGCGATTTTTCTTACATAAAAAAACAATCCCTATTTATTAATAATAACAAATGGTTTAATAAAAAAAATTGCTTAACAAAAGCTTAGAAATAATTTAAATAATTCAATTTATAAATTGAACTACTAAAAATAACCAATTATATACAAAATCAATAGATTATATAAACAATTTTTATTCAAACAATAAATATTAAAATATATTGACGACGCATTCAAAAAAGAGCTCAAGGACAAGACGTAGAGAAAAATTATTTTAATACAACAAATTAATTTCATATAAATTTAAAGAATATTAAATTGTATTGTAATTTCAAGCTTAATAGTTTAATAAATAAAAAAATGAGAGATTAAACTTAAATATTATGAATATTTTTTTTATTCAAATTTAATTATAACCATAATTTTTTTATTTAAAATTAAAAAATTTTTAACTAATATAATAAACCAAAATATAAAATTAAAATCTCGGCCAAACCAAGCCAATCCAATAATTTAGGTTTGTATTTATTATTTCATAGTTTGAAGCAGAAAAAATAAAATAAATAAATAAGAATCAAAAATTCAAAATAAATTTATATGATTGAAATAAAGAAGACAAGGTAAATATCAATGTAAATAAATCTATATTAATACTCAAAATTTTACATATTGCAATACCGAAATAAGAAAAAAAAATCATATTTGGTCGTCCCTACATCAATTAAATCTATAATTGGAAAAATAAATATAATTATTCAAAGTGATCAACTGTAAGCGAGAATAATAATTACTCAGCCAAAGTCGGCTCAAAACCAAGCGTGAGCATCAAGCGCAGAAACGCTTTCGACTACATTTTAAAATACATAAAACAATTTATTCACAAACGAAGTAACCAAAAAGTTGGATAAATGCTTAAAAATAAAATGATTTTATAGATTGGTAACGAATACTAATTGAAATATAAGAATTAAAATAAAGGAATTTTAGCAAAATATTTTTGTTGAAGACAATTCAAGCCTTTTCAACACCTAAAATCACGCCGACCTTAAGATTAAAAGAAAAAAAGAAAATAATTTAAGAAAAGATAAAGAGAAAAATACAATATTTAAGAAAAGATAAAGAGAAAAATACAATATTAAAAATAAAATTTAACTAAGTATGGAGGGATTTTTTGTTAATAATAGAAAAATAAACAAAAATGTAAATAAAATTATATTTCAAAAACATAATAACTCAATAATTATATTATATTATATACATTTGTAAAAAAAAATAATTATAATATAAGAATCAAAATAGAGGGAAATGTTTGAAAAATTTTTCGTTTAAGACAATTCAAGGCTTTACATCAATCTCAAATTAAAAATAAATAAAATAAAAATTTTAAAAGCGAGAGGTGTAGATTTTATGGCGTCAACAGTAGATGTCATGATTAAAAGGAAAAAATAGAAATCATTTATTAAAATAAAGAGAAAAATATATATTCAAAAAATGTAACTAATTATTGAGGCCTTTTTTGTTAATCATCTAAATCATTTTTCTTTTCGAATATTAATTAAATAAAGAAAAACTTTTACTGGCAGAGGTGAGCCTACTCACTCGACTGTCGGCGCGAAATGGCAGAGATTTTTTAAAAACCTAAATAATAAAGCATTTTTAATTATAGAAATCTTTTAATTTATCAATAAACGAAGGAAAGAAAAAATGAAATCAAATAAAAAGTCCAATAATATGTTTACAATGCCAGGCCGACATCTTCCTTCTCAATGCCATCAAGCACAACCCTGGTCTCTAACACGGCGATTAATAAATAATAAAAACAAAAAAGAAGTAACTAAAAAAGAAAAATATTTTAAATTTTAATTTAGGAAAATTAAAAAATATATAATATGCTTTATTTATTGGAAATCAAATGAAAATTATTTTAAAAATTTAAGTAGAAGGATTTCTATAAAAAAATATAAGTTCATTTTTGTAAAAAACCTACTAAAACAAAACTAAAAACTAAAAATGAAAAGCTATTAAGCATTTAAGTCTCTTCATGTCCACTAATAAAAGAAGAGAATCTACATTATTATCAGACCTAAATTAGAAGAACTTTCAAAAATTACTTGTCATGAACAAACTTATGAAAAATTATGCAAAAATAAAAAATTTTGAAATGGGAAAAAATCTAAAAAAAGAATATGAAAAATAGTTAAATTAATCTTTAAAAATAAAAAACTAAACCGCAAAGAAAAAATTATTAACGCGTTATCTGAGCATGAGTTTTTATTATTTATATAACCTAAGTTAATTATTATACTAATTTAAAAGAAACTAAATTAAGTTTTTAAAAAATATTCATGGCAAAATCGTATACATGCAAGTCATTTGTGAAACCTGAATCATTTAAATATATGTATATATTTATTTATTTAAGTTTTCAACGAAATAATACAATATAGAAAATTAAGAATTCCAATAAAATAATTACATAAAATTAAAACATATAATAAAGTGCGACATCAATCTATCAAATTTTTTTCGATATATAAGACAAATAATGGATTATCCAGTTAAAACACAAAAAAATAATTCAGAACATTTGAGCTTTTTTCTTACATAATTTAAATTAAAATAATTATGAATTATGAGGGCAGTTTATAAATAGTCAATTATAAAAAATTCAAAAGCTTTCTTAAAAATCTATAACAAATGAAAATGAAACCAATTAGCATAATCTATTTATTGGTATTATAAATTTCAAAAATATACAAAATAATAGCTAAATATAAAGTTGCGCATGTCTGGCTAACATAAATTTAAATAAAACGAATTTAATATTTACTTTTCAGTTGTATAAAAGTGAGATATAAACAGCTGAAAATTGGACGGACTCCATTTGCGATCTGGAAATGCCATCTTCTCGTGCCAAGACAACATAAGGAGCGCGAATGGTTGAAAATAAAGCATTTACTTAAATAAATGAAAAATATTACGAATAAAGAAAAGCTAATATGTATGAACCAATGAAAAATAACTATAACAAAGAATTTGCAATTTATTAGTTAAATAATTGCTTAAAAACACAAGACATTTTTATAAATTAGAGAAAAACTATGGCGTCAACAAATGGTTATATATAATTTTATTATTTTTTAATAGAATTAAATGTTAAAGTTATTAAATTCTATAATTGATACATTATAAAAGATGAAAAATTATCATAACATTTTATTATCAAGAAGCAGAGTAATCGATTACTGAATAATACATAATATTATTTACAGTTCAAATAAAATCAAAAATTACATAATCAAACAAGCAAATGTTTCACTATGATTATAAGAAGAGAGGAAGCAATTCGATCAATTAAGAGAGATGCACTTCAAGAGTATAAAAGAAAATCTGTATAAAATAATAAAAAACTATTTATATTTATAATTAATATCATTTGTAAAATATGCTAGATTAGGACAAGCAAAACGGATGAGTTTTGAAAAGGCAAGTGGTTGGTATCAATAGCATATAATAAAATAATTCAAGCTTGAAAAATATATATATATATTTAAATTAAAATAAATTATTCGTATTATTTACCAAATATTATTTAATTAAAAAAACGAAAATTAAAAGTTTAAAATATATAAATTTTTCTAGGAACGCACTTCAGTTGCTAAATGCACATCGCGACGCAAACTATGTCAACTACCAGCGCATGGTTGAAAATAAACAACATTTACTAAAGGTATTATAATGGAAAAGGATATTGCATTGGTAAATATTGAAATAAAACAAGAAAAAATTAACAACTATTAATAAAAAATGCAAATAGATTTTTTTTAAGGAAAATAAGTAATCTTTCTATGGTAATTCTATTAACCAATGAAAATGCTATTAACGGAAACTTTGAACAGCAATTGCACAAGAGGGTGTGCACTTATTAGATTAAAATCTAAAAAATAATTTAAGAATAATATCTTATATAAAAGGCCCAAAATACGCAAAAAAAAAATATATAACAAAAATATATCCTAGTAAATAAATAAATTATTCTTTTTTATTATGAAAAAAGCCATAAGAAATAAACTAAAAAATATACTAAAATATGTAAGTGTTTTAGTTCAAAATTATATAAATGCTTTTTCAAAATATTTAATAGCGAGATTTAATAAAATATTTTATCAAAATTTGAGATTAATAAAACCGTATGAGTACTCTTTAAAAATAAGTTGTATATGATTAAATATTAAAATAATCTATCTTCACTAATTTGCAAAAACAATAAATATTAAAAAAAATGCATTAAAAAATTTTTTTATTAAGGATTTTTAGGGAGCAAAACACGTAAAACTTAACCAAAAGTCTTAATTTTGCTGATTTAATAATAATTCAATATTTTATAATGTTTTTCAATAAGGAAGCAAAAAATTTTTATCAAGAAAAATAATAAAATTTTGGCGAACAATTTTTGATTCAATTCTAAAAGGTATGTTTTCTGGAATTTTTTAGACCATTTCTTAGGGGTGTTTTTTCTGAAATTTTTTAGATCATTTCTTAGGGGCTGTATTTTCTGAAATTTTTTTATATCATTTCTTAGGGGTGTATTTTCCCAATTTCATTGAATATCAATTATTTAAAATAAATATTAAAAATTAATCAATTAAATTAAAACGAAAGTCAAAAATGAAGGAATAACATAAAATTAAAAATTGGCATTTATCTTATAACTGTTATTAAAATTTCATTTTTAAAGGCTTCAAAATTTATATGATTGAAAATATAAAAAAGAATGACTAGAACGTTTTGAGCAGGTCTTACTCAAATTTGTGATCATGAAATTGAAAAATCAAAATTTATTTGATATTAACGTAATATATTCCAACAAATAATAAAAATAATTTAATGAAACACTAAATAATAACCTAAAAAACCTAAAATAAAAAATAGGGATGCAATTTATAGTTGCTAAAGAGTGCCAAAATAGTTAGTTTTATTTTCTAAAAAAGCCCCAAAATAGTTGCTAAACATGGGTAAATAGTTGCTAAAAACTTTCAAATTTTGGGGTGTAAATCGAAAAGTTTCTTTAAAAAGCTAAAATTATGCCAAACCATTAATGAGATCCATAATTTTCAAAATCATAAATTATCGTCATTAAAATAATAAATTAATTGGAGATGCATTTTTGAAAAATTTTTCATTTCTTTGGGGTGCATTTTTGAAAATTTTTGGGTCCATTTTTATGGGTGTACTTTTTGAAAAAAAAAATTGAGTCGATTCTTAGCGGTGTATTTTTCCTTTTTATTGCATTTTTGTTAACAAATTTTGGGCAAAACGCCAAAATAGTTGAAAATGTTTTTTTCAAAAATTTTATAGTTTTTTAGTTGCTAAAAATAAAAAACTATAAAATAGTTGCTAATAACTCGAAAACTAGCTTAACAACCCCCTTAAAAAATGTTTTTCGTGCATTCCAGGCTATAGGGAGCTCAGGATAAAATAGTGAAAAAACTATAAATTGCATCCCTAATAATAAACAATTTTGGAAGAATTTAAATAATAATAATAACATTTATTTATTTATTTTTATTGACTTTGAAATAGACACATCCAATGGACAAAAATTATTATAATAAAGAAAATAATCTAGTCACATAAAAAAGTCAATTAGAAAATATAATCAAAACTAAAAATCCTTATGAAAGCATACCACGACCATTCGCAAAGATACCGTCAGAAAAAGTCAGGAAATTATAAACGATTTGGAAGTCAAATTTATCACAAATTAAAAGGATAAAAATAAAAAAATTAAATTATGACAACAGATATGTAAAGAACGAAGTAGGATATTTTAATGATCATGTAACAAATTTAAAATTATATTACATAAAAGACATAAACAGATGATATTGAAAAACTAATAAATTCTAATAATATTTATATACATCGTTAATTCCCAAAATTCTCACTAAGAAAAAGAATAAATGGTCAACATGCATCGCTGAATGTTTAGGCTCAGTCCCACCAAGCTTCATCATAAATTAAAAATAAATTGAATTTTTCTAAATCACTGAAAAAAATACTTTTAAAAAAAGAAACGATTACTGCTGAAATTTAAAAATTAGAAGGCTAAGACGCAATAAAACTTTGTAATGATTAAAAGCAAATTAAAATTAAAATAGAAATCTTTTTTTTAATTATATACAAAAATGTTATGCAAAAATTTTAAATCAAAGTTTTTTAAAAGCATAACGTAAAATAAGAAAAGTTCCGAAAACTAACCAGGGATTAGAAAGAAAAAAGAAATAAAAAATTACGTAGCCGCAATTAAATATAAAATTGATGCCGCAACATAAATGTCGATGTTCTGGCACTTGAATTAAAAATATTTACATAAGTTTAAAGAAATCATAGCCATAATACTTTTTTGATATTTTAATGGAAATTACAAAATTCTTTATTTCTGCACTAAAAATATACAACTATTGCGAACAGAAAAAGATTCAAAAATACTTTAAATAAAAATGCAATTAATAATAATTAATTTCTTGTTTTTTTTTTGCAAAATAGTACATGAATGGAAACTGAAAGTTTTATTGGCTCAGAACCAAGAGAATTATTGAAAAAAGATTTCAATGCAAAGACAGAATGAATTTTAAACGGTCCTTTTCAAAACATAAATAAATTATAAAAGAATAAAATAAATAAACAAATAGATGTTATAAAAATAAGTTTATTAAACTCTTTAATTCAGGAGTATATTATCGCAAGTAAAATGATAATAAATATTCATTCTGCTATTAAATTATTACATACAACTTACAAGTATAAAATGAATATGCCTGCTTGTTATAACGAAATGATTTAATATAAATATGGGACGTTTAATAATTTAGATTACAAAATACATAATTTATTTATATTTGTAATATTTATTGGTTTCTCTAAAAAGTGCTCAAACGCCTCAAATAATATATATATATATATATAAATATTATTCATCTCGGATGAATTTTAGAAGAAAACGTAGAGGGTATGATAAAAAAGCTTCGCAAGAAGATAAGATATACAAAATATTCGAATAAGCTGTTTTAAATTGTATGTTTACAAAAGAACTTGAAAGGTATTCTGAATACATGGATTAAATTGCAAGAGTATATAGAACAATTTTTACTCCACAAGGAGATGTAGTCAATATATTAAGGAATATGAAATGAACATTTAAACAATTAATTATTAAAAATATATTATAAAAATTAATATTTTATATTGATATTAAAAAGGATCTATCTATTATTAATCTATATTGCAATTATTTAATAGATAACTAAAAAATTTAAAATTGCAAATGGTCCTTAAGCTAACTTCTCCTAAGTAGACATGAGACAAATTAAAATTTTACATAGAAGAAAAAAGATTGTACTTAATTTTATTTTTATTATAAAACATATTATAAAATTGAAAAGCCTAATTGAAAAATTTCATTATAAAGAAAGCAACAATTTTTTTAAGATTTATTAAATATTTCCAATAATTTTCACCATTAAATCAGAATTCAGAACTAGAGATTAATCAATATCATTATAATTTTGCCCCAATATCGATTTCTCGGACAAGAGAATATAATTTGTTATAAAAATATTTTTATTATATTATACCAGAATTTACATAACAATGTTTTACTCAATTTAAATAAAAAGCGATTATAGAAGAAATAAAGTGATTAAATATATAAGAAGTAAAAAATAACATAATAAAACTTTGTATTGATTAAAAAAAATGCTTTAAATAAAAATAATACAACTCAGTTTTTCGTTCCACTAATTTAAATGAAAATTCTTAACAAATCACCAAAATAATTTTAAAAATTTTGAATTTTATAAAAAACAAATTAAAATAATTTGTTTTGAAGCAAAGCAAGAATTTTCGTTGGAGGAGTCGGAAATGCAACGATTGGAGTACGATAATATTTTGCAACAAAGTACTATATCGACAAAACATGTCAAATAAATTACTTTTTCATTTATAAACAATAATAAACAAAATTTAAGACAAAAATAATTTAATTATTAAAGCCAAATTTATTGCATTTATTTGATTTATCTATTTCTATAAGGAAATCGAAATTTTATATGATAAGTAATAAGTTGGCCTCTAAATCTTATTATAAAAATGACAAAGCTATAAATAAATATTATTTAAAAATAAATAAAGGACAATGAACTTTTAATCACATTGTATATATATTAATAAAAGTTAAATTTACTTTAATTTAATAAAATAAACATAAAAATTTACTTTTTAAAGCTTATTCATTCTAAATAGCATTAATTCTTTGGTGTTCTTAGAAATAATATTTAGAATAAATAAAAATTCCTTATTTTATTAAAAAATTTATTTTATTTTAAATCCAGTAGCTCAATCGGGTCACATTACTCCCGTCCGACCGGCTCAATCTGAAAATTTATTCAAAGATTTTAACAAGAAAATTCACTTCAAATGCAAATAAATTCAAATTTTTCAGGAGGATTTAATTACCCAAATTCGATGCTACGCATGAAAATTGTAATAATATGAAATAATATAAACTAAAAATATATACCTTTTTAATAGTAATAAATATTTACCATGTGAAAATATTTTGAATAAGCTATACTTTAAATTAGGGTTAAGCCCCGACCCCGAGCCCCCCGACCCCCGACCCGACCCGAGACGTTTTTTGGGCCGATCCCCGACCCGACCCCCGACATGTCGTCCCCCGAGGTCCCCGGCCCCCGACTTTTTGCCCCCCGACCCCCCGACACTATTTCGGGGGATTGGGGACTCCGAGCGTTTTAAAAATTTAAAAGTTAATTCATCCACGAAGGCGGGAAATATTGAAAATTTTTAGATTTTGAACAAATTTTCTTAATAAAATTCATTTAAATTACTAAAAACTTTCCGGCGGCGCCTATCGGCACCGCCGGCCCCCCAAAACCATGGTGACAATCGGTAATTTTTCAAAATATGAACACCAAGGCCGAAACATAATATTTTAGGCTCAAAAATAATAACATTTAGCAACATTTTTTCAAATCAGTAAATTTTTACAATTTATTTGATCAAAATGCTACCAAATTTTAGGGCCGGCGGTGCCGACAGGCGCCGCCGGGAGAATTTTTTGAAAATCTGAGTTCATTTTGCCCACAGATTTTCACCAAAAATGACCAATTTTTGCACGATTTTGAGAAAATTTTTAAGAACAATTTTGCGGACTGGCGGTGCCGATAGGTGCCGCCGTAAAAAAATTGAAAATTGGGAGTTTTTGGTAGCATTTTTTACATAAAAATGGCATTTTAAAATTTTTTTTTTCTCAAAAACCAGCGAAATAAAACATTAATCAGAAAAAATTTAAAAAGTTTTGGTGAAGCCTGAAAATAAGAAAAATCTTAGAAATAAGGACATTTTCATTTTCTAAGATCTTTCCCCTCCAAGTAACGACATATCTTAGAAATAAGGAATAAGGACACTTACGAACCCTGCTTAATGACATTATGTCATAGAAATCTGAACAATTTTCGTCGCTACCCCAAAACCAGAGCATTCTTATAAATAAGAACAAATGGAAGCCCTTGTTTAAAGGCCAGCTTGGACTCACTTATGCTGGCGCTAACGAAATCAGATGATTAAAGTGAAAAAAGGAAGATTTACAAGAATTTAAAAAGAAAAAATTGTTTTTTTCGTTAAAAATTTCGTTGATTACTACCCGATCGGGGTCCCCGACCCCCGACAATTGAGCTGCTCCCCGACCCGACCCCCGACATGTCGCCCCCCGAGGGCTCGGGGCTTAACCCTACTTTAAATGATGAAACAAAAATTTTTTTTAAAATAATTTACGAATATTACTCTTGTTATTGAAATAAATGTTAATAGACGAAATTGTGTCTGTTCCCTCAAAAACCATCAAAATGGGCATTACTCAAAATATAATCAAACGGTTTTTCTTCGTGGTATGAAAATATAGTTTGGCCACTTATAACCGGCAATAGACATATGAAAAAATATTGTTTAAGTCATACGAAATAGGAAGAATAAAATTGATAATATACTCAAAAATAGAAAAATTATTAATTAATTAATTATAGAAAAATTATTAGAAAAATATTCTGAAAATTATAATAAAACGAATATTTTCAAATTTTTAATAAAAAACATGTTGTAAATACATCTTTAAACTACAAAACCAAATTTAAGATATTAACTTTTCATGTTAAATCATTATTTAAAAGATTTATCTTTCCTTTTATAAATACAAATAACTCCGAATTTTGAGCCTTTATAAAACATTATGAAGTTTTTCAAATAAAAGTATAAAACTTGAAATTAAAGTATCCTTCGAAATCCTAAAAAAAAAGTAAAAATTTACATTTAAACAGAAATATTCGATTTTGTACATAAATACTTATTATTACATCTTTTGGTTTGGTAATTTGCGGATGAATAGCAGCTAATTAGCAAGAATTATCATCCTAAATATTTTTAAAATTTAAAAAGCATAACAAGAATATAAAATTATAATTTTTTGACATTGCTATGGACAAAAAATATAAAAGTTACTATGAAATTAAATACTGGTTTTAAAGGTAATCAATTATTTTAAATAAAAGAATCCGGAATAGAAATTTAAAAATAAAAAAAGACTCATCGTTTTAAAATATTAAAAACATAAAATAAACACAAAAAAATATTCATTTAAATAATTTATTCTCTGAGTTTTAATAAATATGAATTCACTAGTTAATCTGAACTAAAAATATATTTGATTACTTTTAAATTTTATTTTGTTCTGACTCATTAAGAAAAGAAAAAGAACAAAATGAGGATTATTTATTAATAATTTTATTTTGGTTAAATAACAAATTTTAAA
This sequence comes from Heterodera schachtii, assembly GCA_023374025.1. Lineage (NCBI taxonomy): Eukaryota > Metazoa > Nematoda > Chromadorea > Rhabditida > Heteroderidae > Heterodera > Heterodera schachtii. The sequence goes on along the minus strand of SIJG01000059.1, from coordinate 894,041 downwards.
AGAAAATGGAAAAGCATGTGCTGGAATCGGAAAGCAAAGGACTGAGGTCAAACAATATATGAAAGTAAATTTAAATTAAAAACTAAAATTGAAAAAACAATTTGTAATTTTTATAAAAACTTGTGATTCATTAATTTGAAACAATTGCAAAAATAAAGAAATTAAATGATCAAAGACAATTCAAGCCTTTTCAACACCTAAAATTAAAAATTTGGAGGATTTTAAGATACAGAAATAACTAAAAAAATAATTAAAAAGAATTAATTATATAATATTAAAAACAGCATAAATACAAAAAAAAAATAAAAAAATATTAAAAAATAATGCAAAATGAGAAATGAGGACAATTTATGTGTCGGTGCGGAGTGGCAGATATGTTTTAAAACCTAAATAATAAAGAATTAGTAATTGTGGTAATCTGTTAATTTAGAAATAAAGCAAAGAATAGAAAACTGAAATCAATAAAAAATTATATAGAATTTAAATAAGGATACTTAAATTCAAAAAAACAAAAATATTTAAAAATAAATCAACGACAAAGAATCAAGGAATTTATGAATTAATTAATGAAAAGAACTCACCAAAAGTAAATTATTAAAGTATGAACTCTTTTGAGTAGAGTTGAGCGGGACCGGGATTTTTGACAAAAACCGGGTCCGGGATTTGCCGGGACCAGAAAATGGGACCGGGACCGGGACCAAGTTTTTCGACAGGGACCGGGACCGGAACCGCGAAAAAACCCGGGACCGGGACCAACCGGGACTTTTCCCAAGAGAAAATTTTTTTGTGAAAAATTTTATAATTTTTTGGTGAATTTTGTTACAAAAATTTCCTAAATTCAAAAAGGTACCCATAAAATTTTTTAATTTCGAAGAATTTTTCCATTATTCATTGGAAAATTTTTAAAATTTTTATTTCAGGGGGGGAATTTTTGGAATTTTCTGAGTCCCAAAATTCTGGATTTTTCTAACAAATTAACAATCTCTTAAAATTTTTAAGTCGCTGTTTTTGTGGCAATGTTTTTTCGAAAAACTTTTGGAACATTGGGAGGGGGCGGGGTCCGTCGGTGCCAATAGGCGCCGCCGGAAAAATTTTGAGTGAGATTTGATAACAGAATTTGCCAAAAAATGACCAAATATTAAGTTAATTTGTGGTTTTAGGCTGTTTAAAAATGGTAAAAATATAATTTTTATGTAGAAATATTTTTTATTAATTAAATTTCAATTGATATTGGTAAAGAAAAAAGAAAAATTATCTGTTACATCGGGGAATTGAACCCAAGGGACAAATAATGAAAGTCAAAAGGTTTAGCCACTTATCCACTTATGCATATGAAAATATGCTTTAAAAGAAAATAATTAATTTATTTTTTTTCTCAAAAATTTTTTCTTCTCCACCAATTTTCTTCTTTTTTCTCACCCATACCCCATTCTTACCAGTGCTTATTTAGTCCCGCCGGGACCGGGACTGGCAAAACCGGGACCGGGATTTCTTTTTTAAAAACCGGGACCGGGACCTGAAAAAACCGGGATTTCCCGCCCCGGTCCCGGTCCCGCTCAACTCTAGTGTAAATCATTGAATTATTAAAAATATTTAGAAAAATTTTATTATATTTTATTTTTTCAAAGTTTTCGATTTTCGACGACTTCCGGTTTCCGACGTTTTGGAGTTGGAATTCCGACTTCAGTCAGGTTCCAGCAGGTCCCGGTTTTGCCCAAGATTCCCGGTCCCGTACAACTCTAATTTTAATTTACAAATGTTTTTGTGTTAAATGCGAATTTTTCATTTGTATCCATGGTACATAGTCATGGGTTCAATTCTTGTTGATGCTCCATCACTTTTTTGAAATTTTATTTTCTTTGATATATAATCACAGAAATTCATTTTTGCTCCCATTAGCCTTTGGGGAAGGCTTTTTCTTTTTTTTATAATGATATAAATAAAATTTCATTTGTTTCTTTTTTGAAATTGTGTATGTCCTCAAATGTCGGGAAAATCCTCAAAAGTCGGGTCCTCAAAAGTCAAATCCTCAATTGTCGGGTCCTCAAAAGTCGGGTCCTCAAAAGACGGGTCCTCAAATGTCGGGAAAATCCTCAAAAGTCGGGTCCTCAAAAGTCAAATCCTCAATTGTCGGGTCCTCAAAAGTCGGGTCCTCAAATGTCGGGTCCTCAAAAGTCGGGCCTCAAATGTCGGGAAAATCCTCAAATGTCGGGTCCTCAAAAGTCAAATCCTCAATTGTCGGGTCCTCAAAAGTCGGGTCCTCAAATGTCGGGTCCTCAAAAGTCGGGTCCTCAAATGTCGGGAAAATCCTCAAAAGTCGGGTCCTCAAAAGTCAAATCCTCAATTGTCGGGTCCGCAAAAGTCGGGTCCTCAAATGTCGGGTAGCCGAAAAGACATACATAAATGCGACATCAAAATGAAAAGATCCTAAATTTATCTGATTGGTCCTGATTTCGATGTATCGACCCAATTTTTATTTATTTGCTAAATTTTCATTTAAATTTAATTAACTTTTTTTTTTGTTGAAATCTGTTAAAATGAACCCAAAAACCTCACCCAAATTCGCGAAATATGATCAAAAACATAATTAAAGTGCCTCGAACTATTATTATTTGCTCTCCCAAATTGTTGAAACAAATAGTATGTGGTGAGCAATTGAAAATATAATATGTATGTTGCGAATTTCTTGATTAAATTTATGTTATTAAATAGCTTTATAATTTTAATTTTGGTTTAAAATTTTAGTTTTGGTTTTTAATAATGGGAAAACCTTTTCAAAAGTAGTGCTTCAAAAAAAAATCATCACTTCACTGCTGATAGTCTTCCATTCGTTGTTTTTCTTCCAATCATTTAATATTGTCCAGAAATCTTATAACATAGCATAAACATTTTTCAGTATAATTGATCAAAAAGAATAGTTTAATCACTGGTTCAGGATGATTTTAATATTTTTTTGTAATAATTGCAAAAAATAATTTTTCGCTTGAAACGTCGATTTTTTAAAGCGATTTTTTTTTAAGGACATTTTCGAAAAAATAACAAATTTATAGAGTTATTCGCGTAAATATTTTGATACGAAAAGTCTGAAATAGATAGTTATTCCGAGCGACGAATGTGTCGCTAAAATGTCGGAATAAAACAAGTTTTTTCGTGCCCTTCTCATTAAAAAAAACGCAGAAAAAATGTTTCAATAACTATAAATCCGTAGCATCAAATATGGCATTAAATGATGCGTTCACCTTCAATTTTGAGAATTTGAATCTTCCACGGGAAGCATTTTTTTCGAAATTGTGCAAAGCAATTCAGAATATCAGGAGAATAAGATGTATAATATTAATATTTAGGCTTATTGTGTTCACTAAGATTGTCCTATTTTAATTATTTTAGGAAAAATTTTCAACCAATGTTACTAAATTGCCTGACAAATTGTTTACCATTTAAAAATTTTAGTACTTTATTATTAGGCAAAAAATTATCCTTTTTTTAATTCTTTTAAAATAAAAACGCCGGGCAAAATTAAGCAATTTTTAGAAATAAACACTTAAGCCCGGCCCCTCAAAACACGCACAAATGCAGGGTTGCCAACTAAATTTTCAAAAAATCTTCTTTAAAGAAATTTATTCAATAAGCAAACAATAAGAGTGAAAGTTTTAATGTTTATATTTTCGATGCTTATCATAATCTTCAACTTTTTTACCAGAAATTAACATTTTAATAAAATTCTGAGCATGAGAAAACATAGTTAAATTTATCTGGCCCAATAATTCACTTTCTTCCAAATCCATTTTTTGTCATTTTATTTTCAAAATTTCAAAAGGAGAAGATCGGCAGTGCCGATACGTGCCGCCAGAGAAACTTTGTTTATGTATGGTCCGGAGGTGCCGATGTGTGCCAAAATTTTTAAATTTTTAATGCGATATATTAACACAAAAATATATCAAGAATTGCAAAAACCACCACACAAGCACCAAAGCCTCATTTTGAAGGATTCGTTCAAATGGTTGTGATCGATATATCCTGATTTATAAGATTTTAATAAAGATTTAGATTGTACAAATCTGACAAAATACCGAATTATCCAAAAATCTAATCCAAATCGCAAAATTTTTTTCAGAAACATAAAAATTTCCTCAACTTAAATCATCGCACGGGTCCGGCACCATCATCAAATCATTATCGTTTTCACCATTTTTTGCCATTGGGTCATGGATTTTTGTTTTTGTAATGCAAAAATATTGGGCCAAATTAATTCTCCAGCGTTCGAGCAGACATTTTTTTATCTGCAATATCAACTTGTCATTTGCTTTATATCTGCCAATTTAGCAAAAATATAATTTCGAATAATTGGCAACCCATTTTCATAAATTCGCCCATTTAAAGATCTCGTCTTGAAGTTCAATTAGTTGAAGATCAAATTTTTCATGAAAATTTTTGTTGCTTTAACTTGTTTATTATTGATGAATAAATATTTAATTTAAAATTCATTCTCAGGACTTGTCTAAGTAAAATTTTGGTATGTTCGGGTTGATTGTTTCAGAAGAATTTTTCAATATTTTTTCATTTATTTTAAATTTTTAACATTATGCTTCACAATAAAAAGGGAAGTAATTTGTTTTTAGGAGTTATTTAATTTTTATGTAATTCAATTTAATATTAATAAATTTAATTAATATGAAATTCTGTGCCTTAAAGAAAATATTTAATAGGGTATTTGAAAGCAGTTTTTGATTTTTTATTAAATTTTATTCAGTTAATTAACTTTTTGCTTTAAATCGCACTGAACTCCATTTTATTCATCATTACAGAGAATTTTGTTAAGAATAATTATATTAATTTGAATTTTAGGCACCTTAATTTAGTTATTTAGTGTTATTAATTATTTATGCTTCAATGTAGAACAAGGATGGGTCAAATTGAAAAATAAAAAGCGAAATTTGCGAAACTGAAAAATTCGAAATGAAAAAAATGCGAAAAGCTAAAATGTGCGAAAATGCGAAAAGCGAAAAGCGAAATTTTTTTACAAAAATTTTATCAATAGTTATTTATATAATATCTTCCATTACTATGAATAACCTATTAAAGCAAAAAATCATATTTAATCATAAATCATTTCTTATAAAAACTGAAATTATGTAAAATTTTGAAACTTTTTATCATCTTTGAAATAAAAATTTTTATTATGAAAAATCGCCTATTGTCCTAAGTCTCCTCCATCTGTTTGTGAGAAGTAAGTCCTTACAATTTTTGAAATATCATTTAATTTTTCAATTTACATATTAATTCTTTTCTTTCTTTGAAAAATTGTTTGATATTTTATTCTTACAGTGCATATTTATTAATAACATATAAATTTTATAAATTAATATTTATTATTTTGGGTTTTTGAATAAATTATTTTTTACTGTTTTTTACTTTTATTCGTTTTTTTTTTAATATTCGTTCATAAATTTGAATAATGACATGTGCAAATGTATCCAATTCGTATTGGGGCGACTTTTTTGTAGCTTAATTCCATTAAGTTCAAAAACTGCGGGTGAAATCATTATAAATCTTAGGTTAGGATTTTTCCATTTTTTCCGTCGAATTTATTTACAATTCGCCATCCTCAATTAATTAATAATTATTTTTTATACTTTAATAAAATAATTTTCATCTTATTTTTTTCATTTATTTAAGTCAATTTTCATTTTCCGAATTCTTTAAATGATTTGAGCAGGGCTCTCAGACAAATTTACTAAATCGGCCAACTAAAGACCATTTCTTTTTAAAATTATAATAATTCTTTTCAATTTATTATTTTCATTCAATTTATTTTAATTTAATTTTTTTTACAATAAAATTTTTCAAATACACAAATTATTTCATCTTTATAAAACTTTTAATTGCCTTTTTAATCCAATTTATAATATTTTTTATATTCTTTACATTTATAAATTTATCAATTTTGCATTAAGGCATCTTTGGGGATGTCATTTTAATCTGTTTATCGTTGATTAATTTTTTCTTTGAGCTGCACTTGTCCATACGAGAATAAAAGTCGCGTATCAACTAATCGCACAGGCACCGATATAATGGCACCCACTCGTTGTGAATGTTACTATATCCCAACAATTTTCATAAATGGAAAATGAGATATTGGGTTTTAATATATTTAAAAAAGAAATCATTAAGCCGCATTTTCATGTTGAATACCTTAATTCTTTCAAGTTTTAATTTTAGTACTTTTTTTATTGATTTTTTTAACATAATTCTTACACAGTTTAAAAAATTTTTTATCTTAATATATAATTAATGTAGATTTTTGCTTAATTATGGATATTTGTTAATGCAAACTTTATTTTTCCTTTTTATTCGAATCCTCTCACCGAGCTGAATCTTCTAACACCGAAAACGTCGTTCCTTGCTTCATTTGGGTTTTTGTTGAATTTTTTTTTTTCTTTTTATATTGGATATTAAATCTTTTTTAATTTTTTGATTTAATTTAAATTTTCTGAATAACAATTCTTGTTTTAAATTTGCATTGCAACGAAATTTAATTTGCATTCAAATATATAGAATAAAAATTGAATTCATTAAATCATGTGTTTAATAAATTGTGCCGATTATTTTTTGACCAACTATTATTTATTCTGCTATCAAAAAAATAGTTAAATTCTTGGTTTTTTGTATTTTATGAATCATTACTTTTCTTTGATCTTTCTTTCTTATAAAAATATATATTTTTTGTAAAAACCTAATAAAACATTCAATAGGTTTATTTTTTAAAATACCTTATTTTGATTATCGACATGTATTTTTTTGTAAAACTAGTTTTGTGCTTCATTTCTTTTTACTGATGAAAATTGGTTATGCTAGTTATCCTGAATTCATTTTTTATGCAAATTTTTACGACATTTAACTTTGACGCCAAAAACCATATATAAAGGCGAGATTTATATTTATGTGTGCAAAAATTTGAATAAAATTATTAATTTGCCTTCTTTTTTGACTGTTTTTTAGTATATATTCAAAATCTCTTATTGTTAAAAAATATTTTGCGTTTGTACATGTTTGATTCAATTAGAAAGCTTGTTTTTTTGATGAGATATTTAGGCTTAGCAACCATAGACACGATACTGAGTTGAGTACTATTTGAGTCTCTCTGAATCTAAAGTTTGTCATTTATTATCACTTTTTCAAACAATTAGTATTTCCATTTTATTTTAATTTCATGACAATAATATTATGTTTCATTTTTTTGTTTTAAAATATTCATTTTAACTTTTTTTAAATTTATCTCTTTTAATTCGGCATAATATTCATTTGTCTTCACTTTAATCAAAATATAAAAGAAATGCATTAATTTTTTCTTTTTATAATTTAATATTTATATATCTAAAATATTATTAGAAGAAGGGCAATGATGTATTCGATCTTAAAATAAAAACTTTTTTATACTATATTATTTATTTATTTGTTTCTTAAATTCACTAGTGGTTTGTTGATAAGTTTAAAAGTGTAAATTTCATTCGTTTATTTTCCCAAAATTAATTTAAATAAATTTTTATATTATGTTGAATTGTTGTTATTATAAGATATTTTTTCAATGTAAAAGATGCTTTTTAAACGGAAGCTAAATGCTCGAAAACATTTATAAAACCCATTAAAATTTCGACACATTTTTTTTGGCACAGGAACGAATTACCAATGAGGTCGATATGGTAAAATGCTTCTAAATGCATTTTTGAAAATATGTCCGATTATATATATTATGCTGATATTAAGAGATTGATTTGATATTAATAAAATAATTTTTTCATTATTTATTAATAGAATTTTATCCAAATAGGTAAAAAAATTTATTCTTCATTTTCTTTGCAATTTTTGTTCTTTTATATTAATATAATAAAGATTAGATATTCTTTTTACAATTCAATTTCTTACCAATTTATTTAACTTTTTACTAAAATAAAAATATATTTAATAATGCATATATTATTGTTCAATAGAAACTCAGAAAATTAATAGGTTCCAACTCGAGATTTGATGAGTGTAATGCTAAATATAGTTAATTAAAGCAATTTATCCAAGCTTTTTTAAAGAATTTTTTTATGTATTATTAGGATTTAATAAAATTGTTTTCAATATTTTTATTTCCTTAATTCTTTTAAATTAAATTATTAAATTATTCTTTTTATTACTAGTTTTTTATTTCAATTTGTTTCGACTGTAATCTCAGTGATATAAAAAATTTCAAAATGATTTTAGATAATTCAATTTTTATTTTTTTTAATTAATATTTATAATTTTCCTTGTCGATTAAATATTTTCATAGTCCATATTCTGTGATGTTAATTGATTAGCTCAATTACTCTAATTTATTTTTCAAATAATGATTAAATAATCAATAATTAATTTTTAGACTACATATTAATTTGTGTTTTTCAATTAAATAATTATCAAGTTTTGGTTTTTTCTACTTAGGGACAATAGTTCCAAAGTTTTCTCTCTCACCTTCTGATATATATTTTGCTTAATTTTTGAGTAAATTTCTCAATTTCAACTCAATCACTCGAATAATGATAACTGTGGTTCATCAAAAATTCGTAGGTTTAATTATGATAATATTCATTATATTTTTAGCAGGAATAATAAATTATTTATTAGGATTTTGAATAAATGTTTTTATATAAATTTGTTAATATTAAATAACTATGCTTTAATTAGATAATTTTTGACTTTTCATATTTCATTTGATTAATTTATTTAATGTTCTATTTAATTGTTTTTTTTTATTCAATTACCTTTCAAATCTTTTAAACATTGGCATATGTGGATAAGTTGATGTTTTATGTTCCATTCTCTGAAAGTTATGCAATTTACAAATTTTAATTTTCTTAGTTCAATCGACAATTAATTTTTCCTTCTCTTTGTATAGCGTTTCCTATTCTGTTTTAGTCCAAATTTCTTTTAATTTTCTTCGGTTTTTCTTTGTGAAAAATATTTGACAAATTTATTTATTTTTTTAATCTAGCTAAATATGTTTGTGTTTTTTGTAGTTTAATTATTTATGCATTTAATTAAATTTTGAAGATACGATTTGGGTCAAATTATATAAATAAAGTGTCTTCTTTTTATATACATAAATCATGTATATTAAAGATTTAAGAGTGAATATAAAATAAGGATATTCGAATTCACAAATTAATTTAATAGTCTTTTAATTCTTTTATGTAATTAAAAAAGTGTTCTTCAACTCGTGGCACATAAATGTTCTAATTTTTTTAACGAATGATGTATTTAAAATATTTCATTTTCTTTATTATCACCAAGTAATTTTCTTCATCAATTATTATAAATTATTTGTAAATAAGGTTGTTTCACTTTTAACTTTTTTGTATACATTTAGATACGTTTATTATATATATAAATGATTAATTGTTATTAAATTTATTTTATGGTTAATGTTATTCTATATTATTGATTACATACCGTATTCTTGTTATTGTTGTAGCATTTGATATAAAAATTTATTGAACATTTCTTATCAATTTTTTTTCTACCCAAAGTTTTAATTTTATTACACGTTTGGAATAGCTCGTTGTTTTTTCGAGGTATAAGATTATGAAACTTAATAATTATAATTTTCTGAATTAAAATTCGGCGGGTCTCTTTTCTCGGCATCATAACGCACAAATGCAAGAGCATCATCAGTTGGAACGCCAATTGTAGAATTATTTATCAAAATTAAACAATTTAAGATAAATTTATATTTCTTTAATTTTAAATATAATACATAAATTGGCGTTTATTTCAGTTTGGGTCTTTAAAAGAATTTATATCTTCTCGCTTAGTTGCTCTCATTAAGAATTTATTTTTTATTTATAGAGGTTTTAATTTTATTCCTTTAACATTTTATCATTACCAAGAAGAATACAAATTATAATATAAATAAATTATATAATATTTTATAATTATGAACATTCACTAAATTTTTATTTTATTCATAATTCAAACTCATGGGGGAGCAGTCCAAGAAATTTCACATTAAAATAATGATGAAGTTAAAATGAAAATTATACCAACTTGATGAAGTGTTTTTTCATTTCTAAAGTGCGCATTTCTGCTTTTATTTGTAGTATTTTTATTTAAGTTCTTTTTTTCGTTAAATTGTAGATTGTCTTATTTTTGTTTTTCATTATTTTTTAAAAAATTTGTTTTATGACGAATTAAGGATTAATACTTTAAATTGTATATTAATTTCATTTTAAATAAATGTGTTCACGTTTTATGTTAGTGCATAAAAGAAACAAAAAATTTTAATCGTTTAAATATTTTTATATTTGGTTTTTAGCTTCGTCTTTCTTATGCCTTGCTGGATAAAAAATTTTGTATTTATATCTATATTTTTAATAAATTTATTTTATATTTTTTACTTTTAATCTTAGCCCTTTCATTCTTTACTCATAAAATCAATATCGAACAAGCTAAGAAAATGCTCCGGGTTATATAATTTATTTTAGGTTATTATAATTCATATCTATATGCATTTTTTTTTCGTTTATTCTACATGTTCTGTCTGGAAATGAGCCTTTGGCTGCGGTTTCGCTTTTGTATAGCCACGAATACGTCTAGTAATCTTGTTGAGGAGGAACTTAAAACTTTCAGCGCAAAAGGCATTTGATGAAGTTGGCCAAATTATGATGGCGGCAAAAACGAAATGTCTTATGAATATTAATTTTGATTTAATATAAATGACTTATAACAAGGGTTGTAAATTATATGGACTAAAAAACGTGAAACATGCACATAAAATATGGACTAAAAAAGCATGAAATATGGACTAAAAAAGCATGAAATATGGACTAAAAAGCTCAAAAATGGCAAAATATGGACCAAAATATGGACTAAAAATTGCCAAAATATATGTTTTAAACCTTCAAAAATTCCAAAAAGGTTCAATATTTGCTTAAATAATCTTAAAAAATACAATAAACAACCAAAAAATGGATTAAAATTAAAAAATGCAATTTTTTTATTGTCGTCCGTTGTATAAAAAACACCTCCAATTTTGCCAATTTCAAAAAAAATTCGCATTTGAAAAAAAAAAGAAAAGTTCGCAAAAAAATGGTGAAAATATTTGTTAAAAATCCCAAAATGACGACGAAAACGCAAATTTTTCGTATTTTTGGGGTGTAATTTTTAAAAATTTCCAAAACGTCTATCTTTAGGGGTGTATTTTTCGTTTTTTGCATTTTTCTTGTGAAAATTTGCCAAAAATGGCCGAAATATGTACTAAAAAGGCAAAAATGGCTAAATATGGATTTATTCGCGAAAACCCCCAAAATATGGATTTACATGGACTAAAAACCTTCACCAAATCAAAAAAATTTAACGCAGAAATGCTATTTTTAAACCCATTTCTTCATAGAATATGCGCAGAAAAAATATGTTAATCCATATAATTTACAACCCTACTTATAACGAAATTATTTAAAAGGGTTCAGAATGCATAAATTACACTTCTCCTATTTATTTTAAATATTAAATTCAATAAATTTAGATTTTGGTTTTAATTCATTTATTTATTTTTCCATTTTCCGTATTTTGGGACTGCATTTTTGTAGTTTTAATGTTTTAGAATTTAAAATAGTTTACTCGGGAGATCGGATCATTTTTTGCTGCCTAATTGGTTCTATCTTTGCTTTGATATTGTAAATGTATCAAATAATTATTTTTACATATCCGGTATTATTTTCATCAAATATGGCACTATATTTTATTTAAAGTGATTTTTATTGTTGAATATTTTTTTTCAATTATGTAGTCTTCTGCTGCCCTTTCTTAATCCTTTTTTCATTTTATTTATTATTAAGTTAGATAACTTTAAAAAATTGTTGAAATTTATATAATATCTTTGATTAAGAATATTTTTAATTTAAGAAATAGAAATTTGATTAATTACTCAGACGCCTAGTTGAATGGATTAAAAAAATTAGTGAAAACTCATCTTAAATTTTTCATAAAAGCCCCTAATTATAAGCGATTATTATTTCTCTCTTCATAAAATATTTTAAAGTTCAAATCCCTCACAATCCTTAAATCACCCATAAATAAATTTATATATTTTTTAATCTTTTATTTTTTAGTTTATTACCTTTTTTAATTTTATTATTTAATTCAAAACATGTTGCTCAATAAATTATCTTATACATAGAATATTTTTAAATTATGCCTGCGATAAATATGTTAAATTTAAATTTTGTCTTTTTTAAAATGTTCTTAAGATCACTTTTAAAAGTGTATTAATTTATTGTCAAAATTTCGGGTTATGAATTATTGTTATTACTTATTTTTACTAAACATTAATTGATTTCCTTGGGTGTTTATAAATGTTTAAGTTTCTGTTTCTATTTTTCAAAAGATTATTATTTTAGAAAGTATTTTATTATTAGACGATTATTATTAAAAAAGAAACAAAATCGTCCGGGTTAATAAAATTTTGACTATGATTTACACTCCGTAATAATGCATAATTTTATTTAATTATTTTTGTAAATTTTTGATTTAAATTACTATTATGTTTTTAATATTAAAAATAATTAATGTCGTATATTTGTGGTTTTGCGTTATTTAAATCAAACATTCATATTTGTTTATTTTTTCAATTTTTTATGAAATGTTTTTAAACTATACACCCAATTAAGGTACTCATCTTTTTTGTCTTTCTTTTATTAGATTTTTTTTAAATAAATTATAAATAAAATATTGCCCCTAGAAGTTTAAATTATATTATTGAATGTATACTTTTATGATTAGGCATAGAAAAACACGCGCTGGAAATTTGGTATTAATTTAATTTATCTTTTTTAAATCGAAATAATTTAACTCAAATAACTTTTTTGTGTTTAAGTCCTGATTAAACAATTTTCTATTTTGTTTTGCTTTATCCATACGAAGCTATATATTTAAAAATAACATTATAAAATTTATAAGTGAATTTTTAATTTATTTTTGCTTTTATATAAAGTTTGCCCTATTCATTTTTATTAAACTAGATAAATTTATTTATAATTTAATATTATAATTTATTAAAATTAGGATGAATGTGTATTATAGGTTTCCTGTTTAAAAGAAAATTCGAATTATATTAGGAATTTATTATCTTCGTTCCGACTAAAATAAGATCAATTTAGTGTTTTTATTTTATTAATATTTAAATATAGGTTTTTTTATTTAATGAGACTATTATCGCAAATTATTTTTTGAGTTTTTACAAAGTGTACTGCCATCATAAATAACATTGTTCTGTTTAGAATTTGCTTTTCTAAAGTATCTTGGCAAGTCTTTCAGAGAAATATTTACGCCCCACATATTATTTTTATTTTGAAATTTATTAATCATATTTTTTTTATTTTGAATAAAAGGATTTATAGTATGCTTTTTATATAGAGGTAATTTTGAATAATACTCTTGCTAAATGAAAATCATATTGTTTATTTTTTATAATTTTATTTTTCATTATGTTTGATTTATTTATCTAAAATAAATAATTCGCTATTTTGTTATCAAAACAGTTTATGAGTTTGGGTAATTAGACATCGTCTATGAATGCATATAACATTTCGATAAATGAATTTTTAATAATGATTTAAATGTTTACCTTGAAACTTGCTAGTTTTTAAGCTATTAATTTCTGCTTTTATAAATTTATTAAATCTAATATGTTCATTATTTTATTTATTTTTTTCATCAAAGTGTGTTATATAAAACAAAAATATTACTTATGAGGGATTAAAGGAATTAAATTCTATAACGAATCGAAAAAGCACAAAACATAAGCAAATTAAAATACATTTTCTGTAAAATTATAATTATTAATTTAAAAAAAATCTATTTTAGATCTTGCAATAATCTTTTCCATTTGATTTACGTTTGTTCTAAAAATCGCATACCTTTGCTCAAAAGCAACCAATTTTTAAAGTGTCTCTCGGTTACAATTTTTTCGAATTGCTTATTTTTTATGAAATTTTAAAGGCAAATGAAAACGCAGGACTGTCGAAAAAACGAAAAGTTTAAAATTGCTTTCTTTGAGCAAAATCATGCAAAATTTTTGTTAAATCGAAAATGGAAATAATTTGCATTTATAAAAAATGCGCCAAATTTTCCTGCGGCTCCTATCGGCAACGCCTGACCTCCCCCCCCCCCCAAAAAAATATTTTTTGGATATATAATTTCATAGTATAACTCGTACCAGGATCAGAGCCCGGTTTTTCCAAAATACCCGGGCCCGTGTAACCTTATTTTTTAATATTTATCAAAAATATAAAAAAGTTTAATCTTGGAAGACAAAATAAAAGGAAAAAGTATGAAAATAAAATCCCAACTTTTTTCGGAAACTTTAAAAATTTTTTCTGCTTTTCGAACACGTAAAATTTAGGAAAAAAGATGTACTTTCTGGAATTAACATCTTTGCCGCTTTTTTTAATAAAAAAATCACATTATCAATTAAAAAAAGAAATTTGATAAAAATTAAATAAAAATTATTTATAAATTTTTAAATCGCTATGACTTATAAAACATTGTGAATGATCATCAGTAGGATTATCCAAATCTGTTTTTTACTTTAATGCTGAATGATCATAAGTAGGATTATCCAAATCTGTTTTTTACTTTAATGCTGAATGATCATAAGTAGGATTATCCAAATCTTTTTTTTACTTTATATAATTTTTATATTATTATTAAATTATAATGCAATTATTTAAAGATTAATGATCATCAAAGGATTATCCATATCTTTTTTTACTTTATATAATTTTTTATTATTATTAAATTATAATGCTTTTTTTAATGAACATCAGTAGGATTATCCAAATCTATTTTTTTACCTTATTTAATTTTATATTATTATTAAATTGTTTTAATTAAATTTATTTTTTTATTTCGCTACAATTTGTGACAAAAGCTTTGAAAAATTTCTGTTTTCAAAAGTTATGAAAACTGTTTCTGAGGGTTTTTGAATCAGTCGCGGATCTGACATGCATTTGAAAAGGACGCCTTTTAAATGAAACCTATTAAAACTGAACAAAAGTAAGGAATATGGTGAGCCTTCTTGTGCAAAAAATCAAAATATATTAACTAAAAATATCAAAAATGTCAAAAGAATTTCAATAATAGTGGTTAAAAAATAAAGATTTTATTAGTGAAAAAAGTTTGAAATCTCAATTTTAAAGATTGTATTTTTACTTTTTACTAAAGAAATTCTAAAAAATCATTTCTCGCACATCCCCAGTAGAAGAAAATGCCTATTTCATTTATAGGCACGAGAAAAATATTGAACAAAAAAATTTAATTGTATTTGATCAAAAAACCTTAATGAAAATAGAAGATAAACTCATTAAGATTTTGCTTCTTCTTGAAAAAAAATTGGACCTTATAGAAGCGGAAACGAAAGATGATGGCAAAAATAGTACAAAAGATATGGTCGAATCGTACAAAATGGAGAGATAACTGATGAAAAGTATTTGAATTATTATTTAGAATAAATGGTAGTCGAGAAGAACAATTGGATAAAGTGAGTGAGATTTTTCTTTTTCCTAAAAATTAAATAAAAATTTGAACCTAATCCAATTTTCCTGAAATTCAAATTCCACTCTATAATTTTAATGGGTTATATTAATTTTATATCATTATATCAAATATGCTAAACATTTTTAATAGGCTTATAAACAGTACACTCGTGATATAAGAAAAGTCCGAAACAATAAGTGGATCAATAAAATGCACAAATGGATGATTGACAGAAATTCGAATGGCCAAAAGTCCTTCTTTTTCGCTGTTGGACTTAGTAATAAGCTATTAATGTATTTTATTGTTTTTCAAATTCTATTTCAGTGCATATTATTTCTGCGGGAGACAACTTGCCAAAACTTCTCAGAGAAAAGGGTTATACGATGGAAGAAGTTCCACAAACTACGGTAATGATTAGCAATTATTATTTTAATTTTATTACGGCAAATTGTCAACACAACACTATAGTTAACTTCTTACTCTTCGGAAAATCGTCTTCTTTGTTTGGATTTGCTCAGCTGATTAATTTATTAATTATTTGAACCGAATCGTAAGACTTTTTTGTGCTTTTCATGATAAAAAAGCAAAAAAACATATTTACTTTTTGCGTTTATTTGACTAAAATATTTCGTTCAATTTCCAATTTTTCCCTAAATTTTTTTTGTAAATCCCGAATTCCAATACCAATCCCGGCTATTATTCTGATTTTTCTGATTCCGGTCGCGGTCCGGTTTTACACCGAACTCCCAATCTCGTACAACCAGCCATATTTGGAGCAGTTTTTGTTCAGTTTTTGGCAACGATTTTATACTTTTTCATGGCTTTTTGTATATAATAATGTTTCAGCAGATAAGCCGAACTGTTCCTAAGTCTTCGCGTGGTAACAAAATGGAGAATGAAGACGACAAGCAGGATTATGATGAGCCACAAAATGAAGAACCACACAATGAAGAGTCATCAAAGAAAGAAGATAGCTACTTGCATTTATTAAAAAATTCGTATAAATTTTAATTCTCATTTTTGTTTTCTATAAAGACTTTCTAAATTTATTTGGTTAATTAAAAGATTTCTCGAATTTATAAAAATATAAAAAATCTTTGTTTTAAACTCATCGTTGATAATTTTTAGGATTGCTTTTATAACTATTTCTTTTATCTTGCAAAAGAACTGCAATGTTGCTGACAAGGGAACATCGCGAACTGTGAGTGTCCAAATCGCTTTAAAACCACTTTTATAGTGTAGAGCATAGTCGATTTACTATTGTAAATTTTCGGCTTTTTTGGCTCCGGCGCCAAAAATGATCAGAAAAAATCGATCAAATGAAAAACCCAGCAAAAATTGTTAATTTGATTAATTTTTTCCTCTTCACCATTTGTCATGGTTCGGATCCGCGGATCCGCTCGACAGATGATGAATTTTTTTGAATTTTTTTCAAGCTATTATTCCACATAGCACATTTTATTTAGTTATTTTAATTTGTTTTATGATGCTATTTGATAGAGAATTGTTTGCTGATCATTTTTTAAAAAAGTGTATGGCTCTATCATTCGTTTTGAATTTTTTATGAATTTTAAAAAATTTGTCATTTTTATCGGTTTTTCGAAACTTTGATCACTTTTTTCTGATCATTTTTGGCGCCGGAGCCAAAAAAGCCGAAAATTTACAATAGTAAATCGACTATGCTCTACACGAAAAAGTGGTTAAAAAGTATTTGGACACTCACAGTTCGCGATGTTCCCTTGTGAGGTCTTTAGTAAGCATCTTAATATAATAAATAATAATAAATTATTTATGTTTTTAATTGGTTTTGAGTAATAAATGCTTTAATTTCATATTCTTTCTTAGATTTGTTCTATATCGGCGTTCATTAAAATCTATCGTTTTAAATTTGAACTAGTAATTTGTGTTTGCATTTTTTCATTTCTTATTTTTTATTAATTTTTGTTGATTTATTATTTTTTCTATATCAAATTTTAATTTAATATTTGAATTAATGTTTCTTTGAATGGTCAAATATTAATAAATGATTTTAGATTTTTATTTAAATTCTTGGTATTTTCCTTGGTTTTTGGTACAGATGTTTTCACGTGAATTTATTCATAATTTACTCAGCAGTAAATAAATTAGAATAAAAATTAAGATTGGAAAGTAATTTCAGTAATTAAAATTTTCCTTTAATAATCCGCTGTTATATATTCGCCTCTCACGTTTTTTATTTTACTATTCTTGAAACTTAGAAGTTTTTTCTCGCCGATAAATGATCTACCTTTTAGTGTTGTTGAATATATTTTATAATTATATAGTCGGATATCTCGATGAATAAATTTTATTTATTGTTTCGATATTTTTTTACTTAAATTTATTCACATGCATATATTTATTATTCTCCTCATCAAAATTTTATTATTTTTTTATCATTGAGTAAAATTTATATATGGTTCAAATATGATATTATTTAAATTTCACTTATTGATTTTTTTTTAAAATTTTTAAATATAAAGGATTAAATATAAATGATTTAAGTGTTATTCTTTTTAAACAATAATAATTACTTTATCCAATTTTATTGCTGCCATAATTTTTCATTATTTAAAAAAATCTGCTTTTTTTTATTTCACCAATAAAATTTTATTTTATTTAAAAAAATGATAATTGAATATATTTTTAAACATTCGAATGTTTAATTTTTACTATTTTTTGAATTTATTTTATTTTTCCCATTCCATGTCATCACCGCACTTTTTTTCTCCATTGGATGATATTGAGATTAATCATAAGAAGTTTTCTATTATTGGTTTATATTTTTTCTTTTCTATAATTATTAATTAATTCTTTATTTTCTTCATTTAACTATTCTAAATCAAATATAGTATAATTGTATTTTTCTGGCTTCTTTTACCAAAAAGTTTTCGAATCCTATCAAATTTCCTTTATTTTCAAATAATTAAACCATTTAAATCACAATTACCTCTAATTGTTTATTTAGTATCTTTTTTCAAATTTAGCACTATCAATAAAAATTACAAAAAAAGTAATTCAAAAGCATTATTGTTTTTTTTATTAATAAAACATTTTGTTCATAATTCACTCAAATTAACATCATATTATTGATATTCATTAATTACTAAATTGTCTCGCACTTTAATGTTTATATTGTAATTAACTGTTTAATATTTTTATAATTTATTTGGTTTTATTTTTATTGTTCGTTTTTGCTTGCCTTTCTTACTTGTAAAGGACTGTCAAGAAAAATTTTATTATTATTTGGAAATTCAAAGATATTTATTGTACTGTTCAAAAAATGCTTTGATTTCGCTTCCTGTCAACCTCCAATTCTCTTGCCATTGTTTTAACTTCTTCGAAAAAAACAAATTTAAATAAAATTTACACCGTATTTTTTATAATTATTGATTGTTGGTTATTAAGCAATAAGTAATATTTTTTCATTATTTCGCTTGATTAAATTCTTGTTTCCCTTTTTAATAGCTTCATTTATTTATTTAAATTATGTGTTTTTTTATATTGATTAGATGCAGATGGATATTGTTTCTTAGATATATTATAAAAGTATTTAAAATTTTTATCAATGCATGTATCAAACTATCGTGAATATAATTTTTATTAAATAATTTATTTAATAAACTAACTCTCGGTTGAAAATACAGAAATTTGAATCGCTTTTACTATTTAATTCGTTGCATGAATTTTTTAATTTTTTCAATAATATTAAAAATAACAGATTATACTCTAATTGTTTTAATTGTTTTTTCCGATAATTTTTTTATTAATTTGTTTTTTATTTATTAAATTATTTAATTTAGCTTTTTGAAAGTTATTTCAACATTTTCTCATTTTTAATATAGCTATATAATCTACTTAGATTTTTAAAATGAAGGCAGTAAAATTCTCGTTAACAGTATCTTCTGAAACACTAACTCTTAAAAATTTTAAAATATTGCATTAAAACGCAATTTTATTTTTAGTTTGGCTAAATAAATCAATAAAAAAAAGTTTCATGAGAAAAAGGCATTTTTCAAACTCTCACATTATTAATTTTTTATTTACATGGTGAATTTCCATGTTCAGTTTAGGAAAAAAATAATTTAATCTCATTTTTCTTATCATTTGCTTTTAATTTTGATTATTCCATTTATTATTTTTGATTTTGAAGTTATTATATTTGGAAATTCATTATTAAATTATGTTTCTATCACATATTTAAGGTCTTAAGCTTCTCCCAACATAATATTAAAATGCAGGACTTTCGTTTATGTCTTTAATTAGTCTGTTTTATTGTTTGAATTTGATCTCACAATAAAAAAATTTAGTTTAAGTTTTGAATTATGGTGAATTTAATTAATTTAGCTTTAATTAACAATAACATCATAAATTTTAGTTTTATTTTGTTATTCAAAATAAATTAGTTTATTAAATTTATGTTGCTCAAATAATTTTTTCTCCGTATTTATTGTAAACTTCGGACCACAACCGACCTGACAATTTCAGTGCCGGTGTGGCCTGAGCACCTGCCCGTGGTCATCACCACTCCTTTTTCTCTTTTCAGGCTTTATAATTTTTTCCTCCATTTCTTAATTAAGCTGAGATTGATCATCGGATTTTATAATTTTTTATTTAACTTAATTTTATTTATTAATTTTAACTTAATATGAAGGATTAAAATATTTGTTTATGATTTGTGCTTTTTATTACATAAACATTCAAAACGCTAGCAATAATAATTATCATTTTTTGCTTTTAATGATGTTTAATTAATTCACATTAATATAAATAATTTTTACGAAATTTAAAATTTATTCATTTTTTCTTTATTATAATATTTGTTTTTGTGTCTTTTCGAAAACAAGAACGAATTCATTTTTTGAATTTTATACAAAATAAATATGCATTTATTTATTCTTTAATTTTCACGCTCATAGTTTCCTAGTCATTCTACTAGATATATTTATATATAATTATTGTTTACTTTTTATTTAATTGTGAAAACTTATATTAAATTTATGACTTTATCTTGTAAAATTATTTTGACTAATTTTTAGGTTTTTTGTTTCGCATAAATTTTTCTCTCTATTAATTCCCTTGCAATCAGGTGGAATTGTTTCTTTATTCTCCTCACAATAATTTATCAATTTATATTTTCTTTTAGCATAATGGCATAATAACTTTTACAAATTTAAGCTTTGCTTTTGATATTTATTATTTTCTATAAAAAAATTACTTTCAATTGAGTATAGAATTTTTTCTATTATAATTATATTTTATTTAGGCTAGGAAACGCCTTAACTTCTTGATGTTTTTTATTTTTACTCAAATAAACCTAATTTTGTATAATAAATTTTAAATATTACATAATTCAGATTTTTTTTTTATTTTCAAGGCCATGTAAAGGCACCACTTGCTTTACATTTCTTTTGCAATTCATTTGCTATTATGAAGATCTTCCGCATTGTCCATGGTTTAGGGATTCAAAATTTTTATTTTTTAAAAACATTTATAACCTTAATTTTCTATTTTTTATTCACTTGTCTCGCGGTCCAATATTCTGGAAATTGGCAATGTAATGAAAAGAAAAAAAGAACATTTGATGATGTGGGGTTTTGGGTTTTTTTAATTAGTTTTTTAATTAATTTTTCGTGACGTTATGCATTTTTTCTGTATCTTTTGGTGAGCTTTATTAATTTTCGTAAATTTTTGGCGATTTATTGCATTTTTGATGATTTATTGACATTTTTAAAATTAATTTTTTCAAGTATTTTTGGCAATTTGAATTAAGCAATTTCATGGGGGGCGGAAGTTTGGGCACCGGGAAGTTTGGGCACCAGGAAGTTTGGGCACCAGAAATTTGGGCACCGGGAAGTTTGGGCACCAAATTAAGGATTTAAAAAATAAAAATATATTTATTTGTCTATAAATTGCAACCATCTAATTTAAAGCATAGTAAATTTAATAAAGTTAGGAATATAAAGTTTTTTTAACGAATATTCACTCGATTAAGCATGCTTATTTTGCTGAACTCATTACCATTCATTCTATATCAATGCCATACATATGTATTATTTATATAGGTCTGTTCAAACTTAAAATTTTATTAGTTTAAATATAAATAGAATTAGACGGGTCTCTTGTTATTTCGGACCCAACTAAGCCGGTATTCAGGTCTAAGTCCAAACAGAAACTAGTACACGTTTAACTCTACGTTTAAACAATCGTAAGAATTGACTAAATAATAAGATTGCCAGGTTTCACTACATAAATTTTTTAATTTTCAAGAACATAAAAATTTTTGAGCACAAGGGTTGTAAAAATTTACTAAATTTTAATGATTTATATAACATTTTATATATTTATTTTGTTTTATTTTTGAAATCCCTCACTCTAGTGCCCAAACTTCCCGGTGCCCAAATTTCTGGTGCCCAAACTTCCTGGTGCCCAAACTTCCCGGTGCCCAAACTTCATGTCGCCAATTTCATGTGTATTTATATAAAAAAATTACTTTGAATTAAATTTGTAATTTTAATAAAAAGTTACAAAAATATTAGGTCAAAATCAGTAACTTGAGATTATTTTAAATAACTAATTATATGTTCTTAGGCAAAATCTAAATTTAGGCATATTTGGGATAGTTTTTATTATTTACTATACTTTGTCTTAAATTATTCGGTTCTTATAAAGATTTTGAATTGTTGAATTAGCTAATAAATTTTAAAATAACCTATTTGGCAATGTATATCTTTAAGGTGTAAAATGTATAATGAATTTTCGTTTTAATTTTATTATATCATTGAAAGTCTTCAAATTTCGAATGAAATTTTCTATATTATTTTAATTTAGTTTTGTTTTATTATGTTCTTTTGTTTTAATTTCAAGTGAAAGATGGAATATAAAGGGTAATTTAAATAAATTGTTTTTTTATAAGAAAATAATTATGAAAATTTTTAAATTAGTAAAACATTTTTTCTCGCTGAACTGACTGAACTTTATTGATGTTCAGAGTCAATTTTTATCGACTTTTGGGTGACACATCTCGGCATTTGTTAAGAATATTTATTCTTAATTTTTTTAAACATTAAGTTTAAAATTTATTTAAAATTTAAACCAATTTAATATGAAATAAAAAATTATATCTAGATTTACACAGAATAAAAATTATTCACAAAATCTGGTATTTTTATAAGTAAATTTATTTAATAATAAGCTTGGAATTAAAAAATATTATTTAAATTTGTTGAATTGAATTGGATAAAAATATAATTCTTATAAGTTTTTTGTTAAATAATTTTAATTCATTAAAAAAATTTTTCAATAAAATATTTTAAAAATTTATTTATCTTTTTCTATTATCTGTCCAATTATTTGTTAATACAATTTCTTATATAACTAAATAACTATATTTTTTTTAAATTTTTGTATATTCTTCATAAATTTCGCAGAATTAAGTTTAGTTTTTAATATATATTGCTGTTTAATCATTTTCAGTACATACACTTTTAATGGTTGTTTTCCATTTTTATTTTAATCTTGATGTCTCAGGCCAGCATCCAATCGTTTTCAAAAGCCGTCTGTTTTAATATGTTTGGTAAATATTTAAATCTGGTCGCAAACACGTGATCTTGACGCGATTATATAAGTAATAATTCATAGAAATTTATTAAATTTTTGAATTTTTAGATAAATAGCTTTTAATTCTTTTTTTACTTCAATTATTATGTTTTAATCTGGTTGCAGGTATTGATGGTATGTAATGAGCATTAAACAACAAAATTTTCCTTTTGGTACTTAATTTCAGATAACATTTTTAAATTAATGTTTTAGAATAATTCCCAAGAAATCAAATTGATTTATCAATTTTGAAATGAGTTTATTTTTTTTAATTAGAAAACGAAATAATGAAAATGATTTTTGCTGACAAATTAATGATAAAAAGCATCGATAAGGGCGTTATATAAAAAATGTTCAAATGAAAATCTTCAACAAAAAAATTTCCCATAACTTTTGTCTAAGCCAACCAAATTAAACATACTTGGTATCATTCGATAGCCCTAAGTGTTTTTCTAATAGCCTGTAAATTGCAAAAAATTGGCTATTTCAAAAAAGTTATGACCAAAAATGTCTGAGAACCTGGTTTTGGAATTTATTTTAAATGACTGACTAATAATTTTATCTTCTTTTTTATTATTAATTAGTTTGCATACAATTTTAATATTGTAAAATAATAACTGCTGTTTCAATTGACTTCATAATTTTTGTATATTCAATTCTTATTATATATTTTATATTAGTTCTAATTGTTCGATAATGTCTTTTGTTAAATAATTAACTATGGTGAATTTTCACTCGGCATGGTTGGAAATTGATTGTTGAATAAATCCACGGTCTTCTTTAATTGAGAATATTGTTTTTCAATTCTTTTTTTTCATTAGCTTAAGTAATTTGATGTACTATTTGTCTGAATTTTTTAATTGTTTTTATAAAAATAAATTTTAAATTTATAAAGCATTTTGCAATGTGGAATAAATTAGTATTTTTAATTACGTTTATTTAAATATTACACAATATTTGAAGTTGTGTCTTATTTTCTCGCTTTGGACTCCGTCTTCACTAATATCCGATTTTTTTTTTGTAAAATTTGTTCAAATTTTCAGGTTTGAAACATATTTGACCAATAAATCTATCATTCATATTTTGCATTTTTTTAAATTTATTTATTCAGATTGAATATTCCTTGTAAATTATTTTTAAAACAAAAAAATTAAATTATAAATTTTTTTTTAATTTAATAATTGTACTAGTGATTTTTGGGCGATATTGGAGGTGTAGTTTCTTCCGCTTCCCAACTTATATATTCATAATATTATGTAAATTATTATAAATCGTAGAGTATTTGTCTTCCTTATTTGTATTATTCATTTTCATAATTCTTTTTTGTCTTGTTTATAAAATTTAATTCTCAGAGTAATTTTTATTTATCCTATTGTATAAAATAAATTATTATTTTATTTTATCTGGTACAATTTGGGTCATTTATTCAAGAAATATTTTATTAATATTATTAACCTTTCATAACAATTTTTTCAATTCTCAATCAAAATGTTTGGTTGGCAATTAATTAATTAAATAAAAATTATGATTTATATTTGAAAAATATTTTTCCAACATATAAAGTAGTTTATTAATTTTTCTTTTTATTCAACATTATTAATAATGCAATACAATACTTTTAAATTACTTTTCAAGTTATTTATTTAGAAAAGTAGATATGCTTATATTAATTTTGTAAAAATGATTTTCAACAACTATAATCATTTTATATTTTTAAAATTGTTGAGTGCACGCGTACGCATATCAAAGGACTCAAAAACATTGGAATCTAATTGCTTGCATAATTATTTAATGATTTCAGTTTTTAAATTTCCATTTAAATTATTTATTATAACAATAGATTTTACTTATATAAGATCTTTTATGCCGAAAATTAATTAATTCATAGCCAAATGCGTTTAATTTTAACTTCATTGTATCCGCTCACATTTTTCGCCTTCTTAATGCGTAAGGTATTGTATTGTTTTATCGAATTAAATAATCCGTAAAATATTTTATTAGATGTGTAGTTCTTCCGCTTGTCAACTTAAATATTCTTCAAATTATATATAAATTATTAAGTAAGTCACAGTATTTGTTTTGCTTATTTGTATTATTCGTTTTGATAATTACTTTTTTTTTTATTTATGCGTCCTGTGCGTTCTGTTCAGTGATGGCTCATACTTCAATTTTATGGGACATTTTTAAATCGAGTAATTACCAAATTCTTAATTATCTTATGCCTTTTAAATCAATTACCCGCTAATTTAAGATAATGTCTCAGTGCCCGCCAACAAAACATTTCGTCTCGAACAAAAGACCACTTTCCGGACGAAAACCCACAACATAAAATGCAGACCGTTAAAAAGCCACGAACACGTCTTACAAACAATTGGCAATCGGCCGAACAGTTTATCGAACAACCGAAATCACATTCGAATTGTGCCAACGAACGGAAGCCAAAAATTGTCGAATTAAAAAGCAACTGCAAAACACAAAAAATGACATATCATCCCAACAAAAATGAAATATTATTTTGTATATACAAAAGACTATAGTGAAGGTGCTGATGTCCAGCCCAGAATAATGAGGAAGGGACGAGTGAAAACGGGGGATTAGATTTGGGGGAAAAGGGAGTAAGCCAAAATCCGGGCCCTGGATGAATGGACCTCCCCAAATTGGTAATCCCATGGGCGCCCACTAGATCGAATGCGCGTGTGGGGATGGGGCGAGAAGGAGTAAAATAATAATAATTAATTGCCAATCGCATTAATAATAATTGCGCCGCGCTTTGCTCTCGGCTCTTGCTCGCCGATTAACTGCCCATCCAACTGACTCCTTATCGAGAGAATGCTCCCGATTAAATAGTTGGATTTATGGAACGGAAAATGGAATGGAAGAGAGCGGGGATATGTGCTTGGGAAAGAGATAAAACGGATGTGATTAATTGCGCTTTACACGTCCACCCTTCCTTAAGTTTGTCCTCAAACTTTGATTTACTTTTGAGTTGGAATGAATCCAAAAAATAATCAAGCATCAAAACGTGACGGATTGACCGAAGTCATAGGAAATTATTGATACATAAATAATTAGAGGCGCTTAATCGCAAAATAATGGCTAAAAAATACCACATAAGAGTAAAAGAATCCAAAAATGAAATTGTTTTTATCAAGGTTTTTTTTTTAAATGATTCAATAAGAAAAATTATTAAGGAATAATAAATTTCATGAGAGTTTATATCATCATCAATAAAAGTATGGTTTAAGATTTCTTAAAAAAAATAAAATTAATTGCTTGACTAATGGACCAAAGTCCTTTCTACTATGAATTTTTCATTTTCTTAACGATTCTCCGCTCTTTTCACATTGAGATTCTAAGAAACATTAAAAAGATTTTTGATTTGTTTTAATTCTATAATTCTGAGTCCGTTTGCTTCCGTAAAAGTTTCACTCATTAAAATAATTTCTCATTGTCAACCATGACGAATGACCCAAAGGTCGATTTTAACAATTTTACACAGCGTACCAAAAAAAACTCCATTGCCAAAAAGTTGCTTTTGTGGTTCTGGTTAAGATAGAAAAAGAAGGACTGATGTTAGAGTTCATTCCAAAGCATTAATATTTTAATATATTTTTTTGAGAATAATAAAGTTTTAATAAAAAAAAATTGGGAGATCTTGGTATCACTCAAAGCTATTGAAAAGGAGAAGTTTTTTAAAGCAAATGATAAACGATTGACTCACATGAAATTCGAATTGGGAAAAAAAAATTAATTCGATATATTCGATGCAGTATTTTCTTACTGCCGCAAAATTTGAAAAAATTAAATAAAATTTTATAAGCAAAAATAATTTTGTTTATATCTATTAGCAAAAGAAAGATTATAATTTTTCTGATAATCTGCGCCAATTATCTTAGCTGTCTACAAATCAGTGGAATATTCTACAGAATTGTCTAAATGGCATAGATTTGTATGTGTCGAAATTGAGAATTTTATATATCATCGAATTTACTGAAGGATGTGAAATAGGGGATTTACGATATCTGAGCCCCAAATTTTGGTATTAAGACACAAGAGTAATTAAAAATGTCCGTCTGAATAGATTCCTTTTGGCCGATTTTTTAGTATTCTATTAATTAAAAAAAACATTCATAAAATTTAATGTATATTAACCACAAGGCCCGTAATCTTGACAGTGCTGCCGAAGCAGAGAACTTTTGCAGACACGAATTAACATCAAATACTGCTACGATTTGAATATTTAGCTGTGCCTCAGTTTTGTGCTTTTCCAAGAATTGAACTTTCTTCCTTGACAGATGGACCGAAATCCTTGGGTTTAATCTTCTTAATATTTAACGACGATAGTTTCTGAAATACATTTTGAAAATTAGAATAATTTGACTTATTTTTGGTTCAAAATTTTAATGGTTTATTTTAATAAGAAAGAATTTAAAAGAAGTTTTTAAATGCTGCAAAATTTATAATAATTAGGGAAAAATTCACATGACTGGTGACCCGAGGGTACTTTTGTTCTCAAAATATAATTCTACCTTCGGTGATGGTAGTCTTGATCATGGCTGGAAGTAGACCGTTGTTTTGCGAGATACTCACACCATTGACGGTAATCCTCCTCTACTGGATCAATTTGATGTACAATCTTAATTACTAAATCAATGCTGGTTCCAATGTAAGGGTGAGGTACTATTTGGGTTGGTTCATCACTTAAGGTATTTAAATCAGTTAAATTAGACAGACTGTTTTCAAAGCTTTGAATTCGAAAACCTAAGGTAAAAGCCTCTACCCAAGCATCATCAACAATTGCTGAAACATCGACATCTGATCCAAATTGGTGTGAATAGAAACGTTGTAGTGACTCCCCTACATCAAAACAGACATCGACGGCAATTATTTTGCCGGTTTTTTTGCATTTTAGAATTCTTTCAATTGACCCACAACCATCCTCTGGGAGCAAAGTAAAATTTGTCGCAAATTTGTTAGAAACATTAAGAGAATTTGACTCATTTTCCACAAATTCTTTTATATCAATGATTTCACCCAATCGAAAATATTCATCTGATTGTGATTTCTTTTTCATCAGCAAAAAATGAGGCCAAGAACTCACTTCAGTTAACCGTGCTGCCAAGGTACAATTTATCCCTGTTTGAATAACAATAAATTTGTCATCCGTTGAAATAGTCTCAGATTTTCTATTCTCTGTTTTACTCAGAGATTTGGGCTGTAACATGGCCCATAATAGAGGGTCTGCCAAAGTTCCCAAAATCTGATATGTTCGAGCAAAATAATTTTCAAAAGTTTTGAAAAAATCACAAAAGTCTTCAATATTCTCTATTGTAGTGTTATTTATGGCTAAATTCGCTCTGCTACTCATGACTGTTGACCCTAAGGCCGTCTTAGTTGTTTTGTCCAAAACCTCAATTCTCACCTCACTCTCTTCACAATTTGGCTCATTATCGCCACCACTTTTATTTTCAATCATGACGGGTGGCCCTAAGGCCGAGTTCACAGACATTTTTTCAATGTGTTGCCCGTTTTCAGAGCGAGAAACTCGCTTTCCACCCTCATCTGCCATTTCAGGATCACCCGAAAAAATACGGTCAACGACGACATTCGTTGTTGGAGTTAATGGCGAATTTTTGTCGGCAATGGCGGATTCATCCGATGATGTGAGGTCTTCATAATTTTGTGCCAGTGGCATTTGTCGTGACGGGGCCGCCGAGACGGATTTTTTTGAACGCTTAATCTTCTTACTTTTTGGCATTTTAAAGCTAAATTATATTTATATTTTTCAAGCTTAAGAGAAATAAATAAGTGAAAATGAAAGAAATTAAAAGAAAGTGAACTAAAATAAATAAAAATAAATGTCGAGAATAAAATAAATGAGCAAGCACATTTGATATGAACAAAAAATGAGCGGAGATCTGACGATTATGGGCAGAGTTTGAAGGTGTGTACCAAAGCGAGATCCGATTGCTGTGAAAGTCATTTACATTCAAATGAATGCTCCTGATATAAGGATGAACGAAATGGCGGAACAATCTCGCTTAAGGAAATGCACTAGCTCCTCCCACCGAGCACTGAGTGGCCATGAATCACGTGAACCACACACAATTGAATGAGTGGCTAATTCATTAAGAATAGCTAAAAAAAATAATGATGGACAGAGATATATTGGATAACAGTGGCAAAAGGAGCCATGATAAGGGAAAGTTGACAATTAATTGGTTATTGTAAGATATACCGTATCTGACAAAATTTGGTTTTACGCCAATAAAAGATATGGATAAAGTTAAAAAAAAATTAATTTGTGTGTCTATTTTTATTAGTAGAAATTGTAAGGATTAATTCTTATTCTTTTTTTAGAACCTTATTTGAATGGGTATAAGTCGGACGGGAATCAACAGAAAAAATATTTGGGAGATGATTCGATAGTCCTTATTCTGCTCTTTCGAATGAGCATTTATTTGTTGAAAACTATTAAAATTTCAGTGACTAGTTAAGTTTTTTGTAACAGTAACGAAATGAGAGGAAAAAAAAACAAATACAGAAAAGGTTTAAAAACATAATTAATTTTATTATGTTTAGGTATTTATAATTGAAAGTAAATGATTCTATATAAATTGAATAATAATATTAAATGGAAGAAGACAGCGATGTGAGCAAAATTAGCATTGAAGGTACATTCACCTTACCTTCACATTTGCGCATCAAAACAAAAATGTTAGAAAGGCGGCACAACGGCCAAAGGAAAATTATGGATGGAAATTTGAATATGCATTTATGATGTGAATAGGAGAGAGGAAAAAAAGAAATGTTATTGTACAGTATATTATGTATAAGCAAGTGGAAAATAACAATTTTAATTTAAATATAAAATAATAACAAAGAAACATTTTAATTACTATATATTTTGAGTTGGATTTATTGCTTTTCATGACGGGTTCTGCGAACAGAAAGAAGAAGTAGTACAGTATCCAACTTTATTAAGATTTGTTTACATTTATTAAATTCGCTATAATAAGTTGAAATGAAATTAAATTTTTAAAATATTTTTTGAGTGATTTAATATTCTTTACTGACTTTAATTGGGTCTAATTTGTATTTTCATTGGAGAAAATGTCCAAAAATTTTTTAGTGCCGGAAATTTCCACGTGACGAAAAAAAACACCGATTTTTAAGATTAATTTTCTAATTTCTCTCTTTTTTTTTTGCATTAACTTTCTTTATTCAAATTCTTATTTTGCCTTCGACTCAGCAGGGATAACTTCGGATAACGATTGTTTATTCAACATGCCACTAATAAAAGAAAGAAATTTGTCGTTAGCTGCTGCTCAAAAATTTTTTTTTAAATCTTTATTTCGAACATCATGACGAAACTCCGCTAACGGGTATAATCATTATTCTCTTTTTTAATCATTTCTTCACAAAAATTAATGAAAAAAGGTAATTTGAAGATTTTTTTTTGTCAAATTCTTTGTAAATTAAAAGAAAATTAATAGTACTTAAATAGAAAAGCAGACTTAGAAAGAAAATTATGACTTGTCAAAATTCGTCAGTTAAGCTGAAACTCGCTGAATGAAGCTGAAATAAAATGTTTGTTATAGATTTTGTTCATTGTGTAACAATGAAAAGCAATTGAAAATGTCAACAAAATTCGGATATTCATAACTGATTTATTTAACATAATAATTTTTTCGAAAAACAATTATCCTAGTTGCTAAAAAAATAATTGATTTCTTCAATTATTATAAATTAAACTTATCGATTAAGCATGAAGAGGCATGGGAACAAAATGAGTTTTTATTATCTAATTTTAATGATACGGGTCGAGTAGACAAATTCAGTAATTTGGACCAGAGATTACCAATTTAAAGAGTGGCACGGACCGCGGATTAAAATATCATAATTAATTTGAGTTAATTCACATTTTCTATCCATGCGAATTTAAATTACTTTAAGTCTGATAACTTTGTTTTAGTGCACAACAAGCTTGACGTAGTCCGCGAACGGAGAAAAAAAATTATGATATTTTTAAATATTCAAGATTGCTTGGTCAAACTATGTTAGAGTTAACTCATATTGGTGGTTATGTCTAGGTTGGCACATATTTCGATGTGTTCACTTTCAGTAAACAGTTAGATTATGGTTAAATTATTGATTTTTAGAAAATAGTCAAAAGAGGAAAATATATTTAAAAAAAATTTCTTTGTAAATATATTTCGCCTAATGGTGACGATTAAGACAAGTATTGTAAAAGCTAAACAAAACATAAATTACTGTATAAACAACTGAATATTTCCGTTTTCTCGGTTTACCTTTTATCTAATTTTTATTAAATGATTTCGATTAATAGCATTTTGAACTAACCAGATTGAATTTATCACACATTACTTTTGAAGTTGCAAGTAATCTGGGGCATATATAATTCATTAAACTTGACGGTCGCCCCGAAAGGCTTTCGGATAACGATGTGTCAACGAAATAAAAAAATAACACCAAACAAAAAATTGCGGGCAAAAGATACTTTTTTTCGTAAAAAAAATCATTTAATTGTCATTTGCTAAAACAATAAGCTTATGCATAAGACTAAAAAAAATCACAAAAATTAACCACCTAAAAAATTTTTGTGTATCTTTCTGACTGATAAAAATTTTATATTACAAAAAAAAAACTTTATAATTCTTCTTTAAGCAAATTAATAATAAACATCCTTTCTCAAAAAAAAAATACAGCTAAAAAAAAATTATTTTGATGCCATAATTAGTGAACGAAAACACAGGCATCAAAAATCGGGAAAAAAAGGAATAATAGGCATCGAAAAATTGCAAAAAGGCATGAAAAGGGCACAAAAACCAACAAATAGGCATAAAAAAACGTTTAAAATTTCAACTCAAATTTTTTTTAATCAGCATAAATCTTGAAAAATCATTATTACTTCCAAGCCCATTTCGAAGGGTCGGGAATCCGACGAACTAAAAAAAGGCAATACCTCATAATTCGTTCTCTATTTATAATACTTTAAAAAAAAATTTAAGGTAAAAAAATCAAAAATTTCCAAAGAAATTAGTGGTCATAAAATAAATTGTTTGAAGCCAAAAAATAATGAAATCTCTAGATTTGTCCTCGTTCACGCAAAAAATCAGCTTATGTGACAGTTTTAAAAGGATCAAAATAAAATTATTCGCGCAGTGATTTTTTGAATTTTTTTTTTTTTTAAATTCAATTTTATGGGTTTCCCTTAAAGGAATCCATTGAAAGGAACAAAATGTTATTAAACTATAAATCACTCTCTCTTTTTGATTAAAAGCTCGGTTTAAGTGAGTGACTGCGCACGAAACTCCAAATACTTTCGAGTTAAAAATACTATTTGCTCGATTCTTCAATTTAACTGGGACAATGAATGCATGACGATTTTAACTAAGGGAATAATTAAAATATCCCTTATGATTATGATGCATGACAACATTGCCATATTTTAATTAGCTTAAACTCAATTTTATTGGCATACAACGAAACTAGAACCAATAAGAAATGGGACTGAAAGGCCAAAAAAAAAAAAAAAAATTGCGCACCTTCCACTGGAGTGATAAGGCCGCAACGATCATAATTTTTAGTTTCGTTAACCTTTGTGTATTTAAGTTTATTTAAGCAAGTTAAAATTCTTTTATCCAAAATGCACGAATTGAAATTAAAGGGGTGCTCATGTCACTTACAAATTTTAAATAACTATCACATTTCGTTGCTCACTATTGGTCATTAAAAGAATCAAGGTCTAACCGCGGATGGGGTTCAAATGAGGTTTATTATTTCATTTAAAATCCTTATTAATGTTGTTATCAATGTGCGCTTTAGGCAGGGTATTTTTCGTGTTTGGTTCCTCAACAACTTTCTGGTGCGGAATACGAAAAATATTCTAATAAGAGTTCGCGCCACTTTTTCTTGACGGTATTTCCCGAGGGCATTTGCTCTAAAAGCGCAGGATTTATTTAATGACACCCCTTTTTTAAAAGTTTAGCTAATGAGTAAAATATTGGTTTCTTCTTCCAGAACATGACAGCAGGCCCGAAAGCCAAAAGTATATAATGATAATAAATACTTTTCACTTTTACATTAAATGTAATTCCCCCCCAAAAAAAAAAATGAAAAATTAATGCCAAACCGAATGGATAATATAATCAAATAATACTTATAAAATCGAACCAATTCTCAGAGAAAATGCTACTGGGATTCTTTATTTTTAAAGTATTGAATCAAAATGAAGCCATCTGATTAATTAATTAATTAATTAAATTAATCATGGCAGTTTCTAGTAAGGGATGACTTCGACTTTTCCGAGGTTAATGATTCTGGGCCAAAGTTTTTTTGGCATATAAAATAATTATGTAATTTCACACGCACTTAAAAAAATTACTCCAATAAAAAAAAATTAAGCAATAAATTTCGTATTATTTTTCCTTCAATTAAAATTAAGTTCGCAAGGCTAAATAAAAGAGAACAGCCTGAGATTAAAATAAAATAATAATAATATAATAAACGCATTATTTAAAAGTACCCAAAATAAACTTTTTCTTCATCCAAATTTTTCTTCGGTTAAGGTCTTGAGGCATCATTTCTGACTGCTTGGTTTAGAACAGAGAAATTTAAGATTTTGAATTATGTGATGTTATGAGTATCAATATGAGATTCGGCTCATTAATTCTTGACGGAATGTCCGAAGACCGTGACTTTAAACCGTCGAATAGGCAATTGCCAACATTACAGTCTGTTAATAAATTATCAAGTTTTTTAATACTTCCTATAATCTAATGGGCTGTAATTTTTACCAAGAATACCTTCGCCATAAATATTAAAAGCATGCGACCCAAGGGGGGCCTGGTCACAACCTCTACTTTATCAACATGCCAAACAAAAAAAATTGAGCAATATAAAATGACCCCATTCAAGGTTTTGTACTAAATTAACCGGGAAACCTTGCTGAACTGGACGGACTTGGCATATTTTTAATGGGCACATTTATTCGGTAAGCTGGAAACAGGAAAAAAATCATTGGTGATTGGAAGAAAAAAACTGTAGAAAAATAATCTGGTAGAAACTAACGCAGTATTTACTAGGAAACCATTTTTGGATAGTGTATGTACTGTGCCTTTTTCAGACAATCAAAATAAATTTACTAATTGTTTCACCTTCAAAAAAAAGGTTTACATGACAAAAAAAAGATCTAAGATAAATAAAACAGGAAATAAAAATTCAGGGATCTCTTCCGAAAATAAAAATGGCCAAAGAAAAAAAAACACATATATTTGTGGGAATATTTGCATGTTTTTGCATTTCAACTTGACGGAATGCCCAAAGGCTACAATTTTGAATGCCATTTCAGAAATCGGCATAGCTACATTTTGAATCACGAATTTTGAGAGATTATAATCCTTGAAATACAAAATTTTCTTTCGACGAATTTTACCCGTTAAAAATTTTTTTATTTGGCCTAGCACTCATTATGACTTTACTTCTGAACCATCAGAATTTTAAAAATATCTTTAAAATATTAGCTTTTTTTAAAACATGAATTAAAAATAAGCAATGTTTTATTTTTATGTTAATTGGAACAGTTTGAAATTATTTCACAATTATTAAATTATTCCAATGTTAGTTTGTCTTTATCCAAATTCTTCAATCGGTTTAATTTCCGTTCTTTGCTTCAAAAACATGACGGAATGCTCAAAGGCCACAATAAAAAATTGGTTTTCTAATGATTGTTATTTCGGCAATGTTTGGTTAAAATCAGTGATCACTGATCAGAAACAGTGAAGGAAATTTTGTTGCCGCAAGAACGTTCACATATAATAGATAAAAGCTGCTTGTCTTTAGATGGATGTAATGGATTTCCGGTACTCGGAGAATGCACTGTGAGAGAAAAAAAAACTTTGGCCGATTAAGCATTTTAAAGTGTAAAGATTAAAGTTTGTCAGCATAGAATTAAACAACAAAATAAATTTAATTAAAAATCAACAAAATGATACTCAGCAATTAGGTAATTAAAGTATATCGAAGATTTTTATTTAATCTGACGGACTATCATGGATTGATTTGCAAATTTTAATTTTGGCCTTTTACTTGACGGTACTCCCAAAGGAGTTCAATATTAAACTTTTTTTTGCTGACAAAAAAAAAGGAATACAGAAAATTCTTATTTCTTAGAAAATATTCGAAGAGAGCGAGCAGAATAAATAAATTTCTTATAAAATGGTCACGGCGAATGGGGCAGAGCAAATAGAAACGAATTTTGGCGCAATAAAAAAGGCTCCTGCTTTTGGGCGCAACATCCTAGACTTGCCGTTTGGCGCAAAATAGTCATTTCTTTTTTAGCGCAAAATGAAATTGGCAAATTTTTTTTTTTTAACAAAATGTAAAAGTCTTCCCATTTTAGGGCAATAAAGATTTGATGATCTTCCCATTTTGGGGCAAAATAATAGAATTGTCGTTTGGTCGCTTGACTTGCTTTCTAGCGCAATTACTTTTGGCGCAAAAATAAAATTGTTTTTTTTAGTAATTAAAAATTGACTTCCCATTTTTGGGGCAATAAAAATATCCACAAAATATAAGTCTTCCCATTCTGGGGCAAAAATAATAGACTTCCCATTCTGGGGCAAAAATTAAAATATTTTCAAATCGTTCAAATTTGGCCATTTAATTTTTTGGCCGAACATGACTGATCTCCCGAAGGAGCGGTGCACCTCATTCCATTCTCGGTCCCCAACACGCGCAAATCACTCGTCCTCCTGGAGATGGATTGCCGGCGGCATGCCAGCAACCATCCGGTGCTACCAGTGAAGGTGCTGATGTCCAGCCCAGAATAAATGGGAGGGACGAGTGAAAACGGGGATTGGATTTGGGGGAAAGAGGGAAAAGCCAAAACCCGGGCCCTGGATAAATGGCCTCCCCAAACCGGTAATCCCATGGGTGCGCACTGATCGAATGCGCGTGTGGGGATGGGGCGAGAAGGAGTAAAATAATAATAATTAATTGGCCAATCGCATTAATATAATTGCGCCGCGCTTTGCTCTCGGCTCTTGCTCGCCGATTAACTGCCCATCCAACTGACTCCTTATCGAGAGAATGCTCCCGATTAAATAGTTGGATTTATGGAACGGAAAATGGAATGGAAGAGAGCGGGGATATGTGCTTGGGAAAGAGATAAAACGGATGTGATTAATTGCGCTTTACACTATACTTTGAAAATTTAAATTAAAAATTTAAATTTTAATTTAAATAATTTTTTCCAGTTGCTTTTCGGCTCCTAAATATTTTTTATTTGTTAATTTTGCGCCATTTTCTGCGGCAATTTGCTGCGCTTCCCTCCAAAAGTTGGGCCAATTTCTGATCGGAGTCCGCGCCCCGAAAGCGTCCAAATGGTAAATGAGATACTCCATCAGATACATCAGCTTAACGTCGGTGTAATGGAAGGAAATAGCGTAGTCACTGCAGCACTCGGGGCCCTGGAAGAAGAAAAGCGGGAGAATGGCCGAGAAAAGTGATCGAGAAATGATCAGATGGCAAACTGATCAGACTGAGTAATGCCTAGAATTAGCTTAGACTGGGCCAAAATCATGCGAATGTCCTATTTCAGTTGGCTTTATGTTTTGTTTCCAACCAACTTTCACCTGTATGAGCGGGTAGTAACTCAAATTCTGAAGCCAAAAGCTTTGTTGCTCCAACAATGAGACGGGCACCAGCGATTCGCCCACAAAATCGCCGAAAAAGCGATGGCGAAATTTCGCGTCGCGCGAGTCGCCCAATCTGACGCCGAGATAGGCCACGCTCAACCAGCAGCTGCACAACAACGGACCAATAAAGTGATAAAAGGAAGAGGCGATCAAGAATACTGTAATTTGAATAAATTAAATATTTAAAAGAGAATCTTCGATATAAATATGAATAAATTTTATTTAATAATTTAAAATAATGATGTAATTGACCAGAACAATATAAAAATGGTAATTGTGTTAATTAACTGAATATTTGACCAAATCTAATATAATACAAATATACCCACTATGAAATAATTAATTATATTAAAAAAAAAATTTTCAAATAACTAAACTTTTTTATTAAATAAAATAATATTAAAAATGAATAATTAAACATATAAATAATAAAAAAAACTTTCATTTTACGCATTAATTTTATTTATTTTTTTTTTTATTTATTCAAAAATAAAAATAACCAAAAGAAGGGCATGTGCCACTTACACTTTTGGCGGAAATGAGGTGAAATGAAAGGTAGTGATAAAAGATAATTGAAATTTTGAATGAAGAAGCAGAAATTAGAAAAGTCAGACCTCCAACAAAGGGAAAATTGTTGTTGTTTTTTTAGGAGTTGTAAAAGAGGAAAAAAAAATTTTTTTTTTTTTGGGTAAAATTTTTAGAGAAATTTTGATGGATATTTTTATTTGAAGAAATTGTCGGAGGTCTGGTAGAACTATTTGTTGAAAAGATGAGGGTATTGTTTTTTGAGCGATTGAATTTGGTGAACAATTTTGTCGGTGGGTGGAAATGAGATTAGTGCTTCATAACAGACGAGGATTGTTTGGTCAAAAACCTCCGGTTGTTTGGGAATGTCATCACTGGTCTTCTTCTGGTTTGGTCCTTCTTCGACAACGGGAGTCGGGGCATTTGTCTGTGGGAGCTGAGTTGCCGGTGCCATCGGAGCTGGGTTTTGTTGGCGTTTTCGGACACGCGCTTCGTATTCCTCCTTGAGTTGTTCCTTGGACAGCGCCGGACGGACGAACAGACGGGTCAGGTTCTGTTGGGAACGGAGCCGAGCACGCTCGCGCTTCCATCCTCCGAGTGCCACATGTTGGTGTGTGGGCGTTGGCATGACCACCTTGAGCGGGCGAGGTGTTGTTCGCTGGGGGTCGAACCGGCCGAGTCGAAAGACGGCGGTTGGTTCGGCCTCAACTTCAAGATGGTCCAGGATTTTTGTGGCGGCTTCCCTGTCTTCCTGAACACGCTCCGATGGGCGGATGGCATTGCTTTCCGGGAGGCCAATGAAGACCAGGGTGCGTTGGCGTTCTTGCTCTTCGAGTGTGGCAGTGTTTTGGTCCAGGTCCAGTGCAGGTGGCATTGCACGTTTGGCGCGAGGTGGAGTGATGTTTGATGCGTTGGTTCGCTTCATGTCGATTAATTAGGAAAGAAATTTGTTGTTTTTTGCGATCTTAATTGGACAATTACTTGTCTGAAAAATAAATTTCTTTATTATAATTTGTAACAAATTCAAAACAGTACTAAAGGTTATATATAAGAATTATTTTTCAATTTAATAGAGATCAAATTCAAATTGAAAACGAATGATGAAATTAAAACCAAGAGAGCAATTTGGACATTAAAGTAAGTGCAGTTTTGAGCATAATTTTTTATTAAAGAAATCATCACATTTATTATATTACACATTTAAAAATACGAAAATTGAAAATCAATAATATGTAATTTGAATATAAATATAGGCACCGCCGGAAAATTTTTTGTAATTTTTAATGTGATTTGTTACAGATTTGTCCACAAAAATGGCCAAATTTTGCAATTTTGAGGAAATAAAAAAAAAGGTTTTTAAAGTCCGGCGGTGCCGATAAGCGCCGCCGGCGGGGGAAAAATTGAGAATTTTGACCATATTTTTTAGCAGATTTTCATTTAAAAAAATTCATAATGTTGTGGTTTTTTCGAAAAAATTGTAATTTTCTGGCTAAATTTGGGTGAGGTTTCCGTTTGATATTCTATTAATAAACCAAAATTCAAATTAAAAAATTGTCAGACAATATGCCAACTTATCAAAATTAATCAAAATTTAAAAATCTGAAGAATTTTCCTCTAAAACTTCAAAAATCTTCAAAATTTCTCAAAAACTACAAAATGCTTCAAAATTTCTCAAAAAACCACAAAAAGCCTCAAAGCCTCATTTCAAAAAAAACCTCATTGACCTATCAAAAAACCACAAAATGAGGCTAATGCCTCACATCTGGGAGCCCTGCTAATACATTATTTCTATGCCCCACCTTTCTCTCTCTCGCTCCCTCCCCCCCCCCCCCTCTCTTCGCTTTCTCTTTCCTTCCCCCACCTCTTTCTCTTCCCCTCGCCCTCTCTCGTTTGACACTCTCTCTCGCTTCCCACCCCC
The DNA here is from genome assembly GCA_023374025.1 of Heterodera schachtii. Taxonomy (NCBI): domain Eukaryota; kingdom Metazoa; phylum Nematoda; class Chromadorea; order Rhabditida; family Heteroderidae; genus Heterodera; species Heterodera schachtii. The sequence continues at coordinate 854,708 of SIJG01000059.1, read as the reverse complement.
CCTTATAAAAATCCATCAAAAGGGCGTTATATAAAAGACCATATAAGTACGCATGTGGCCAGGTTTTTAAGAATATTTTTGGCCATAACTTTTTTGAAACTTAACGAAATTTTTGAAATTTTGCAGGCTAATAGAGGACACCTAGTGCTATCGAATGATATCAATAATGTCTAATTTGATAGACTTTGAGGTATTTGTTAAGTTTACCTGACAGATTTCGCATACATTTTCAAATGCTTATAAATGTGTTTTAGAAATTAATGAAAATAAGCTTTAAGGGGTTTTTGAGGTAGCTGATCACGAATCCGGGCTCAGATCGGCGCTACTATTCACTACATGAGCTGTACAGGGACAACAAATTGACAGGCTTCCTGTACCAATAATACCCGCATGGGCAAGATGCCAATGAGGATATCATCAATACAAACTTTCTAATTTTGTTTTTGTTCGAGTTCGGGTCAGGGGCTCGAAATTGGCAAAAATGGGTGCTATTTTCGTGATCAGCGACCTCAAAAACCCCTTAAAGCTTATTTTCATTAATTTCTAAAACATATTTATAGGCATTTGAAAATGTATGTGAAATCTGTCAGGTAAACTTAACAAGTACCGACTTTGACAAAAGCTACAGATAGTTTTTTGTTCGAAATTTTCATTTGATGGTTTTTTTATAACGACCTTTTTGATGCCTTTTTTATAATGACATACATAGCACCCCCCCCCCCTTCTCTCTCTCTACAGCCCTTCTTTTAATCAATATAAAAGGACGCGGTGCCAGCGTTCCATTGCCATTATCCTCCAATTGCACAAATTGGTTCTTCTCCTAATGACCACATTAATTCATTCGTTTTTTTGCATAAAGCAAAAATGCATTTCCGTTTTCCGTTCGTAAATTAGAAAATTAATATTAATGTAAAATCAACATTTTGAAAAATTTTATACCAAATTAAAAAGTTATTAACGGCGTCTTTTGGGGCCGGCGGCGCTGGCAGGTACCGCCGTAAAAACTGGAAATTTGAGTTTTGTTAACATTTTACCCAAAAAACTCAATTTTTGCGATTTGAGCCTGTTTTATGAAAAAAATAATGGCCCGGCGGTGCTGATAAGCACCGCTGGTGGGAAATTATTCATTTTGAGACATTTTGACTGTGAAAATTGGTCATTTTTGAGGCTTTTTTGAAAAAATAAGTATTAGTTAGCAAATTTCTCAAAGAATCAGGAAATCATCACATAATTGACCCTTTGAAGTCAGCAAAATTATGATAAATTAGCACATCTGGCCAATGCAGTATTGAATTTTGATTGCTTTGGATAATTTTGAAAAAAATTTATTTCAAAATTTTCCTATGAAAAAATTTGTTTTTAAATTGATTTTCTTACCATATTATTACGCCGGCAGTGCCGTTTATGAATGAGCGATTTTTTTAATTCGAAAAAATTAGTTTTAGTTTTAAGTACCTTGGTGGTTTTTGTGTCAAAAAAGGGAATTTTGTGAGCTCCGGCGGTGTTATAAATCATAAAGAAGAGACAAAATACAATAAAATTAAAAATTACTGCAAAAAAAGATATTTTGATCAATGAAATTAATAACAAACACATTTTCTTCATATAAATTATGAAAAACATTAGAAAGGAAAATTTCAAAAATTAATTGCAACTGAGAATAAATCCCACATTATTTCGCTAGTACGAAAAAATTAAAAATATTCAAATCTTAATATTTAAAGTTGATTAGGTATTGAAATTGGTCAACTATTTAAAAAAAGTTATAATGAAAATTGAGCAGAGTATATCTATGTATAAGGAAATCAAAGGCATTAAAAAAATTGGTCATTTAAAAACAGAATAAAAGAGTTAAATAAATTTAAAAAATATAAATTTATTATTATTTTTTGAATATTGCCATCCTTACGCAAATCAAATACCTAACATGAAAAACTAAATATAAATAATACACCATAAAAATAGTCGGTGACAATGACTTTTAACGCAAGAAATATAAAAATTGAACTTAAATCTTTGGCAGCCTGAACGTTTGAAAATTAATATGAATTAACAAAAAACAATTAAATAGAACATTTAAGTTATTTCGGATATAAAATTAATATAATTTTGACTAACAAAAAAAATTATATTTACGTTCGATGACTGCAATTATTACAATATTTATTCAACTTTTACATTAAATTACGAATAATAAATAAATTATCACTAGCAAATTATAATAATTCCGTTAAAATTACGTAACAAATATAAAGGAACTTCCTTGTAAAATTATTTATAAATGCATAAAAATAAAATAATTTCATTATATATATGTTATATAGGTAAGGGGTTTCGCTTCAAAAACTAATTTGAGTCGAACGGGAATAGGTACGGAGCTGAAATTTGGCATGGGTATGTAGTCGGTTACGGCGCATCCGGGAAAAATACGGATTTTCCGGTCCGGTGGCCAACTGAGTCCCAGCGGCTCGAAAACTGACTTTGCCCACAGTCTCAGTGTTACGAAATTTTTTGCTTTTGATTTCAGGGCTTAGAGGACCCCAAAAGCGAAATGCCCCAACTGTGGCCTACAACTTTGCCAGCAAAAATTTTTTGATCAGATCAAAGGCCTGAGCTGTAGGTTAGGCAACGTAAGAAACACATTTTTGGACACTTCAGTACCAGGCGAATAGCGCGCCCGGGTTTGGTCTGAGCCAGGGGGCGCCAGCAGACTTATTGTAGAGCTCGATGAGCTCGATTTTTTAAAATTTTGAAATTTTGAAAATTTTCAAAAATTTTCGAGTTAGGCCTAAAATTCGGTTTTTCGGTTTTTGAATTTTATGATTTTTTAACGATTTTTCCAGGGAAAACGAAGACCACTTCCAAAACATCGTTTTTTGAGCTCTATCGAATGGTATTTTTTTCGAAAAATTTTCGATTTTTTTCCGGAAATAGAAAATTTTTTTGGCCTGAGCGGGACATTTGAGTCCCGGGCCCATAACTCGTCAGGGGTTGTTTTAAGTCAAAAAACACCTTAGACCAAAATTGTAGAGAATTTTATGGGCTATCGAATGGTGTACTATAGGTCGGAAATTTTTCAAAAATTTTCGAGCTAGGCCCCTAGAAATTTTCGAAAATTTTTTTTGGCTTGAAAATGAAGGCAAAAAATTTTTTTCTGGGGTATTTTGAGGTGCTCAGCACGAATATGACCTTTGTTTTACGTTTCAGAATTTTTGGAATTTTTTAAAAATTCGATAATATTTTTCAAATTTTTTGGCTCTCAGGGTTTTGGGTTAAAATTTGTAAATTCGTAGCTCATTTTTAAGTGGGACGATTTTCATGCAATAAAACTTTAAAAATACAGAAAAATAAGGAGACCTTTATAGGATTTATTAGGAATTTCTATCTCTAAAAAGAAAAAAGTTATTTCAGAATTTCTGGAAAAATTCGATTTTTCAGAAATTTTTTTATAACTCAGTTCTGAAAAGTCATTCTGGAAAATTAAAATACTACCAAAATCCGCAATTTTTTGCGCTATAAGATAAAATTTATTTTAGATTTTTATCACTTTTTTAAAAAAAGATACAAAAATAAAAGTGATTTTGGGGTTCGGGACCATAGGGGGGTGACCAGGATTTTTGAGTGAAAATTTTTTTTTATCAAATATCTTCAAAAACATGTCTTTGGGGCTATTTTAGGTCGCTGATACGAATATGAAATCAGATTTTACTTTTGACATCGTTAAGGCCTCAGAATCCCTGTGTGATTGGGGATTCTGAGACATCATTTTGAGAGGGGAGGGGGGGAGGGGAAGTTCGAATCCGGGCGGTGTAAATTATTTTTGCTATGCATTTTTGGGTTATTTTTACCTTTTTTAATTAATTTGTTTTGTATTATTAATAATAAATAAAAATTTTTAATTTATTTAAATGATTTTGGTGAATAAATGTTTAATTTTTTTATTTAATTTAATATTGTTTTATTAATTTATTTTAAATTATTTTCTGATGAATAAATGTTTTATTTAATTTGAATCTTCGAGAAATTAATTCCTTTCAATTTCAATAAATATTTTCTATATTATAAATTTCAAACTTTATGTACCTCTTCTAATAAATGTTGTACCTATTCTAATCACTGTTGATTCGGGACCAAAAGGGTGAGTGAGCACATGGTTTTTAAGTTGAAAAATTTTTTCACCACAAATCTTACAAAAACATGTCCTTAGGGGCATTTTAGGGTGCTGATCACGAATCTGAAATCAGGTTTCAGTTATGACATCGTTAAGACCTCTGAGTCCCTGTGTGATTAGGGATTCTGAGACATCATTTCAGCAATACATTTGGGCTCACATTCCACTTTTGCCAGAAAAAGGTGATGACACTCCCATCGCGGAAATGCACCGCCAAGTGCGCGAATTGATGCATTTGCAGCTGCACAGGTGCAGCGAAAGTTGGTGTGGTACTCGTGACCAATATTACGGGCGCTGCAAAAAGGGCTTCCCAGCCCCTTACTCAAAATGTACGATTTTGCGGCCCGACAGGCCTGCGTTGTATTACCGGCCTGCACCCCAGGATGGTGGTGCCAATATAGAGGTAAACGGCTTAATATACGACAACTCACAGGTCGTGCCGTACAACCCTTATGTTTTACTACGCTACCGGGTACATCACAATGTGCTATTTGCGTATGGTAACAAGGCAAATATAAAATATGCACTAAAGTACCCATTCAAAGGTCCTGGACATTGTTATGTCGAGTGCAAAGAAGAGTCCGGCAACAAAATCGGTATCGATGAGCCGGCTCAATATGCCAAAATGAACTTCCGTGGTGCTACGGAGGCATATGCCGTTGTTAACTCTACACCATATGTTCGGCTTTCGCACCACGTTGTCAAATTGATGATTCATTTGCCAAATCAACAGTCCATTGTATATAGGGCTTTCCAGCTGGTGAGCAAAGCTCAGCAAATCCAGCAAGGCACACTGCCGGAAACACAATGCTCAGCCTATTGGAAACAATGGCAAAATGAATGGCGGCATGATCCTAAGTTCAAGGACATGCTTTTCGAAAAAGTGCCGGAACAATTCCGATGGGATAAGGTCAAATGGGTTCTTTACAAAAGGAAGCCCATCAAAAGGCCTCCAATTGGTCGAATTGTCCCTGTTCCACCCAAGGATCCGGAAAGATTTGCGCTATATTCACTTATGCGCCACTTTCCCGGTGACCCTGACCATCTTAAAATGGTAAATGGTCAGCCTTGTACCTCTTTTACTGATGCTGCAATAAGGCACGGTCTTCTTGAGGATGACAAAATCTGGGATAAAACACTCGCTGAGGCAGCGTTGTCACGATGGCCTGATCAAATGAGGTGGCTCTTCATGAGCATCCTCGTTTATGGCCAGCCCAGTAATGCCGTCGAATTGTGGAACAAGTACAAAGACCAAATGTACTTTCCTCAAGGCATTACCACACCGGCACAACGCCAAGCAGCAGAGCTTGAAGCCCTAGCCGACATTGATTGGCGGCTGCACAAATGCTTTAACTTAAGCTGTGTGCATTTTGGCCTGCCAGACCCGCCAAACTCAATTGCCAAAAATACAAATGCGGCAATTAATGAGTTTTTCTTTGGCGATGATGATTTGAATTTGCCGCCTGGCCAACCAAATCCTCGGCCTCAGCAAAACACTCCTCCGCCACTCAACACCGACCAACAAGCGGTCTTTGATGCTGTTGTTAAGGCAATTCAGTCGGACCCAAGGGATGCGACTGTACCTCGCCGATTTTTTATATTCGGCGACGGAGGGACCGGGAAAACATTTTTGTTTGGCCAAATTATAAGGCGATTGCGGAAGGCCCCATATAATCACAAAGTGCTTGCCACGGCATCCACTGGGTGTGCAGCTATTTTGCTGCCGTATGGGAAGACAGCCCATTCCACCTTCCGACTGGGCAGAGATGTGTCGCTGGACAAGCTTCCAAGCATTCCACTTGAGAGCTTCTTTGCCCGACGGATTCGTGAAGCACAACTCATCATCATTGATGAGATCACCATGCTTCACAATACGGTGATTGAGGTCATTGACCGTGTGTGCAAAGAAATGGCAATTCCCCAGTACAAGGACCTTCCCTTCGGAGGAAAGACGGTCATTTTCAGCGGTGACTTCAAACAGTCACTGCCGGTCGTGCCTCATGAAGGCATAACCGCACAAGTTACGGCCTGCTTTCAAACTTCTCCGTTGTTTCGTCAATTCACCACAATGAAATTGACCATCAACCAGAGATTAGGCCAAGGCCAGCAAGCGTACTTGCAAATGTACCGCCAAATTGGGCTCGGAGAGACCGGAGAACACTTCTGGATTCCTCCGCAGTACATCGTAAAGAGCAGGGAAGAGCTGATAAACTTTGTTTATCCAAACTTTCAACAACTCCTTGGCAATGACAAGGAGCTGCTCAACCGTTTGATACTCGCCCCGCACATTGACACGTGCGACGAAGTCAACGAAATGATGATGGCGAATGTGCCAGGTCAAGTGCGGGAATATTTGTCCACGGACAAACCTCTTGACGATCGCCCATTGGACATCGATGAGATCGAGTCCGAAGTGGCAGCATTGAACAGACGCACAGACTCTGGGATGCCTCCCCACTGTCTGCGACTAAAGGTCGGAAGCGTTGTTGTCCTCCTTATCAACAAAAGTGATAGGGAAGGGCTGATCAATGGCACACGCATTGTCCTCGAAGAACTTGGCGATGATCGCCTTGTCGGTCGTGTAATCAATAGCAATGCTATTGGTGGCCAAGTGAGGTTTTTCCTTGAAAGATCTCGCAATGTTTTCGAGGACAAAACGCCTGGTGGGCTGAAATACGAGCGTTTGCAGTTCCCAATTAAGCCTGCATTCGCTATGACCATTCAAAAAGGTCAGGGCCAAACAATCCGCACTGTCGGCATTGACCTGGAAAGGGAAGTATTTACCCATGGTCAATTATATACTGCCTTTTCAAGGGCAACGGACGGCAACAATGTCCGTGTGCATGCTCCAAAAAGGGAGATCGATGCCCAAGGTCAAGCGAAAGTGCTGAACATTGTGGCCAAAAACATGCTCAAATTGCAATAAAAGAGCAATCCAAGCCAGGTTGGCATGCCAACTTCATTACACAAAGCCTTGGATCTCTATTGCATAAATCAAACGAGCTATAGTCCAGTGTGTGCGGTACTGTTCCGATGCCGCCCCATTCTCACCTGCACTTAAATATGGATATAAAGTACTGCCACCTGGACTAAGGGAGGGAGGAGGGATGACGTGCGAGTTAGGGCACTTCCGGTTTCCATTGCACTGAAATATGCAATGTGTCAGCTCATTACTGAGTGAAACCAAGTGCATGTCGGCTGACGCCAAGACCCTAATACAATACTAGGTAGCGAAGCTCAAGAAGCGCGCAGCGCTTTAAAGCAGCAGAAACACGCAAGCACACACCCGCTAGTTCATTACTTATGAAAATAATGTAAATTGTGAACTTACGAAATTTGTTTGTAAACAATGGAAAAGCACAAATTAAATTAGGAGGAATCTAAGGGGCAGAAATAGTTGAAACAAATGCACATGAAAACTAACTATCGCAATATAGTAACTTTATATATATAACATTCCTCTAAAATAGAGAAGCAATTCCAATTTATAAGTAGTTTATCGTATAATAAAATTTATGATAAGGCTCGAACAATATCATCAAAGTGACGCAACCAGATTTACCGAAACTGAGACTGTGTGATGTCGGAATATACAAGATTAAAATTTAAAAAAAAACTCATTAATCTGCTTTTTAATGTAAATTGGGTTTAAATTTTGAAAAATTAAAAAATGTATTAAAACAAACAAAAATTTCAAATATACAGATAAGTAAAAGAAATTAAAATAAATATTATAAATATTAACCAAAAGTGCATAAAATAATTGACCTGGAACATTAAAAAAGCTCGATCAGTTCAGCAAGAAAAAAAAAGTGTTTTACGTGTTTAAAAAAAAAATTTTTATCATGATTTTCTGTTTGAAAAACATCATTTATATAGACATTTAAAACTTAAATGTATAATAGCATACAAACGCAACCGATTTTGACCTACAAATTGCAATTTTTTATGAAAACCTATGAAATAACATTCTTAATTTTTTTTAATAAAAAAACTTCCAAAGCGTTTAAATACATAAATAGTTTATAACAATTTTAAACAATAATTAATAAAATACGGAATAATTTAACGACTCAAGACGCTTTTAATACACGATTTTATAAATATAGTAATATGTCATATTTTCCTTTCTGTCAATTAAATCTGCACAATTACTAATTGGTAATTTTGTTTTACAAAACAAAAACATTATTTGTATAAACTTGAAATGAAGTAAGAAACATGATGCATTTAACCCGAAAAACTATCAAAGTATCAATCATTCATAGAAATATAAAAAGCTCAAATTTTGTAAATAAATTATTAAGATAAACTTAGACAAAATAAAAATATTACAACAAAGTAAATTAAAATAATAATAAATTTCCAAATCCTTAAAACTTCAAAATTCTGTTCTTGCTTTTTAGGCATACATTACCAAAAATAGGGCATTGCCGAATAAATTGGAAAAAAGTTATATAAAACAACTGATTTATTAAAAAGATTATTTAATTTATTCAATTAAATTACTTACAACCATACCAGATATGGCACGGAGTTCTCATTTCCAACTTCCGAAATATTAATTAGAATCAATCAGAATAATTAACCGAAAAAATATTTTTCTATGTAACTTGTTCTAAATTTGTAGATAAAAAAAAAATTAATTTTGCATAAAAATATTATTTATTGAAAATATCATTTGAATGTATAACTAAGGAATGACTAAATTGTAATAGTGTAAATTAATTGGACTTTTTTATCAAATTTATTAAAGTACAAATATAATCGTCTTAATTTCTTAGTCGGCGAAAATAATACAAATTAGACCAAAAAATCGATCAAAAAATATTTCGATATGCACCAAATTTTTATTATAAGTACTGAAATTCTATAATCCAAATAAAAAATTTTTGACAAATAAAAATTTACAATAAGTTGCAAAATAGAATTAACTTGCAAACAAAAACGAAGAATAATAGGAAAATTAGGACTATTTATTCAACGACACTAACAAATAAACAATTAAACACAATGAAAAAATCTAATAATCAACGATAACATAGAAATATACAGATTTAATGATGAATGAGATACGGAAAATAAAATGGATTATCAAGGAATTGGCAAAAAGACAGGAGAGCTCTATTTAAATAGATAGTTTTGAAATATTTTAATTAAAATAAATTAAGCTAGAAAAGCAATAATATTTTTTAATTAGCTAATATCGAAATAGAATTATTAAAAAAATAAATATTAGCAATTAAACTTTAAAAAATGATTTAGTAAGGAACCGAACTCCATTAGCAAAGGGAAAAGTTCATGGAAAATATGCGGTAGCTTGATTTATTATTTTAGTTTATTGCTTTTTTATACATATATTTGTTATAAAGCTTTTCTTTTTGCTGATTGATGCTGTATAATTCTTGAATAAACTCTAAAATAAAATAATTTTTTGTCAAATTTTAAATGCGCATTGATTATATTCACTATTGTTTTGAATATTTTTGAGCACTTCTGAGTTTTGTTTATTCATTAATATCTTTTTTTGCAATATTTCCTTACATACTTATTATGCTTTACTATGCAAGTGAATTGCACAAGTTACCAAAAAATGGAATTTATAATTCGTATTATTGTTACTGGTTCTATTTTTTTGTGTCTAAGAAAAAAATTTTCAAAAATGTAAACTTTTTTATATTCGCTTTTTACTTTATATTTGTTGATAAATTTTTGTTTAAGTTTTTAAAATTAGATTGGTATTTTGATAATTAATTCTTTAAGACTGCTATGAGCAAGTTTAATAATACCAAAAATACTTATTCTTATAAAAATAATTTTTAAGTTTAATGATTTTAAATTACCTAATTATCCTTTGAATTAAAATATAAAAATATTATAAGTATATTTTTAAATAAATAAAAATGTATCTTTTGTTTTACAAATGACATAAAAAACCAGAAAATTAAGAAAGAAACGAATTAATCAATACTTATAAAAAGCTAAAAATCAGAAATGAATAGAAATATTATAAAAAATAAATAAAAATCCTTAAAAATTACATTAAAACTTCTAAAGCAAGTTATTGAGAAATGTATTACCGAAAAGATATGTTTATAATCTTACTTTACGATAGAAAGTATATAATGATAAAATAACATTAAAAAAACAAAAAACTATAAATAAAAGCTATTAAGCATCTAATACCTTTTCAAAATCCACTTTCATAGAACTCTCGGGCATAAATGAAGATAATTTGAATCAAAACAATGTATCAAATAAGTAATTAACTAATTTTAAATTTCTTAAAATCCTAATGAACATGATTGGCTATCCGATACTCTTTAGTGGATCACTGTACTGATTTGTAAAAAGGCATGGGGAAAAAGTACGCAACTATTGATAGATAGCTTGCCTGGTATTGCATAAAATAAAATGTGAAATAAAACAAAAACTAAATTTATAAATACAAAAATAAGAAACAATTTTTAAAATTAAGTAAATAGACTTAAGGATGACAAATTATTAAGTAAGCAAAACAAATAATACTTGTATATTCATTAGAAAAAATCATTTCAAATTATTAATAGATTAAAAATAAAGAAAATAATTTATTTTTGCATAAAAAGGCAAAAATAAAAATAAAAAACGAATTTCATGTAAGGGATCCGAACCTGGGGCTTAAAAACGTGAACTAGCGCATTACCGCTGCACCCTTGAACACTGCAAAGAGGGCAAATAATTATGGTTTTGTGTATTTATTAAAAAACTTTGGCACGTCATAACTCGGCACTCGGGCTCATTCCGCAAAATAAAACCACTTTTCTTAAGAACCCATGGATGCTCTATACACCCAAGAAATTTCATTCGGAAATCAAATCCCTTGGACACCTGGGGATCTTCCTTTGTAGGCATAATTTTTAAAAATTGGAACACAAGTGATAATTTTAATATAAAATACTACACCTCTACAATGTTGCATGGGCATGTGAAAAAATTAGAAGGATATAATTAAAAACAAAGCTAATAAATATATGTAAAAAGAAAAATAATAAACAGGAGGTGTTTTCCTTGACAGCCTGGAAATAAAAATTTTATGCATGCTCTAATTGAAAAAAGGATAATTAATAGTTTACCTATAAAAAATTATGAATTTTTATATGGATATAAAAATTATGAATTTTTA
>SIJG01000059.1:641619-841342 GCA_023374025.1 Heterodera schachtii | reverse complement strand
CTTTCTTTTAAATAAAAATTTTATTTATTTGATTAAATATTATAATAGATTAATAATAACTTTTTATGATGAATAATTTCACCCGCATTCACTTAAAAGTTAACGTTTGTGTTTATTATTTTTTTTTTGTTTAAATAATGTGCCCTCTCCGTGGGCGAGACTTATATCGCCACCGATGCTTGTACAACAATTATTTCTCTTTATAACCTTATAATGATATCTTTTATTATATTACACATACTTGAAGTATTTCAAACTTTCAGTTTTATAATTTATATTAGAATTTTTTACTATTTTCAACCTAAAATATATTTCTAATTAAGAAAATAGATCTATTTATTATTTAATAATACAAATTTCATTCATATATTTTTTGGTGAAATAAGAAAAATTATTGTATTTATTCCATTTTTATTTAGTTTTCGCATACAATGTTAATTAAATTTTTTTTTGCAATTTGCATATAATTTTATTTGTTAATTTTTTGATTTGCTATAGTCAAATATTTCTTCATTCATTCAATGTTTTTCTGGTCTTGTAAAATAATTTAACATTTTAATATATTAGTTGTAAAAAATAGTGGAAAATCTTACGTTTATAACATTTTATTTAATGTTTTTATTATGATTATATCGTTTTTGTAGTGTATTTAATCTAAATCTCAGATTTGCTATTTTATTATGACTATTTTGGTGACATGCAATTGGTATTGAATGATCAAATTCGGTTTAGTAAATTAAATTTTACATTATTTTTGAGATTATACGTAACATGATAAAAATATATTCACTATAAAAAATAATCTCGCAAATTTGAGCCAAGCAGATTTAGATTGTATGATGCTTTCTCTTTTTGTTTTTCTTGCTTCATTTTTGTCTACATTATTTGGTATAATTGATTATTTTTTAAAAATAATTTTTTTGTGTACTTGAGTACCAGCTGGAAGAATAACATTTTTTGTACAAATATGATCATTTTTATTTAATCCATTTACATATTTTTGCAATTAAAATATTCTATTTTATTAATTAGTGTTATCCGAGCAAATTAAAGGTAAGTGTTAAATTTTATTTAAATTTTTTTTATTAATACCGTAATTTTGACATACCTTTTTTGTTAAAGCTTGATAAAAAATATGATGGATTTTATTATCATACCTCTCGTGGCACACCTTAGTCTAAACTGCAATACATTGAGCTAAAAACATAAATTGATGAAAAAAACTAATATGTAAAGGAAAATATGAAGATGAATTGGAATGTGTGGGAGGTGGGAAGGCACATCGGATGGGGCAATGCCAAAAGATGTGCTGATATAATGCAAATGGTCGTCCGACTGGTCAGCGCCGTTTTGTGTTGATTTTCGACGAATGCAGCAAGAGAGTGGTGGAGAGAGAGAGAGAGTCAGAAAGCAAAGAGACAGAAAGAAGAGAGAAGGAGGGAGAGAGAGAGGGTGGGAGTCGGAGAGCATAGAAAGAAATTAGAGAGAATGAGGGAGAGAGACAGAGAAAGGAGAGAGAGAGAATTTAAATTTTGGTGTTCTGATTTTGAAAAATAAATTTTTTTGAACTTAGAGCCCAAATGGGAAATGGCATCTTTTTAGGCTTTGAAATAAATGATATTTCTCGTTACAGGACCATTTGCTTACAGTTTGCCTCCAAAGTTTTTGAACTTTTCATTTGGCAAAACTCTTCGCGGACCACCAAAAAGTGCCAGCAAATATATTCGGACACAAAATATGGAACGCCAAATGGTTTTAGCATTTTGCCACTTTTGGGTGACAAAATTCAATGTTTAATTTGAACAAGTTCGTTTTGATGATGCCTTGTGATTTTTTACATAAATTAGCCTGCAAAACTCATCCATTTGGGGGGATTTGTTTCCCCCGGCATTCCTATTGTTGTTTATGATTGCTGTTGGTTGGTTTCTACACCTTCGACATGCCAATCCAAATTAATTATAGGTCAACCATGTAGTGCTGCTCGAGAGTCTCGGTCTTGAGTCGAGAAAAGTTTAGGTTTTTTGGTCTCGGTTTCGAATTTTCAGTCTCGGTCTCGGTCTTTGAGACTTTCGAGACCGAGACTTTTTTACACCCTTAATGATTAGCTTTTTGTAAAGTTAGAAATAATATACTTTTAGTAACTTTTTGCTTCATAAATTAGGTAATGTGTGTGGTTCAGTGGGTTGCGTTCGTGGTTATTGTCTTCATTTTAGCTTTGGATTAGTACCCCTCCAAGTAATATTTTTTATTCTAATTTTCAAGATTATTCCCTTTTCGATGGGAATTCAATCACAATTTTAACAATTAAAATCATAAAATATTGTTATTTTTGAACTAAATTTGTTTACAAAGTGAACTAAAAATTTTGCGGCGCTTACCGGCACCGTCGGCACCCAAAACTCATATTTTTCTTTTAAAAAGGTAGCTCAAAGTCACAAAATTTGGGTTATTTTTTGGATAAAATCAATTAACAAATATACTCAAATTTTTAAAAATTTCCCCGGCGGCGCCTATCGGCACCGCCGGAGCCCAAAATTCCCTCTGTTCTTTAAATTGACTCAAAAACCGCGAAAAAACTTACGAATTTTTTGTTTTATGCGTTTTTAGATTAAGAAATATTGTATCTAATTTAATTAAATAAAATAAAAAACAAAAATTGGTTAAGAAGAGAGTCAGAAAAAATTTTTAAAACGATTTTTAAGCGAATACGAAAATTTTTTTTAAAAAGTTCTAAATGATTAATTAAATTCTAATAACTTATTATTGGTTATTTACGGATATCTATTGTTTTAGTTTATGAGTAATTTATTTTGATTGTGTTTTTGCACTTTAATGCAATTTTATAGGAAAATACAATTTTTCATGTAATTTTTTCATATTTTAGATCATATTACTAATGCTTCTTTTAGGAAACTTATTGTTATATTTTAAAAATTTATTATTTAGCTTTTTTCTAATAATTATTTTTCATTTTAAGTTTTACTACATTTTTCATAAATTATTTCAAAACTGCACTTATTTTATAAAACTAGTTAAATTTAATTTGAAAATAATGTTACTTGCATTTTTTATTTTTTACTTCAGAAATTACCGTGATTATTATTGCATATTATAGAAATCACACTTATTAAATATTTAGATATTTTATTTAAAAGTCACATAAATCTGTAATTTCATCATTAAATGTCATCTTCAAATTTAAGCTAAGAAAAACATATTTTTATTTATAGAAATTACATAATATTTTTTAAGGTAAAATATTAAAAAAATTAATTTATCTCTTTTCAATTAGGGTATCCATATTAATTTTTAAGGTTTCAGGCTGTAAAAATTTATTTTTAGATTTTTTTTTCTTCTTGGAAATAGAGTTCATAGTGCGTCTATCCATTTTACAGGTTGATATTTTTTTCATTTTATTAGATTTCTAGTTTTAAACCTTAAAGTTTTTTGCAAGCAATGTTTTCCATTTTTTACACGCAATTGTTAAGCTTTTTGAAATAAATATTTATTTACTTTATATTATTAATTATTTTTTGATTTTCTTTTGCTTTTGCTTTTACACCACATTTTTGAAAAAAAATTCTAAAATTTTTTTCCGTCATTATTTCGGGTTCTCAATTTTAGAATCTTAATATTTTCAGAATTGCTACGTACAGTTAAAATTTCAACTCGGTCGATTAACGGGAAATGGTCAAACTAACAAAAAAATAGGGTGTCCTTATATTAATGTTATACAGTGTAATAAGAACTTTTTTTGCTATTACTTACCTCATAATTTTCTTGTCCGCTATCATTGCGTCTGACCACAGTTCATTATCAATGTCAGAAATTTTTAATTTCAAGAGAAAGATGGAATATAAAGGGTAATTTAAATAAATTATTTTTTTAAAATAAGAAAATGATTATGAAAATTTTTAAATCAGTAAAACATTTTTTCTCGCTGAACTGACTGAACTTTATTGATGTTCAGAGTCACTTTTTATCGACTTTTGGGTGAGGCATTTATTAAGAATATTTATTCTTGGTTTCTTTAAACATTGTAAGTTTAAAATTTAAACCAATTTAGAAGAAATAAATTTTTGTTAAATAATTTTAATTCATTAAAAAAATTTTCAATGAAATATTTTAAAGATTTATTTATCTTTTTCTATTATCTGTTCAATTATTTGTTAATACAATTTCCTTATATAACTAAATAACTATATTTTTTTAATTTTTGTATATTCTTCATAAATTTCGCAGAATTAAGTTTAATTTTTAATATATATTGCTCTTTAATGTTTTTCTGTTCATACACCTTTAAATGTTGCTTTCCATTTTTATTTTAATCTTGATGTCATAGGCCAGCATCCAATCGTTTTCGCAAGCCGTCTGTTTTAATATGTTTGGTAAATATTTAAATCTGGTTGCGGGCACGTGATTTTGACGCGTTTATATAAGTAATAATTCATGGAAATTTATTAAATTTTTGAATTTTTTTAGATAAATAGCTTTTAATTCTTTTTACTTCAATTATTATGTTTTAATCTGGTTGCAGGTGCTTGATGGTATGTAATGAGCATTAAACAACAAAATTTTCCTTTTGGTACTTAATTTCAGATAACATTTTTTAAATTAATGTTTTAGAATAATTCCCAAGAAATCAAATTGATTTATCAATTTTGAAATGAGTTTATTTTTTTTAATTAGGAAACGAAATAATGAAAAATGATTTTTGCTGACAAATTAATGATAAAAAGCATCGATAAGGGCGTTATATAAAAAATGTTCAAATGAAAATCTTCAACAAAAAAAATTTCCCATAACTTTTATTTAAGCCAACCAAATTAAACATTTTTGGTATCATTCGATAGCCCTAAGTGTTTTTTCTAATAGCCTGTAAATTGCAAAAAATTGGCTATTTCAAAAAAGTTATGAGCAAAAATGTCTGAGAACCTGGTTTTAGAATTTATTTTAAATGACTGACTAATAATTTCCTCTTCTTTTTATTATTAATTAGTTTTCATACAATTTTAATATTTTAAAATAATAACTGCTGTTTCAATTGACTTCATAAACTTTGTATACTCAATTATTATATATTTTATATTATTTCTAATAGTTTGAAAATGTATTTTGTTAAATAATTAACTATGGTGAATTTTCACTCGGCATGGTTAAAAGTTGATTGTTGAATAAATCCACGGTCTTCTTTAATTGAGAATATTTTTTTTCAATTCTTTTTTTCATTAGCTTAAGTAATTTGATGTACTATTTGTCTGAATTTTTTAATTGTTTTATTAAAATAAATTTTAAATTTATAAAGCATTTTGCAATGTGGAATAAATTAGTATTTTTAATTACGTTTATTTAAATATTACACAAAATTGAAGTTGATGTGTCTTATTTTCTCGCTTTGGACTCCGTCTTCACTAATATCCGATTTTTTTTTTGTTGTAAAATTTGAAAATTTTCAGGTTTGAAACATATTTGACCAATAAATGTATCATTTATATTTTGCATTTTTTAAAATTTATTTATTCAGATTGAATATTCCTTGTAAATTATTTTTTCAAACAAAAAAATTAAATTATATTTTTTTTTTAATTTAATAATTGTACTAGTCATTTTTGGGCGATATTGGAGGTGTAGTTTCTTCCGCTTCCCAACTTATATATTCATGATAATATAAATTATTATAAATCGTAGAGTATTTGAATTCCTTATTTTTATTATTCATTTTCATAATTTCTTTTTTGTCTTGTTTATAAAATTTAATTCTCAGAGTAATTTTTATTTATTCCTATCGTATAAAATAAATTATTATTTTATTTTATCTGATACAATTTGGGTCATTTATTTTTTCAATACTCAATCAAAATGGTTGGTTGGCAATTAATTAATTAAATAAAAAATTATGATTTATATTTTAAAAAGAATTTTCCAAAATATATAGTAGTTTATTATTATTTTTCTTTTTATTCAACATTATTAATAATGCATTTCAATGATTTAAAATTACTGTTCAAGTTATTTATTTATATTATGCTAGTTGGTTAATACTCTTAAAATATTTTAATCTTTTTAAATTAATTAACTTTTTAGCTTTTTTAAATCCATGAGTTGCGCAACCAATTTTTGGACGAGAACATTTATACATAATCGGTTTTGGAAATTATATATTTTAAATTGTTTAATCTGTTATTCAACAGTTAGAAAGGAAGATATGCTTATATTAATTTTGTAAAAATAATTTTTCCAACATATATATAATCTTTTCATATTTTTCCAATTGTTGAGCGCATGGTTAAGCATATCAAGGGACAAAACCATTGGAAAGCTAATAGAGAACGCTTAGAGTTACCGAATAATATGAATCAAGAATGTTTGATTAAGCTATTTGAAGAAAAAAGTATGAAGCATTGAAACATTCATATGATTTCTCTACGTCTTGTCCTTCAGCTCTCTTTTGAAGCCGTCAATGTTCCTATACGAATAAATTAATTTTTTTATAATAATCTATCGTTTTGTATATAAATTGATTATTTTTCTATTAAATTAAATTTTTTAAATTTTTCTAAGCTTTTGTTAAGTCTTTTTTTATTAAAGCATTTATTATTAATAAATATTTGTTGCAGTTATCATTTTTTAATGTAAATGAGTATCGTTTTGCATACACTTGTTTTTTTATTACGAAATAAAACTTGGAATTAAAATATTTTTTTAAATTTTTTTTAAATTTTTTTACTGCTCTAAAAATTTAGTTAATATTCCTGAATGCTCATAAGAATTTTAATTTATTTTCTTCATTCCTTAAATAAAATATTCGGTATTTAAATCGCTTTTCATTCAAACTATACTTTTTTGGAATTATATTTTATTTACTTTTTTTTAAATTTTTTTCAATTATTAACAAAAAGTCCTCCGTGCTTAGTTAAATTTTATTTTAATATATATTTATCTCTGTATTTTTATAAATTATTTTCTGTTTTTTCCTTTTAATCTTGGCATCTTTCTCTTCATTTTTAGTATATTTCAAATATTTTCCTGTTTTATTTTTTTGTATTTTTGCTGTTTAACATTATAATTTTCTCATTATCTTTAATAAATTATTTATGCTTTTTCATTTAATCTTGACATCTTCGTGAGCCACTTTCTCCTCGATTCTGAATTTTTTGTTATAATATGTATTTAAAAATTCATTTTTCACAATATTTCTGCATCTAAAATCCTTTAAATATATAAATCATAATTTTTGTAACATTTTGGAAAGCCTTGATTTGTCTAAAACTAAAAACTTTTTCAAACATTTCCCTTTATTTTAATTTTTACATTTTAATTAATTTTCATTACTAATGTATAAAATTATTTTATTTTTACATCATTGTTCAGCTTTTAATTACTTACACGACTTTTGGGAGTATTAACCAACTAGTTCTATTATTAACTTCTTTATATTAATGATAAAAAAATTATGAATCTCAATTTTTGTAGTTTTATAGCATTCAGTATTTATTAATTAAATTTTTTCTGCCTAAAATAATGAAATGATAAATCCAATTCGAAATAATATATTGGCCTGGTTTAACCGTGACTTTATAGTACTCTGATTCAATATTTTGTTTTTGTTTGGGAGCCAACTTTCCACTTTCAACATTCAAAATAATATTTATTTGTAATATTTTCTTTAATTTTAAATGATTGTAATTTTATGCATTTTAGAGTTTTTTGTTATTTATATGTTTTTTCGTACAGTTGCTTGGTTTCTGTTTGGCTTATTAAGTATTGAACCATATTCTTGTAACAGACATATCAAAATAATTAATAAAGTTTTATAAATTAAATTATTTACTTATTATTTTTTTTCTTGCTAAATTCTCCGATTTTTTTAAATGCTGATATGTTGGGTTTTCAAAATTTTCTTATTCCTTAATGCATTATGAAATTCATACATACTTCTTTTTATTTTTTTATATTCCATTTTATTATATAAAATCTTTTAATCTTTCATTTATTTATTTACTTATTACAAAAAGTATATGAATTTTGTAATAATTTGCCGTGCCGGTTGTTTGAAGCGGCATCTCATTTATAAGGCTAATTAAATACATATATTGTTTATTTCTTTTTATTTACAAAGTGAAAAATTTTATGAATTTGATTTAATTTAGAAACCTAATTAAAAATATTTTAAATAGTTTGATTATATATTTGATTTATTTTCAATCTTATTTATGCATTATTTCTGTGTCATTGCTATCAGTTGCCCAAGTACTAATATTTCATATATTTTTTTATTTTATAGTTTTATTTTTTTTATTTAAATACAATATTATGTCTAGATTAAATTGATATTTTGCTTAATTTTTCGAACATGCCTTTTTGAAAGTTTGAATGGTTAATTATAAGTAGGGTAGGTTGGGTTGTTGGACATATTATTTCATTTATGTTTTTAAGTATATTAAAATAATTATAAAGTTTTGCAAATATTTATGTTCGTTATTCCATAAAAAAAGATTTGTAATGGTAAAAACCATATATAAAACCAATTGTGATTTAATACTTCAGAAATTCTTCATGCTTATATTGTATTTTTTAGAAATCACACTTAATAAATATTATGTATTTTATTTAAAAGTTATTTAATCCTGTATGCATCATAAATTAAATGTTTTTCAAATTTATCTTATAAAAAAATAATTTTTATATCTACTCAAAATTAAAACTTCTTTTAAGGTCAAATAATTAAAATATTAATTTAAAAATAATTTATTTATAACAATTTTGATCATAGATATAAATTAAATTCATTTATTTCTTGCCATCCAAGATCTCTTGGATCTCCATTCTTTTCTTTTTCACAATTAAACCATTTCAAAGTAACATCTTTAAACTAGGGTTGCTCCCCGACATGTTTCGGGGAATTACGAAAGTCGTAAATTGCACTTGAAATAAGATGGAAGTATCTTTAAATGAGTTTTTAAGACTTTTTTATTCTGGACTTTTTCTTTTTGTGTTTTTTCAGACTTTTTACGAAAATTTCCTCCCCGACGAAGGTGTTGCTCCCCGACATTTTTTAAATTTCTCCAGCCATCCCCGACAAATTCTTTCGGGGAATTTCCTCCCCGTTCCCCGACATTTTGCTCCCCGAGGCTCGGGGAGCAACCCTACTTTAAACTAAAAATCTTTATCATCGACAATAAATTATCAATAAGCTTAATAATAATTATATTTACAAACTTCAGGAACTTTTTGTTTGCGTAGCTATCTGCTTTCCTCTTATGTTTCAAATTTGACTATTTTTGTTATTTGCGTTTTTTAAATTTTATTTTGAATTAAATAGTGCAATATTAATTTTTTTTTAATACGAATTTGTTACTTGCAGTCGGCACAATTACATGATCGTAAATTCCATGAGCTAGATTGAATTATGATTAAAATTTTATATAAAATTGCTCATTAAATTATTTGCTGTATTTTAATTATATATATATTTTTTTGGCATTCTATCAAATTTTAAGGTATTCTATCGTAGTTACATAAACTTTTTCGCTTTTTCAAAAATAAAGGAAATCTAAATGGATTTTAAGTTGAAAATTTGTAAATTTTCGTAAAATTAATATTTATTAAAAAAAATTTCGTAAATAGGATGCTTGAAAGTAGGGTTAAGCCCCGAGTCCTCGGGGGACAAAAAGTCGGGGGCCGGGGATCTTCATATTCAACTTCATACAATAATTTTGTTTTTTATTAATGCTTCTGAAGTGTACTAAAAATTTCTATTTCAACTGTTTAATAAATAATTTATTTTAGTAATTAGCAATTGGTTGATCATTAATCATTATCTCAAATAAAAAATTTTAGGTTCATTAATGCCTTATTTTCTTATTTGATATTGACAAGATATATTACAAAAACAGTAGTAAAACTTTTTTATGCATTGTTGGTTGTTTTTTTTGAATTCATAATATAATTTATTCCATTTTATTTTTCATTGAAGATAATCTTTTATTTTCAATATCAAATTAACAAGATTTTAACATACATATGTTTATTAAAGTTTTAAAAGAAAATAATTTTTTTTAATAAATAAAAAAAATTTCCTTTAATTTTCATTCAACAATGAGAAATTCGTTTTAAAATTTAATTTTTAATCCCTTGTCGTCGCTCATAGGATCTCCATAGAAGTTGCGTTCTTGAGCTGCCACTATTTTGTTTTTGCATAAAATATGAATAAAATTTTTATGATTTTTTCAAATTTGAAATTTTAGTTCTATTATTTTTTATTTGCTAGAATCTAATATCCATTCATTCAAAATGCATTGTTTTTTTAATTTGTTTCATTCTGGCCAAAATGTTTAGTAAACTTTCGCTCATTTCTTATTCATAATAATATTTTGACATTAATTTATTCGTTAACTAGTTTATTTAATTTATATTTGATAAGAATTAAATGATATTTTGACTCTTTCAATTTGTTTTTTCCATTTCTACTTGCATTGTTTTTCTTTCTAGTTCACATGTTTATTAGAAATTTCTATTAAAAATCATTCATATTACCTTGAAATAGATTCCAGCTGTATATAAGTGTTATTATATGAAAGTTGACAAGGTTATTGGTTAATTATTTATTTATATATTATTGATTAATGTATCTTCAAACATTTTCAAAATTAATAAATTCACGTAGAGGAGCATAAAAATTCAGATGTTTTTTGGTGCGTCTTCAATGAGTTGTTTTTTTGTGAATTAAAATGTAAAAAATTTTGTTATTTTATTTTACTTTTTGTTAGATTTTTTCAGCAATTCTGCAGATTGCCTTTCAATAGTATGTATTTTCTGAACTAGCAGTATATAGATGTTATTATATGAAAGTTGATTGGTAATTAAATAATTTTTATTATTACGATATCTTTATTCATTTGTATTTTTTAAAAATTTAATTGGCCTTTTTTCGAAATATTATACGAGTTTTTTAATTACTGTAAAAAGTTTTATGAAGGCTGCAATTTCAGAATAACTATTTGCTCGAAACTTTATTTTTTAATAAATAACCCTTTCACAAATTTAGATAAAAATATTAATTTAAATTATTTTCATTCCTTGACAGTCGACCTGAATAAATTCAAGATGTTATGATGGGGTTTTTTAAGTGAATTTTCTGATTTATATTTTGTGTTACAAAATTATAGATATTTATTAAATATTTTGAAATAGTCTCGCAGTCTCCATAAACAAACCTTATATTTATTGTTTAAATATATATCTATATATAGAGGTGCTCTAATTAACATTTTTAAATGCCTTTTGTCAAATTTTAATATCACGCGTCAGACGAAATTATTTTGTCGTATTATCGATGACAGCCTCTCGCCCACGGGGCGCGGGATTTAAACCGCCTCCGAATCTGGTATCAACAATTATTTTTTTACTAAAATCTCTTTGTGCATCTGTTCGGTTTTTAATTCTAAGCTCCTTTGATTATTTCAAGAAATAATTTATATTTTAATTTTTCCTTTTTTAAGAAAATGCTGAAATCTATCTTTTTTAGAATTTTGTACATTTATTTTTCAATGTTTTTTATTTAGAAAATTGTGTTTTATTTTGCTATCTTTTCGCGAACATGATTATTTTTTATAATCATTTTTTACCTTTCTTCTTTAAAATATTTTGTTGCAATTCTCTCTTGTCAAGAGAGCTTTTAATTTTTCATTCATCCAGTTTTATTTTATGGCGAATATGCTCGATTCCGGCACTCAGCTGGTTGAACGCATTCAGCTTTGATTCACGAGCCAACATGAACAAGATTCGAGCCTCGATTTCGTTGATCTTTGCCTTGAGCTATAAAAATATTTCTATTTATTTCATTTTAAATAAATTAAATTAAATATTATAATATTTTTCATTATAGTATTTGGAAAATTGAATTAATTTTTTTAAATTGTTTTTTAGTTCTTTGAAATTGCACCGGGGATATCACCTCTTACAATTGTTCATCGCAATATACCAAAATCAAAATTGGTAAAAACAAGTACTTGCCTTATATCCTGCAGAATACACCCAATACCAATAAAATTTAGTGAATTTGTTATCCCTTCACTTTATCTATAACCACTATAATTAATAATTTTAGAAGGTTACCTCATTTTATTTACTTTTATTTTTAATTTATTTTAGAATTATCGTATTTTATCCAATGTCATATTTTATCAAGTAAAGTTAAAAATATTTTTTTCCATAAATGCTATTAACTTTTTAGAATTTATTTTTTGTAATTTTTCTTTATTAAATAAAATATCTTTTGTTGATGTTCATTCAAATATTTAAATTCAATTCGCGTTGCAGGGGTAGCACCTGCTTCAGTTTACTTTCCAGTAATATTTGCGGTTATTAATTTTATTTCATGACGAATTAAGAATGAATTCTTATCTTTTTTCATTATATAAAAAAACCAGGGCCCCAAGGGGCCCTGTGAAAGCGCCTGGGCCGCTTTCAACACCGGGGCCATCGGGGTTTTCTCGCGCTTAAGGCACTCGCTCGGCCGGTTCGCGGCCTCGTACGGGGCCTTCGTCAGAGTGCATAAGATACTCGCTCGGCCGCTTCGCGGCCTCATAGGGGGCCTTCGGCCCCCTCCCCCCGCCCCGCCCCTCCCCATGCTTCCTTTTTCTGCGCTTAAGGTACTCGCTCGGCCGCTTCGCGGCCTCGTAGGGGCCTTCGGCCCCCTCCCCCCCTCCCCCCCCCTCTCCCCCCCCCTCTCCCTTAAGGTACTCGCTCGGCCGCTTCGCGGCCTCGTAGGGGGCCTTCGGCCCCTCCCCCCCCTCCCCCCCTCTCCCTTCTCCCTTAAGGTACTCGCTCGGCCGCTTCGCAGCCTCGTAGGGGCCTTCGGCCCCCTCCCCCCCCCCCCCCCCCTCTCCCCCCCTCCCTTAAGGTACTCGCTCGGCCGCTTCGCGGCCTCGTAGGGGACCTTCGGCCCCCTCCCCCTCACTCTCCCCCCCCCTCCCTTAAGGTACTCGCTCGGCCGCTTCGCGGCCTCGCAGGGGGACAACAGGGGAAAGAAATGGAGATGAGCAGTAAAACATGGAAAATTTCTAATCAAAAGTTATTTTTGATGTTTGGAAATTCTACCGATTATTTTGATTGGTTTTTTGCCTTTAATTGAAAAAGCTGTTTTCAACTCATAGTACCAAAAAATTATTTTTTACGTAAAGAAAAAATAAATGAAATTTTTTTAGTTTTATAATAGAAATTTCTGAATGTGGCCACTTCAAAAGTCGTCTATTTTCTATATTCATTTTGCCTTTAAATGCAGCATCATCATTTTCTTTCATATTACTTTTTAATTATCTATTGTATTTGATCAATTAATTTCTAACATATATTTTTCATTTTAGCAAAAAATTTTTTAATGTTTTTACAGTAAAAAATGTTAATTTTTTTACGTATTATGTTTTATTCATTTCTTATAGAATTTACGTAAGCCAAAGGTCACTTTAATTTAAGAATTATTCAATTCAACATCTTACAATTCCAGTTCGATTCCATAAATGGTTTCTCTCGGGGAATGGTTTTCATATTTTTCAATTGTATCTTCGTTCCGAAAAGTTGTGATTATTTACAAGCTTCTCGTTTTGTTCCATTGCGTATCAAAGATAGATATATTTTTTATTTTTTTGAGGATTAAAATTTTTATATTTTTATTAGTAATGACAAAAGCATGCTTAAAATTCTTCCATGAACCAATATAATAATTTTGTTTTTAAAATAATTTTTGAACTCATAAAATCTTCCTTTATTTGTTTATATTTGTCAATCTTTTTACATTTCATTCGGTCTAGATAGAATTTTCGTAAATATATACATAAAATTTCAATTTTATATTTTAATTTGTTGTTCGATATTTAATATTTAATTTTAATTGACTGTCAAATGTGGGAACAGTTTTTTTTAAATTTATTAATTTTACTTTACTTAAAATATTTAATTACTTTTTTTTCAAAAATATGTAGACGAAGATAGTTTTGTTGCCGCATTTAATTATAAGTTAGTTGCCTATTAATTTAACAATAGATTAATTTGTTTGAGTATGCAATCACGTGCGTTCGCCGGCACTCGCAATGACTGTGAGCAACATGGCTGCTGGTGGTCCGCGGCCGCCTCATTTGCATTATTTTACAAATCTCCCTCTTATTGTACTATTGCACTATAACTCCTCTCTGTGTTCTATTCGTTTAATATTAGGGGTAATCATTAAAAAACAAAATTATTGATTATTTTCTTTATTTCAGTTTATACATTTAAAATAAAATTTTCATACAGACAATTTTCTTTATTGTCTGATTTAAATAATTTTCTCTCCAATTTTAATTTGTATAGGCTCTGCTAAATTATAATTCTATATTTCATTTTATTATTTGTATTGCTAACTTCTTTTATTTATCTCATAAATGCCGATTATCTTGTTAAATATATTTGGGCTTTTGTATTGTTTCCAAATCTAATTATTCTGAATGAGTTTCTTAGGTTTTGTTATTTTTAGCAATTAATTATACTTTTAATTACCTTTTTAAAATTAATATTTTCAAGCCACAAGTGGCTAAATTGTATGTATTATCTATGACCACCTCAATGTTCTTTCATGCATTGCTCATGTTGAGCTTCAAAATTTGTTTTTAATTTTAAAGGTATTAAATCATTTTTATTAAAATTTAGTTTTTTACTATGCTATCATTTATAATAAATAATTGGTGTTGCTTGTTTTAAATGCGCATTTATAATCTTCGATAACAAAATAAAATTTACAATTTTCGTTCAAGATGTTCAAATGATTACATTTGGAAAATAATAATTTATTATTTATTGTCCACTAAATAAACTCCTATCCTTTGTTCATTTTCATAGCTTTGTTATAATTGGATATGGTATTTGAGGATAAAATTGACGTCCAGACATATCCCGTCCATTCTTTAATGTCTTCCATGAACCAATATAAATATTTTGTGTAATTAAAATAATTTTTGAACTTTAACACCTTCCTTTATTTGTTTATATTTATCAATCTTTTTTACAATTCATTCAATCTAAATAGAATTTTCGTAAATATATTGACTATTTCAATTAAAATTTCAATGTTTATTTATATTTTAATTTATTGTTTGATATTCATATTTAATTTTAAAGGACTGTCAAACTTGGCAATTTTTTTTTTAATTCATTAATTTTATTTAAAATATTTAATTACTTTTTATTATTATTTTTCAAAAATATTTAGTAGAAGATAGCTTTGCTTTAATTATAAGTTTTTATTTTTTATTCCCTTTTCATGTAATATGTAATTTCAAAAATTTATCTTTGCAATAATTCTCTAAGTTTGAACGTTTCCAACTCCCATCATAATGAGTCGATAATGGCTCCTTTCATTGCTCCGAGTGCTTCTATTTTAAAATTCCAAGCTTTAAAATTGTTATGTTTTTTCACTTTT
Source organism: Heterodera schachtii (assembly GCA_023374025.1). NCBI lineage: Eukaryota > Metazoa > Nematoda > Chromadorea > Rhabditida > Heteroderidae > Heterodera > Heterodera schachtii. Next base: position 825,888 of record SIJG01000059.1, on the reverse strand, counting down.
ATTAAAATAAATATTTTTACACTTTATATTTATTCGTATTTATCTCTTCAATGAACAGAGTGAGTTAATTTAACTCGAAAAATATTTTTATAATTTTTTTATAATTTTTTCATAGAGTCTAAATTTATTTTAAATTATGTTGTGAATAATTAAAAAATAATAAACAAAGTCTCAGCAATAATATATTAAAGAAGAATTTATAATAGTGCAACTTTAATTTTTGTTCCCCTTTTCTATTATATTAAATCTTCTGTTATTTTTTATTTAATTATTAACTGATTTAACCGATCATTTTAAACTCCTTGTTCAGCTCCATTGTGAAGAGTCAATTTCTGATTATTGGCATCGTTGTTTCAAATATAAAAAGGCTGTTGCCTGTTAATTTTACAATAGATTAATTTAGTTACAAATTATTATTTTAGTTATTTTGAAAAAATAATATTATTGCAAAGCTAATGGGTAGTATTCATTGCAATATATGTTTTATTTTTTTATTTCTTATTAGCCTTTATTAATAAATTAGTGCTAATTGCACTTTAATTGGCATCATATATTCATTAATTTTGTTAAATATCTCGCTCCTCTGTGTTCTATTCGTTTAATATTAGGGATACTCATTAGAAAACAAAATTATTTATTATTTCTTTATTTCAATTTTTAAATTTAAAATAAAATTTTCATGCAGACAATTTTCTTTATTGTCTGATTTAATAATTTTCTCTTCAATTTTAATTTGTATTATAGAAAAAGGAACAAATTTTTTAATCTGGGTATTAACAACTTTATTTATCTAGTAAAAATAAGATTCACTTAAATTAAATGATATCAAATAAATGCATTTAATTTGTTTTAACTAATATCATTTTTTACTTATTGCATTGGCAGTATGGTAGTACTGTGTATTCTTTCGACTTAAAAATCGGCTGGAGATTCTTTCTTCGTTTTATTATGTTTTTATTAATTAATTTCTTTTTTCTTTAAAATAAATTTTTTATTATAATAAGCATTTTGGAGTTTATTTTTGAATTAAATTAATTAATTTTATCGCCATTAAAGCGATAGAAAATTCAGGACATTTTCACATGGGGAAAATCGTTTAGTTCAGACGTGCGTAATCAGCAGAGTAGTGACAATGTGTCCTTCAAAAGTTTCAATTTTTTATTTTTTATTAATCTTTTAATTAATTCATCTATTTGAATACATTTGATTTGCTTTGATTTTAAAATTAAATTAATTCATAAATTTTGATAAGTGTTTTAATATTATTTTAATTCCTATCCATGTGCGTATATTTTTTAGAATTTAAATTATTTGATTATTTAAAGTATTCATATCTTTTAAATATTTTAATAATTTATTGAAACATTATAATTCATTTAATTTCTTCATATTGGCGAACTTATAAATATGATTACCTTGAATATAAAAACATTAAGTGAAAAATAAATTAAAAATTCAATTTAAAACTGAGACATTAAAGATAATAAATTTATATACAGAAGAATACATTTTAATAATAAATTCCATAAACAAGTACCGTACCGAAGACCTCACCTTCGGCCGAAAAAGAACAAATTTAAAAAATATGTTTTCTAATTATTAGATGAAAGTTAATTGGAGAAGTACCAAAAGAGAAAAACCAAAAAGGTAAAATATTTTTAAATTAATAAAATAAAATATAGAAAGCAGAAAAAATCAATTAATACTTTGTTTATTTTCACTGAGTAGCAGCAGTATATGTTAGTAAAAAGCTCAAATAAAAATCAAAGTATAACATTCATATAAACATGAATTAATTAATAATTTTTTAAAATACCTTCCAAAGGAAAACAAATGGCAATGGCGTTAAAAAAATTTTTTTCGAATTTTAAGTTGTTTTTTTTGCATTCATTTTGCTGTTTGTTCTTTTTAAATTTCATATAATTTTGAAAGTAATTTTTAAAAGAATATATAAGCGTACAATTTCCGACATGAGTTATTAAAAGTATAAATTGTTTCTTCTCCTTTTTTTACATCAATTTGTTTAACTTCTATTCTTTTAGAATTTACTAACATTAAAAATTATTTTAGATGAATTATTAGTATTAAAGTTTTGCTTTTTTCTTATTTATAATTTATCATTATGTGCTGTTGACCAGGTGTCGAACTTCGCTTATTGTCTGATGAATTGTGATCGGTGTAATATTGGCAATGATCTGTTGATCACATTTTTCTTCATAAATTGTTACACATAGCGACGTTTAATTTTTTTGTCATATTTATTTACAGTTTTAGGTTTCTAAAATGCTGCCTTCCTGTTGAAAAAGCATCACAATAAAAATGCTATCATAAAAAAAATTTTATCTAAAAATAGTTTTATTTTAAATTCTCGCTATGTTTAAAAGTTTCAAATTTCGCTTGCCATAAGTTTTTAAAACAATTTTTTTAAATAAAATCTTTTTTCTATTCCTCTATGTGTTATTTTAAGCTATAATTATAAATTTTATTTTTATAACTTTTTTCTATGATTTTATGTAATTTTCATTTATAATATTAAATAAAAAAATAAATCAAAATTATCATTTTTTCATATATTTTTCAGATAAATGTCGTTAAAAATGAACTAATTACATTACAATATTTTATTATATCTTTTTACAAATTTATATATCGTAAAAGTAGAGAAGTAAATTGTTAAAAAAATATTTGCATAATTTATTTGTTATTTTCATATAATTAATATGTTTTTCACAATACCGTATCAAATTATTTGCAATAAATTATTATTTGAATTTTATTAGTTTCTTTATTTGGTTAAATTTATACTCTTTTATTTATACCATTAGATTATAGTTAATAGATTCTTACATACATTATGGATTAAATTTTATTTCCAGCGAGCTGTAATAATAATTTAAAAATTTCAACATTTTTTCAAATTTTTAAGATATAAAAATTTTATTTTTAAATGTTGTACTGCTCTACTCAAACGGTAACTTGTTGTATTTACGATATAATATTCTGGAGATAATCATATAATTTTATCATATTAAAGCATGCATTTTATTATTTATTTCAAATTCTATTGTCGCATTGCTTTTTCTCTAATTTATTAAAATATTTGTATTTTTTAATTGATAATGAATTTTATTTTGTTTTATATTTGAATTATTTTAATAGTACTTATTAGAAATGTAATGTGCATTCTTTACTACTTTTGTTATTTAAATATATTTTTATTTCCATCTGCTATGATAAAGTTTGCATGTATTTTTTTGATGAATGGTATTGCAATTAAATCTTATGTTTTAATTTAATTTATTATAAATATAAAGAATTTTTTTTTATTTAAATTGCTGTTTTTACTTAAATTGATACCCTATTGTATTGTGTCGGGACGCAATGGGTCGGGTCACAATGAAGAACGAGTCAATTCATAACTAAATCAAAAAATAAAATTATATTTACTTTTCATTTCTAATTTTTTTTTCTAATTAAATAAATTAATTTTGTCCTCCTAGCATAAATTTAGGGCTTAAGTAAATTATTTTTTTCATTTTTTTACCATTTTTACAGATAATTAAGCTCATTATTTATTTTTGTATTTTTATATTTTTTACAAAAAATTTTTCATTACCTAAAAAGAATTTAGGATGCTGAATTTATTTTGATGGTAATTTTTTTTTAATTTTTGGTTTACAATTTCTTGAAATTCTCGGCCTTTTACTTTTTTTTTTCAACGACCCTGTGGGTCTCGCTTTTCCTAAATGAAAATTTAATATTTTTTAAATCATTAATGTTTTTGTGTTCATTGTCACTTTTTATTATTTCTATTCTTTGTAATTAATTGCTCTAATTTTTAAAACAAGCTTGTTTATTTTTTATTGTAAATTATATATTTTTTTGATCTTGCACTTGATGGAATAATAAGTCAATGCTTCTTCGCGTTTTTTGAATATTATGCAAGTTAATATTTTATTTCATTTTTCTGTTCATGTGTCACGGATCTATTCTTCTCGTTCACGTTCTAAGATTTTTTTCTAGTCCTTGTTGTTTTTGTTTAAAACTATGAAATATATTTTCTTCAGGAATTTTAATGTTTTTTTCTTTTTATACTCTTTACTTCCTAAGATTGTTGAAGCAATATTAAAGTTATGGTTTTTTATTTAGAATTACTTTTAAATACTGTATTTATGTGCAAATCAATTTTTTATTATTAAATATTAAAATTTGATTTATATTTCAAGTGATGCAATGTATATTTTCATTAATTTTTATTTTAAAAGAAACATCAAGGTATATTTTATTAAATTTTTTATTTATTTTGCCTTTGGTATTTATAATCAATTCTTTCAATTCTTTCATTTTATTCATTTTTATAATTTATTAGAATGCTTTTTTGGTGATTTATTTTTATTTTTTGTTAATTAAATTATTTCTTCTAATGACAACCTTTTTCAAAATTTTTCTTCTTTTTCTTCACTTATAAAACTTTTACTCACAAATTCTCCAAGTACTTTTGGTGTATTTTTCTTAATCTATGTTATTAAAAACATCGATAATATTGCTTGAATATCTTATATTTTTAATATCATTTTTTATAAATGGAAAATATGTTTTGCTCCAAATCCTAAATTGTTGTACTTTTATTTTTTTAAATTTTTTTCATACACCTTAATTACTCTTCATTGATTTACTAAGAATTATTTTTTAATATTTAATTATTTAAATACCTTTATTTTTATTCATTATAATATAGTTAAGTTCTTGTCAAAAAGTCAAAATTCTAAAATTAATAGGTCAAAGACCGGTTCATATTTGTTGTAGAGACACAAATTTTGTAAAATTCGATTCAATTTGTTTTACAAAAGTTCACATTGGCTGAGGATTATATCTTTTTGTTGGCGAAATAAAGTGATTTGTACTAAATGGCATTTTTGATTATAATTTGCTATTTTTTACTTTAATTGTCTCTATTTTTATAAAATTTAACAATTTCTTAGTTTGAGAGGTTTTCAATTTTTCATTTTATTCATTTAGATTGTCATTAAACGCAAAGTTTTCAAAAAATTTGTGGATAAAAGTTTTTAAATTCATCATTTTTGTAAGCCCAAAAGATAAATTGGACACTGCGGGTGAGAAAAGTCAGGGTCGGGGTTGGCCAAATCCGTCGGGACGAGTTCGGGTTTTCATATATTTAAAAATTTTTCCAACTACATATCTTTTCTAACAAGTTGCATTTTGGGAAAAAATGATAACATATTTATGAGTATTTTTTAAAAAATATTCAAAACTAATATGATATGTAGTACACACTTATTTCGGGATTTTAAACATATAAAAATCGCATCCCTGGTATGAACAATTTGGTGGAAATAGATGCGATCGCAAAATTTTGAAAATCCTCATTTGCCACTAAAATACCTCAAAAAAATCCTCATTTGGCATGAAAAATCCTCATTTTTTTTTAAATATCATAAAATGCGAACAAAATCAGTTAAATGTAATTCAAATTCATCAATTTCTTGTCATTTGTAAGCATTTTATGGAAGTCTGAGCACGAAAAATCGAAATTGCACTTCATTTGGGCCAATGCTTTTACAGTGTCCAAGTGTAATGAATTTCGTTTATCTGTCCACTGATATGAGACCCAGAAAAAAATTGTTTTTTTTTGTGCGCGGTTTTACCAAAAAACTTTTTGGGAACGTTGGGAGGGGTCCGGCAGTGCCGATAGGCGCTGCCGGAAATTTTTTGAGATTTTGAGTGCGATTTGTTAATAAATTTTGTCAAAAACAAACGATTTTGACTGATGATTTTTCGAAAAAATGTTTAAAATCACGGCGCCAATCAGTGCCGCCGGACCCAAATAATTCTTTTTTTTTCTTAAAAAAATGGCTCAAAAATCGCAAAATTGGTAATTTTCGGTAAAAATCTATGACTAATCGTATTAAAAACTCCAAAGAAAATAATAAAAATCCGATTTATATTCTTTTAATAAATTGACAATCTCTTAAATTTTTTTTCAAACTGCTCTTTTTGTGGCACGCTTTTTCCAAAAAAAATTTCCCTGTTTATTTTTTTGTATAAAAGAAATTAATTAAACAAAATGAGCATTTTCCGAAAATATGTTTAAGATTTGAAGAAAAAGTTCCAACATTTTGCCAAATATACCTAATTTTTCAAAAAATCATGCGTTTTTGTCACTTTTTTATCAAAAGACCACAAAAACCCGCATATCCTCAGTTTCAAAAAAATTCCTCTTTGACCCTCCAAAAGACTACAAAATGAGGAAAAATCCTCAGATATCGCAGTTCTGGCCTATCTCATCTATATTTGATTTCTAAAAAATTTCTCTGTTTTTTTTAATTTCCAAAACAAAATTTATGAACAAAAATTGACTAAAAATTATAATAATTAAATAATATGTGTTTAAGAAGAGCTGCGATCGAATTTTTCTAAAAATTGTTATTTTTTGTTAATTATTAATAAAATTAAATTATTTGACTGAAAGTGTTGAGTGAGCATATAATTTATAATTTTTCTATTATTTTTCTACATTAACATATTTCTAATTAATTTTTTATTTGTTTTATTTGAAAATGTAATTATATTTTTACGAGTAAATTTTTTGTTGCTTTATTTGTTTTTAATGTGATTTTAATATCATTTAAACGGGCCGTATCCTTGGATGGCGGTGAATGTCGGGCGACAATTTGTCTTTGACACCGCATTGTTCTGCAATTTGCTCCACCACTGCCTGTTGGTCCATCGCCTCCGGCAATTTTTCGATGACCGCACGAGTGGACTTCTCTTTCAGTTGTTCGGAGTTGATGATTGCCTCGGTAATCATCTGCGAAACGGCGCCAGTGCCAGCAAAAGGCGGCGGTTGACCCCATTGAACATTGCCATTGTTGTTGGTGGAGCCCGAAGTGTGGGAGGTGTGCTGAGGGTCAGCAAATCGATTTCCATATCGATTCTCGCCCGCGATTAGCCGTTCTACCAGCTTTTCTAACTTTTCTAGTCGTTCGATGATTGGGACCAGAGTGGGGTTCCCTGACCCTTCTAGCAACTTTTCAAGTCGGTCGAGACGGGTGATGATGTCCTCTCCTTCATTCAAAAAATTTTTGTTAGCTATCTTTGCTTCAGTTAGTTTTAGTGCAAATTTTTGATGTTTTTAAAAAGAAAAAATTAAATACCATATTTTCAAATTAAAAATAATTTAATATAATATTTAAATTAAATTGAAGAAACAACCAAATGGGAACAGCTAATCAAATTATTTGTTTATTTACATCTTGTCATCTTTCTATTCTTGCTATGTTTATAGACCAATAATAATAATTGATCATTTTAATTGTATAAAATAGATCTTTAATTTAATTTATGTGTTCATATTTTTTTAATGTTTACCAATTTGATTTTTTCGGCACTATTCTATTTATTTATAATAAATTGAAATTTAATATTTTTTCATTTAAGTCTTTAAGGTATTTTTATTGATCTATAAATAAGATGGAATTTGCATTTGGATAAAATTTTGTAGTTCAACATTTTTAGTGTCGTCCCTTCGTTAATTGTTTTTCTATAAATGCAAATAAATGTTTTGCTTCTTTTGTTTTACTGTAATTAAAAATAATCGTGAGGCGACTAGATTTTTTGAAATATAATTTAAAAGTGGTTCTATCGTTTGATAATTTTATCGAAGCTGCCAACATTGTTTTTTTGATAGTAATGAAGCGATCGCCGAGCAGATTTGTGTAATATAACTCGGTTGTTTTCTTGACTGCGCAATGCCAATGTTTAAATAATTTAAATTTTGTTATTTTTAAATTTAAAAAAATGACAGTTTTGTGATTCACAGGTATTGAACATTTGGCTTTTTAGTAAATTTTTTTGATTTTATATTTCTTGAAATTTAACCTTAGTTTTTTACAATTTTATAATTAAAAAATTCGAAATGTTTTGTAAAGCTTTTAAAGAAGTTTTTTTGAATATTAACTTTTTTTTTAAATAAGAAGATCGCATCGCATAGTTCGCGACGATATACGGTTTTTTAATTTAAAATTATTCACATTTTTAATATATTTAACAGTTTATTTTACTATAATTTTCTATACAAAGTTTCTTAATTAAAATCGGTAATTTGGTACTGTTACTTATTTTATTCATTTTAATTAAAGAAAAATAAAAAATTTTAAGCAAAATCGAATATTAATTTAAACTTCGTTAAAAATTTTCACAATTTGCATTTTTCAGTTATCTAATGAACCTTTTATTTGAATTGCAATGATTCTGCTCGAGTTGATTTAGTATAAGTTTTAAATAAATTTAATTCTTTTTAAGTTTGACTAGGCATAAATAAATATATTATTAAATTGATGACTTATTTAGCGTGGAATATTATTTTTAGTTCAGTTCCTTATTTTGCATTAATTTATTCTTTGTTTAAAATTATAAAACCTTTATTTTATTTTAACTCAAACGTTTTTTCGCATTATGTGTGATTGAAATTATAAAGAACATTCGCTCAAAATTGATGAGGACCCTTTACTCATTTAGGCATCCGTGTGATTCTCTTTTAAATTTCAAATCTTTAAAAAAATTATTTGTTATATATATTTTATTATCTTTATTAAAATAATCAAGTTTTTGCATTTTAGATTTTGTTTCAATTTTCCGAAATAATTTCTTTAATCGAAGGTTTTAAATTTAATAAGAACATATTTACTTTTATTTATGAATGGAGCTCTTGCTTTCTATATAAGAAAAATTTAAATTTAATATTATTAATAAAGCAAATTTTATTTATTATAGTGGAATTAATTATTTAATTTATTGCAATTTTCGTGTGTCTTTTTTTAAATATTACTGCAGTGTTTTTTTTCGCTTTAAACATGGTTTAGAGCACCTGAATTGTATTAACAAATTTATCAGGAAAAAATTTACTAGAAACTTCTGTTAGAAAATATTTAATTTAACTTTAAAAATTTTTTAATTCACATGTCCACTAACGCGATTCTGAATACAAAGTATCATGAAGAAATTATAATATTCAAAATCTAATGTTTATTGGCTGTCAAGAACTATTTACGAGGGAATCATAAATTTTAATTACATATTGTTACTTTCTTCATTTTTTAATGTTTAATTTATTTATAAATTATTATTTTAAGTATTTAGAAAAATAATTATTGCAAAGCTAATGAGAAGTTAGTTACAAAAGGCAATAAATATATTTTTATTTATTATTATTCATCTTTATGAAAAAATAGCGAGTAATTTCAGTTTAATTAACGTCATATTCATTAATTATTTTTCGTTTGCTGAGGGCCACCTTGAAGCGCATTTTATTTTTTTTTAAATTAATTTTTCTATCAGAAATTTTTATTTTTCAAAAACTTTTTTTGTTTATTTTATATTTGTTTATATTTTTAAATGCTCAACAGTGACATTATAAATTTTTTTTCAATTTCAACTACTGAATAAATAATTTACTTTTTATTTTATAATTCCAAATGAATTTTTTAGTTTATATGTAAGCAACTTTCATTAATGCTTTATGTATAATGCTCGAACCTCGCGGCTTTTGAGTTCATTTTCTTTTTGTAACAATTGGTGATCATTTGCCGATGGCTTTGATGTTAATGTACTCCCATTTTTTAACTATTATTTGATAATCATCAATGCATCAATTAAATTAATTGTTTTTCATTCATCCTTTTAAATTTTATGTTACATTGAATAAATTTAAATTTTCGGCGCTACTTACAAAAAGTACATTTTGAAATTTTTTCACTTTTTGATTACATTTTTTTGTTTTTTACATAATGATGAATATTAAGCACTAGCAGCCCAATTATGACGAATAAAAGTATATGCACGATATTTTATCTCAAAAATTTTTCAAAACAAAATGGTCCTTACTCCCTATGGTTTTTGATAAAATTCAAAATTTATTACTTTTAACTAGCATCATATTTTCTTTTAAAGATTATTTCAATTTGTTAATAGATGAAAAAACAAATTTTGCATTAAAATAAACAAAACCAAAAAAATTTGACCAAAAAAATGTAAATAATTTTCAAAATAGTACTCCTTGTACATAAGTAGCGCCAAATTTTTTTTTATTATAAATTTTTTATTTAAACAGAAGGATCTATCCCTCTTATACCTTATTTTATTGATACTAAAATTTGCAGAAATAATCATCATATATATCAGCAAATTAGACTATTTTTTTTTAATTTTGCATGTTTATTTAATTTTAATTACTAATAGTTTTTTATATTTTTATTTTAACGAGTTTAGCTTTTTCAATGTATTAACTAATTTATTTTAAATTGAAATTGTTAGATTTTTTCTTATGAATTTATTATAATTTATTAACAAGAAGTCAATGGTTGACTTTTTAAAATCTTATATTTTTACTGATTAAATCTTTAACTTTTTTATTATTATTGCTTTAATTATAAGTTTTGCTCCTTATTGTCTTTAGAATATATTTGATTGCTTTTTTCAAACATAATTTTAACAATTTCTGTTATAGCTCATTTGATAATGTATTTTATAAATTGATTGGTTTAGTTTTACACTTCGCATCAAATGTTTAGTTTTTGTATTTTATAAAATTTATTAATAAATCATTTAACTTTTTCTGTTCAATTTGGCCAGTTGGGTGCGCAAGAATTTATACGAACAAATAATTGATGATGGTAAATCGTGTGGCGAAATATTGATGCTTTACATATTTGTTAATAGAAAATTTAATTAGAAAAATTTTTTGATCATTGTTCCAAATAAATTTTAGGTTAATTATTGCCTTATTTATCTTATATGATATTGCAAGATAATGTTTTATTTTCAATATAAAATCAACAATTTAAATTTTTTAATTCTCTCGTTTTGGTGGGATCATCATAGTACTTGATTTTTTCTTCCGCTGTCAGTTACATTTAAAGAGAAATTATTTAAAATAAATTACTTTTTTGGCTTCGAACGGGGTTTTTTGTTGGCCTTTTCGGAGTTCATTTCTCCCGCTTGTAATAAATCATTAGAATATATCATGGCAGCATTTTTGTTTAACTAATGTTTTACTTAATCTTAGAATTTTTTATTATTTGCAGTATCATTTATAAAAAAAAAATTAAAATTTTTGACGAAAGATTTACATTTGTTTCATAGATTGTATTTATTATTTTTTGTTTATTTGTTGATATGTCATTTATTGTTAACATTTCAAAATATCTTAACATATCGTTTTTAAATTCAATTATTTTTACTTATATAATTTTGTTTCAGTTCGCTATATTCTTGATAACATGAATATTTTATAACTATTTTTTACCTTCTTTCAATAAAATATTTTGAATTTGCATTTGTATTTTTTAGGTTGGGTTGAAACCATGTATTTTAATTTAGTTTACTTGATAATAATTGTATTAAAATAATTATTTTTATAACTGAACAATGCACTAATATTGTCATAATCAATATTTATCAGAAGGATTATTATGTCAGCTTTTCATTATGAAACATCTTTACTATAATTTTAAACGTACGATTGGATTGACACATTAAAATCTTGAAATTTATGCTTCATTTTGAAATAAAAAAAATTTTTATCAGAAATTTTTTTTAAAATATAATTTTTATTGGGAATCACAAAATTTTAATTGTTTTTCTATTACCTTTAATATCAGACATGTAATTAATTAATTAAATTATACTAATTATTGGATAAAAGTAAACTTTTTTTATAAATAGATATATTTATGTAGGTAATTTTTTAAGTTTTAAATTTAATTTACCAAGCCAGTGGTTATTTGCTTTCTAGTCAAGAAATTATTAGAAAAATCAAAAATTTGAATTAACTTTTTTCCATTCGGAATATTTTTCATTTATTTAAATAAATGGTTTATTTAAAACTATTCGCTCGAAGTTGATGTTATTGACGTCGCTAAATGTGCATTTCCACGTGCAAAATAACTACGCAACTTGAGTGTGTCAAGTGCTTCCCTTGCAGGGTGCCTGTAGTCGTCGTTGTTATAGATTTTTTTAAGAAAGCTTTGCTCTTATAATTGACTATAAACAGCCCTCATAATTTATTAATTATTTTTAAATTTATATTCTGTAACGAAACAAGCATCTGAAATTTTCTGACTTGTCATTTAATTTTTTAAATATACTTGGGTGATAATTAGAGACCGCAAAAAAGGCATTAAAAATCGCGAAAAAGGCACTATAATAGGCACCAAAAATTGAAAAAAGGCATGAAAAAGCACGAAAATCCCGAAAAAGACATGAACAAAGGCATTAAAAAAATTTTCTAAGGGTTTTTAAGGTGCAAAACACGTAAAACTTAACCAAAAACTTAATTTTGGTCATTTAAATGATTATTAAATATTTAATAATGTTTTCGAATAAGGAAAATTTTTCAACCTAAAATTTATTATCAAGAAAACAAATGAATTTTGGCGTTCAATTTTTGAGAAAATTTTTCAATTCTTAGTGTTGTATTTTCTGAAATTTTTTCAATACTTAGGGATGTATTTTTTGAAATTTTCAAGTCATTTCTTTGTGGTGCATTTTTCCGATATTATTCATTTTTAATGGAATTTTCGGGAAAAAACACCAAAAAAGCACCAAAATCTGAAAAAACCAAAAAAGGCACCAAAACGGCAAAACGCCAATAAAGGCACGAAAACCCGGAAAAAGGCAAAAAAAGGCATAATATAAGTCAACGTAGAAGACTCAAACCAAATGGAAAATGTGTTATTTATGCTTAATATATCGAAACTAGTGGGCAGAAAAAAAGGCATTTGCCTCAAAATGCGGTCTCTAGTGATAATATATTTTTGTCTTTATCTTTTAATAAATTATTCAATTGTTTTCCAAACCATTCAATGTTATGAAGTTTTCTGATTTTATATTATGTTTTAACATTTTATTTTATATCTTGAATTCCTGCAAAATTTAAAAAATATTATTTTTTTTTGTGCTTTTACATTTCTGGATAATCCATGGTTTGTGTTATATATCCAAATATTTTGAAAATTCAATTAAATACATTGCTGTCGCAATTTAATGGATTATTTTATTATTATTATTTTCTTTTATTTTAAGTTATTATTTTGTTGGGATTTTTAATTTTCAATCAAAATTCATGCTATGAAACCAACTAAAATGGGTGTGCTCGTGATCCCGTTGTGCCCTGAGACAATGCCGGGGCATGACGAAAGAGAGAATAGACAGAGAAAAGGAATGTGTGAGAGACATCAGGGGAAAGATGTGGAGATGAGCAGTCAAACATAACACCAACCATTTAATAAAATTGTGTTTCCAGTCTCTTATTTTGCTATTTGGAAATTCTGCCGATTATTTTGATTGATTTTTTGCCAAGCTGTCTTCAACTTATTGTGTCAAAAGCTTATTTTATGTAAAGATATAATAATGAAAATTTTTTTAGTTTTTCATAATTGAAATTTCTGAATGTGGCCACTTCAACATAGTCTATTTCCTATACTCAGTTTGCCTTTAAATGCAGCATCATCATTTTTATTTATTATTACTTTTCAATTGTCAATTGTATATTGATCAATTAATTTTGACATAATTTCCATTTTAGCAAAGAAAAATTTAATGTTTTTATAGTAAAAACGTTTTTTTACGTGTTTAGGTTTTATTCATATTCTTATAGAATTTAATTTAAGGCAAAAGTCATTTTAATTTAAGAATTAATTCAATTCAACATCTCACAATTCCAGCGATTCCATTATTTGTTTATTATTTTTTTCAAAATTTTTCTAGAAAGAGAAATTTAAACATCTTAATATTCTTTCTTTAGGTTTTTCATCTCAATATTTTTAATTTTACATGATTTTTCATAATTTTTGTGATTTCCTTGATAAATATTAATTCTTTATTGGAATAAATTTATATTTTTTAATTTTATTTTGGTATTTCATTTGTTTATTTATGAAATGTTGTATTTCCGACGCAAAGATCTGTTGGAATATATTCTTTCATCATTAAGAAATGGAGAACTAACATTTTCACATGGAAAAATATGTATTATTTGAGCAGTCTATAGAATTTGTCGTTAAAAATTTTCTATTTTATATATTAAATAATTGCTATTTAATTTGGATAAAAAGTATTACATCTTTAAACATGATATCATCAAATATATATTTAAGAATCTCTTTAAAGTGAACTTACTTTTTTATATAAATCTTTATATTTAAATTTTGAATATAAAATATTTATTTCAGTTTTGCATTTCCTTTGATGCGGTAATTTTATAAGTGTTCATTCTTGTGCAGTAATAAAATTTCATGATGTAGAAAAAAGGATTTTTTGTGTATATGATTTAGTGCTGTTGTCACTCCAATCATTTATCGCTATCCTTCTCTTCTGAGGACAACTCCTGCGGTGTTCCGTCGTCGGTGTCGAACACAAGAAAACCCCTTCCCGTGGTGGAAGCAGAAGTCCCTTCTCCTCGCTGGGGATATTTTTTGTTTCTTTTAATTATGTTTTTAAATGCTTCACAGTGACATTATAACTTATTTTCTTTTTTCTTTTCAAATAATGAATAAATAATTTTTTTTTTAATTTTATAAATCCAAATGATTTTTTTAGTTTATATTTAAGCAGATTTAATTAATGCTTTATGTATAATGCTTGAACCTCGCGGATTTGGAGCTCATTTTCCTTTTGTAACGTCAATTGGCTAATGGCTTTGACGTAAATGTGTTCTGATTTTTTAAATATTATTTCATAATCAGCAGTGAAAGATTTTTCAATTTAATTAAAGTTTTTCATTCATGCTTTTAAATTTTATGTTGAATTGAAAAAATAAAAATTGTTTTTTTATTATAAGATTTTTATTAAAACGGAAGGAAGTATTTTTTTTTATTGATGCTATTGCAAACCAAAATTTGTAGAAATAATAATAATATATCTCAGCAAATTAAAGTATATTTTTTAATGATTAAAATTTTTAATATTTTATTTTGTTAATAATAGGCGCTAGTTCATATTCAAATTGTGTCTGTTTAAAATTCCTTATTGCAAGTTTATTGATTTTTAATTTCTAATACTTTTTTATATTTATATTTTCACGAGTTTAGCTTTTTCAATGTATTATCTAATTTATTTTAAATTGAAGTTGTTAGATTTTTATTATGAAGTTTATTATAATTTATTAACAAGAAGCTAATGGTTGACTTTTTAAAATCTTATAGTTTTACTGATTAAGTCTTTAACTTTTTTTTATTATTAATAATGTTTGTTGTGGTGGGAAGGGGATCATTGGGTTTATCGAGCAGCTCGCGCACTATTTTTTAATTGAAATATTTAAAATTATTAATTTTTTTTTGAAAACACAAGTCTGATGAACAGTTGGTGTGTGGTCAATTTTTCGGCCAGGTGCCCCTCCACTGCCTCTTCGTTGAGAAGTGCCTATTATTCTCTTAACTTTTAGAAAAAATATTATATAATTTCTAAATATAAATATAAAGTTATTTCAATTTGCTTTTATCTCATAAATTGAAGATTTTTATATTTTTCATAATTGTTAAAATTATAGTCTTCGATTCTAAATTTTTTTTTTTAAAATAAATCATAATTTCTTTTTTATTCATATTTTTTTGTTTAATTAATTTCTTGCATTTAGGATGGTTTTATCATTGGACCATAACATTAGTAAAACTAAGAAAATTTTAATTATTTTATAAGTAAATATAGTTTTATTTCTTTTTTTATTCAGCTTGATTTCTTTTGAAAATAATAAAAATTTTCTAATCATTTTAATATGGACGCAATTTTTTGTTTTCAAATTACATGTTATTTCACTAGATATAAACTAAAAAATAACATTATGTCTTGTTAGTATAAACCAATCTTTTTTATTCGCTTTTGTATGAATATTATGCAATTTACTAAATTATAAAAATATATTTTTCGACGAAGAGTCATGACTAGGGATTCATTTTTAGGCAAAAGCCTATTTTTTCCTGAGCTCCCCGTGGCCTGAAACGTACGAAAAACATGTTTTTTTGGCTGTTGTTAAGCTACTTTTCGAGTTTTTAGTGCCTATTTTATAGACTTTTATTTTTAGCGCCTAAAAAGCCTAAAAATTTTTGAAAGAACCTATTTTTGCCTATTTTGGCGTTTTGCCCAAAATTGTTAATAAAAATGCAATAAAAACGAAAAATACACTCCTAAGAATCGACTGAAAATTTTTTTCAAAAATGCACCCCTAAGAATTTTAAAAACTATATTTTACAAAAGTCCTTTATAACTGTCATAAAAAATGTTAAATAATAAGAATGTTTCACCCACATCAAATAAACTGCAGGTTTGGGTATAATTATTATATTCATGTTTTTTACTATTTATATTTTAAGATCCAAGGTACTAGCGGTTTTACTTAAAAATTCCTATTTATTTTGTGATATCTTTTATTTTTTTATTCGGCTTAAAAAGACCAATAGTTTATTTTTATTTTTTCTTGTTGACAAAGCAATTTTGTTCTTTTGAATTTTTTGAAAGTTTATTTCTAGGGGTTTCATTTTTTTATAATTATTTTGATACAGAAAAATAAAAAATAAATATTTTAGTGACATTAAGATAAAGTACTTTCTGACTAATTTTTTTTTTGTCTTTCAAATAGTACTGAAAATTTGATAAATAGCTAAAAATCCGAATCCTACTGCTGGAGCTAGGGCTTTTCGTTAGTCTGCCTATTTTACATTTTTCTTAAACAAAACTTAAATAAATAGTTTCTGTATCAAAATCCTTCAATTGGCGATCATTTATGCCTTTTTTGAACCATAAATGCTAAATTCAAAATTTGGGCTTTCGATTTTTTGTTCGAATTCCATTCCGGGATTTGGAATTGTCCGAAATGGATATCGAATTCGTGGTCAGTGAATTAGAAAACCAAAGAAATTTGTTTTTATGACTATAAAATTTTCACTGACGCATTTTCTACTGACGTTTTTTCCACTGACGCATTTACCGGGCTTCCTACTCACACCCCTAACTCTCAACATAAAGCTTTAATAAATAATTTTTGTGCATTTTATTTGAATTTTCGGGTAAATATTACAATAATAGTTTTAATTTTTTTCATTTATTTTAAGTGATTTTTTGCTTTAAATATTTATTTATTTACCATTAATTTATGTATTTACTTTATTTACAAATGTTTGGGTTTTCATTAACTTTAAAATATTTGATGACCTCATACAAATAAATTACTTGAAATTTTTTAATTAATACATGTTTGCATCTTATTAATTGTTTATTTTATTATAAATTTGTTTATTTGTTTATATACGCTTTTATGTGAATATTAGGCATTTTATTACTATTTAATTGTTGTGTTATAATTCAACGGTCGCATTTTCTTGGCTTTGTTCTTCGTATTTTCAAATACCCAACCACTATAGATTTTTTCTTGTGTATATGCGTTGTTTTTGCTTGAAATTTGTAATAATATTCTTTTTCAATTATTCTTTATATTTTTCTCACTAATATATTAATTAATAAATTTTTTATACTTTTATTTTGTTCATATATTTATGAGTAAATAGGAACCACTAATGATGCCCGCCATATTTCCGGAATTTGACCGGAATCCAAAATTAGCCTAAATATATCAGCTAATATTTTTGTAATAGGCTCTGCACAATTTTTTAATAAATGTATGGAATATTGTCCGGTGAAGTGGAATTTCGCCTGGGGAGCTTTCTTAATATATTCCAAATTATTCCAGCATTTAATTCAATTATTTTTTATTGGTGAAACAAATGAAAGTTTTATAATATGTAAAAAATCATTGATGAGAATATTCGATTTAATGTATCGTTGACGATAAATAAAATAACTCTTTCTTTTAATTAAAGCCTCGAATATAGAATTTTTATTTTTTATTATTTTAGATTTATTTTCTTTTAAATAAAATTAGGAATATATATTTTTATATTATTTTAGGTGTATGTAATCTTAAGTTATTTTCTTTTATATTAATTTATTCATTTCTTGCAAGACAGCAGTTCCCCTTTTCAACATACTTTGACAGTCTCAATTCGACAATTTCATAAAAAGGTTTTATTAATAATATAAAATTACCTTTTTAATAATTATTTCTTTGTTGTAATTTGGCTTTTTTATTTAATATTAAACTCTTGGACAATTTGTTGATTATTTTTCATCTTGATCAAAATTTTGTTATTAATTTTTATAAAGTTAAAGTATTTTATATTTTAATTTCCATTTAAAGCTTTGATGGACTGGTTTCAATACGGAAGTGTTTATTTCGCGTGTGGTTATTAGTTGAAATGAATATATATTTAGCATAACAGAGTATAATTTGGTAAATATTTTTTAAATTTTCGTTGTTTGTTCATGCCAATTGCTACATGGCGTCTATATCATGTCAAATTTTTAGATGAGAACTAAATTTTAATTTATAAATTTGAATAATTATTTGATTTTTTTTAAAGAAATAACTTTTTATATAATTTTTATTTTTTTAAATTATATCCACTCACAATAATTATTTTTTCAAAGCATAATTTATGCAAAATACATTAATTTCAAGTATAAATTATTATTTATTTATAAAATGTTTTTTGTACTTGGATAATTAGTTTTTAATATATATTATCAATATTTGAATAGCATTTCGTGTTCTCAAATATTTAGTTTCTTAGCCTTATTCATTGGTAATTTTTAAATAATCATTTCGTTATAAATAAGATTGGTATATTTTTTATTTTTCAATCCAAAGTAAAAATTTTGAATTCACTTAAATTTTCTTAACAAAAAATTTTATTAAATAAATATTTTAATTCTTATTTCATTATTTATAAAATAATCAATATTGTTAAATTAGTTATTATAGATTTATCCTGACCTAGCAAATTTTTCAAATGGCTAAATTATAGCTTCAAATTTATTTTTTAAATTTTTTGCTTTATTATTAAAAAAGAAAATTTAAATTTATTTTTAAACTAAAATCAAGCCTTTTCAAATTGTTTTTCATTTTCTTATTCTTTTTTCAATTTTTTTTTTCATTTCACATGTTTTTATAAGGGCTTCTAAAGATACCTGATTTAACCTTAAAATATTCTGTTATTTTTTTTTATTAATTGAATAATGTAAGCAATCACTTTAAACTCATGGATCCGCAAAAATGATAACATCATTTTTTTGTCCACTATTGTAATGCATTTCAAATACATACTTTAATCAAAAAGCAGTTGTTTTCATAGACTAATAATATTTACAAGCTATATCTTTTTTGATTGAGTAATATTGTTTATTGTTTTTTAAGTTTTTGAAATTGCACTTTGAATATCAACCCTTGCAATTTAACCATTCATTTTTAATAAAAATTTGACAATTTATTATTGCAGTATTTTTAGAATTATGTATTATTTCCAAATGTCAGTTTTATCTGATAAATTAAAAATATTATTTTTGAACTGGACGATATGCAATCGTTGCTAATCATAATTTTGTACTTTAATTTCTAATTTTTTATTTTTATATTATTATTAATTTTTGTGAAATTATTTTCGTAATTTTTCATTATTTAAATATAATTTATTTTGCTTCAATACTAGTTGTCGGAGTACTTTTTATACACGCTGATGTTGATCTTTATGTAATATTTGCGGTTATAATTTTTATTTAAGGAAGAATTTAGAATTATTTATCTTATTCATTGTTTAAATATTAAACTTTTTTATGTATTAATATTTTTCACCTGTTGAGTTAAGAATTTACTTATTATACAATAGCCTTTATAATAGCGAAAATTTTTAGGCTTTAATTTTTGCGCATAAATTAAGCAATACTATTTAATCAAAAATTTAAACTCGATTAACAGCATTTGTTTTTTTTCATTTGCCTTGAAAGCTTGAAATTTTATTCTTTTGTGTCATTAAAATTGACAAGCCTTTAATTTACTTGTGGTGGTGCAATATATTTAGGACATTGCTCGAGTTAATTGTTTTTCCAATCGGCCACGCTGAGTCTGAATATGGTCAAAGATTTGAGCTCTGGGTTCTCATTGAGCCTGTACAGCTCCAACTTCATGCATGAAGTTGAAGCAGTAAAAGCTCTGGATGAAAAGATATGAGAGATTTAAGGCAATATTCGAATTCTACGAACCTTATTTGGTTTTAGAAAAGCATTTCCTGAATGATTAAATCTTATTTTCAACCTGAAAAATTAGTGGAAAATTAGTACACGAATATCCATTTTTGGCATGGTCAGCAAAATGCTCACAAAAATCTCTTTAACCAACGAATAACTTAAATTTCGTAGGAAAATATAGAAAACATCCAGATGAACTGTTCGGTCTGGGGTGTAGTCCATCCACTTGGCCAAGTGGACTACACCCCAGACCGAACAAAAAGGAACTTCAAGTTCGGCTCCTCCTGGCGGCGATTGTTATAACCAAATTATTTGGCCGCCACGGCAGCAATGTAAAAAAAAAATTCGAGGGTCAAAACTTAGTTGACACCCTAAGTATTTGGATATTCACAATTTATGATTTGAAATTGATTATATTTTTGATTGTTTATCTTTTTCATTTTATTCTTTAAATTGTAATTATTATGTTACACATGGAAATGAAAGTAATTTTTTTAAATTTAATTTTGTATAATTCAAAGTAATTTTAATAAATTGGGTTTTTCATGAATAATTAAAATGTTTTTAAAATACTATTCTACTGCCGGAGGTAGCGTATGATTATGTCGCGCCGATTGAATTCCCACGACAAATCTGTGGAAAGCAAGAAACCAAAAAAGTAATTTGCCTATATGTCGCGCTTTATGTAGAAGGAAAATTATATGAAAATGTATTTCGTGTATCAGTTATTAGGATAAGATTTTGAGTTGCAATGTATTAAATTTTATTATCTTTAGCAGCTCAGATGCACATGTTTTAATTAACTGGGTTTTCCTAGAACTTTTCATAAATGAAGAAAATAATTTAATTTACAATTTACATAAATTTTCGCAATTAAAATATTGTCTCATATTAATTAGTGTTTTTCGATGCAAATTAAAAAATGTTATATTTTGACTTTAAACGAATTTTAAATAAATTAAATTAAAGAACGAAGGCAAGAAAATTTTTCATAAGGAGTAAAACTGAAAATTAATTATTTTATATAAAGTTATATAAATTTATTTATTTATTATTGTCTTATTTAAATTTTTCTTTTGCAGATTACTAAAAAATTATGTTATTTTAATTCATGCCTTTGCACATGCGATCGGTATTCTTTTTTATCGGTATTCGACCAAAGAGAAAAAATTCACATGTCTATTTAATAATGCTAGTTTTTTTATTTACATATTTAATCTTATTTAAAATTTCGGTTGAACATTCTTTTCTTCGTTCAAAATATTAATTTTATATTTAATTATCATTTTTTATTTATTTAATTATTGTCGTTCGGTACAAATTTAATTCATTTTGTGCTCTATTTTCTTACATTGTTAAATAGTTTTAAACATCATTTAAGACATGGGTTATCAAGACAATTCAATTGAGTGAATTGGTGTAGATGAATTGTGCATTTAATTTTTTCATTTCCAATTTATTATCATCATAACAAAATTATTTTTACATCAGAATATTATTTTTATAATTTAATTCTTTTGAAGATTTTTTAAAATCAATTTTTGATATAATTACATCATATTAAGAACTTGAATTAAATATGTTTTTTGATTAAAGGCGGCGCTGGCGGATGGTCCGAAGGCCTGGCTAAACACGCGCGTCCATCGCTTGAGGATGAGGGGCAGCAGTTGGGCGCCGCCCTAGTAATAAAGATTTTTGGCATTTTATTTTGCTCATATTTTTCGTAATGATCTTTTCAATTGAAGTAGTTTTATAAAAAAAATTGTTAAATTTATTTAACATACCTATTTATTTTATACATATTTTTACTGCTTTTTTATTTTTGTTTTTAACCATTTCTTTCTTATTCTTAAAGTTGCTTTTTTTGCAGTGTATGCCTCAATTTCAAATGATTATGTATATAAGGATCTTTTTTCCTAATTTATAGGGAGAATTTTGTAAAGAGGTAATTTGCTTGTTAATGTAAAACCAATTTCTAATTAATGCGTGTATTTATTCAGAGAAAAAATATCTTCATCAGCGAGTGATTTTGAAGACTGTTTTAATGTGTTAGCTTCTTATTTCCTATTTTGATTAATAATTCATAAAATTTGAGCTTATTTTAATAAAATAAATAAATTTTGTTTTGATTTATTAGCAATTTATCTTTTTAAAATCTCTTTTTTATACATTCGAAGATATTAATTAAAAACAGATTTACTAATAAAGTAATATTTACTTTTGTTATTTCTTCAATTTTTATCATAAGTATTTTTAAGAACCTCCGCCTGAACAATGCTATGCTTTTAGTTTTTTTTAATGAAATTCATATCTAGTCATAAAAATTTTAAACTTTTTGTTTTTCACTTTTTTTTTATTATTTTAGCAATTTATTTGTTATTTAATGTATTTATTTGTCTTAAAAAGCTCAATATTTTTATTAGATATAACATTATCTTATGTTTATAAATTTCTGTCGAAAGAGGCATATTCTCATTTGGTTCATCAAAATATAATTTATTTTAAAAATATTTTATATTTAACTACTTATATTCGTAATAATTAAATAATTGATTATATCGTCTTCTTGTTATGTGAAAAATTTTAAAATATTAGTCGATTGGTGTTGCCGCGCTATCAACTATTTGACTCAAGATTTGAGTTTTTAGATATTTTTATCATTTAATATAGTAATTTGATTTTGATTTAAATTAATTGAAAATAAAATAGGCTCTTTTTAAATTCCATCTTTTACAGAGTGAATGTTTATATAATTTTGGTATATTAGATAATTTTTTGTTTAATTTATTTAAAAATCATTTTTAAATTTACATTGCTAATACTGGTTTATATTTATTTTAAAAATCAATTTTTAATTGTATCAAGATTAATAGATTTACTTCATTTTTGGTAAAATTTTTAAGCGTAATTTTTGATTTTTGTTTTATCATTTTGAGCATATTTTTAAATTACAAGTTTATTTAAATAAATATGCATATGTTCGGAAACTTTTTTTCTATTAAGTACACTTCATGCTGCAGAATCGTCCATTTGATTCTCCCCATCTTCATCTTAAAAAATTTTCTCTATGTTTTGGTTACTTTTAGATTTTTTTCATTTTAATAATAGATAAATGGATAATTTGTTTTGATTTTCATTTATAGATTTTTTAAGAAATCTTTGATCTTATATTGACCATAAAGAGTCCGCATAATTTATGAATTATTTAAATTTAAATTCTGTAACGAAACAAGCATCTCAAATTTTCTGACTTTGTCATTTAATTTTTAAATATATTTATGTTGATAATTATATTTTTGTCTTTATCTTTTAATAAATTATTTCATTGTTTTACAAATATTTTATTTTTTCCTTTAAATCTTGACTTCGATGTGAAACTCTCGGCCTTTGAAGTTTTTCCTTTTAATATGTATTTGTAAAAATTAATTTTTACGTTATTTCTGCATCTTAAAATCCTCAAAATTTTTTATATTTTTTAAATTATAAGTTTTTAAAAGCGTTGAATTACTTAATACTAATATTTAGAATACATTTCCCTTTATTTTAATTTTTATATTTTAATTAGTTTTCACTACTAATGTAAAAATCATTTTATTTTTACGCATTTATTCAACTTTATATTATTTAGTTTGTGAATTTTATTATAAATTGTCTTGTATTTAAATATATCCCCCGACTTTGGGCGAGAATAATTATTTTTTGTTTACAGTTGATTAAGTTAAATAATTATTTTTTTCAATTATTAGATTTAATTGACTGTAGGGACCCACCAAAGATGATTTTTTCTTTAGGTATTATGTAGGTAAAATTTTGAGTATTAATCTAGATTTATTAACATTAATATTTTTATTAATTTTTTTATCAATCATAGAAATTTTCAAGTGTTGTTATTTATTTTCGATTTCAACCCAGTTTTTCATATTTCAATGATCATAAAATGGTTTGATAATTTTTTTATTTAAAACAAATTAAATTTATGGATTACTTTTAGAATAATTTTTTTTTAGATAGTTACTCCAGTAGAATGTTATTATTTTTTTATCAATTGAAATTAGTTGATACCCTTTAATTGCAACAAAATTTTAACATTTTTTATTACAATTATTAAACTGTTTTTTTATATTACTATATAAATTTTATCTTTTTTGATTAGTTTTTATATTTATTTTATTTTATAATATTATTAAAAATAATTTTTGCCTCGAGATCCTTTTTTAATTGAAGGTTTATTAAGGAAAATATTTTTTATGCTATATGTTTTTTGATTTGTTCATTTTCCCATTGAACCATCCTTTTATTCATTTGGCTTTAGTATTAATCTTTTCAACGACTTTTGATTTACATATCCTCGTATTTTAGGAAAGCCTATACACTCCCTTTCGCGGTTACGAATTTAATTTTATCGTAAATTAGGAATTGCTTTTTTATAATTGTTCATTTTTAATAAATGTTTTATTTAATATATTGTTATTTTCTAAACTGAATGTATTTTTTTTTTTGTTATTTTAATTTTTAAAGTTCCATCGAGGAAACTTACCTTTCATAATATATTTTTTTGGTCGTAATATTTTTCATTTTCTACTACTTAATAAAGTATTTAGTTATTTTAACATGTAATTACATGTGAAAATAGTGAAAAAGTTTTGGCTCTGATTTGCTAAATTTGATTTATGCAAATTTATAAAAATAATTTTTTACATTATAATATTTTCTCATTATATTTTCAAGTTGTCTGACGGCTCTTGATTGGGAAGAAATATTGCACGGTTGATGCATGTTTTAAGATTAATAATATTTTTTGGGCTTTTTAATTTTATATTTTTTCCTCCATTTTTAAATAATGTGAGATTGATCATCGGAGCTTATGCTTTTTTATTTAACTTAATTTAATTTATTATTTTTAACTTAATATGAAGTAATAAACGTTATCTGTTTATGTGTGGTGCTTTTTATCTATGAGATTCTAAATGCTGGTTTCATTATAATGAAATACCATGATAATAATTCGATTTAAACCTAAACAAATGAGTAAAAAATGCTTTTAAAGATTTTTATTTAATTATTAATTTGTTCTTTTCATATTTCTTATAAAATTGTAAAATATTAATATTTTTTCTAATACTATTTCCATTCATAGTTATTAGAATTTTATTTCGTTAGTTATGAATAATTGTGTGGTTTCAATGATAATTTATATATATAATAGTTCGTTATTCCACGCAAATATAAAAGTCGGTAAATGTTTTTTAATATATTATCTTTTTTTAATTTAACTTATGTATAAAATTTAATGTTTTTCTTTCTCATTTATTTTCATTAAATAATTCTATATGCTCTCGCTTATGAAATATCCAAATTCTTCGATTTTACAACGGATTTTATCATTAATGCTGTTTCTTTATATTTTGTATTTTTAACAAATCACTAATTAAATTTTTTGTTTTTAAAATGTGTATTTGATAAAATTTAATAGTTCTTATTAATATCCATAAAATATTTAATTCTCTAAATTAATTGAATTAATCTTTAATAATTTATTGTACTATCAAGTTAATTAATTTTAAACATTTTTGTAAATGAATATATTTGTTTATTAATTTACGAATTTGCTCTCTATTATATTATATAATATATTTTTGAAGACTTATTTTTATTTAAAAAATATATATTTGATTCTTATTAATATGTTTTCTCAATTTTAATAAATTATTTTCTATTTCATCCTTTTAATCTTGAGACCGGCACTGATTCTTCTTCTTGATGTTATCATATATTTGTAAGAGATTATTGAATAAATATAATTCTTCACAAATCAATTGTTGTCTAAATCTGTTTTATTGATTACGCTGTTAAGTATGCATTTATAAATATATTAATTTTTTTAAAATTTTTTTTCTGTAATTTTTAAGAGTTCTTTCGTTAAATATTATGCATTTGTTTATTTTCTATGCATAAGTAACAAGTTTAATATTCATTTTCAATATTTCGTACCAATTCTTTGGCCATCAAAAAACTTTTTTTTGCGTCAATAATCTCTTGTAGTATCTAATTAAATCGTTAGCTGATACATTATCTGAATAAATTATTTGCTCTTTTCCTTAGTAATGAAAGTTTTGTTTACTGATCTAGAATTGTCGTTGAAAACCTTTCCATTAAGTGTTTGATCACATGCCAATTAATTTATAATTAATTATTTGTAATCATATTTTGATTAATTTAGTATTTAAGCTATTTGAGATATTATTTATTTATGTTTTGCAAATTTTTAATGCATTTGAATTTAAACCATTAATTTTAAATAATAAATTTTTATTGTTATTTTATTTAAATTATTGGTTTTTTTTGCGTTATATTCATTACTTGTTGAATTATCTCGCTGCTCTTTATTTCATTTTTTTGATGTGAGGCATGTCATATCTTATATTTAGCCTTTTTCTGCTTTTACTTTTTTCTTCTTTTACTACGCATATTATTTTTTATAATTATTGTTAACAATGAATTATTATTTTCAAACTTAATACCGGCACCATATTTAATTGATATTTTGATTTTTTTTTGTCATAATTACATTACAATATTTATTAAATGTTTTCTCATTGTTCTATCGTAAAAGTCGAGAAATAAATTGTTAAAAATATATTTTTTATAATTTATTTGTTATTGTCAAATTATCATTATGTTTTTCACAGAACTGATAATTAAATTATTCTTCGAATTTTATACTTTTTATTATTTGGTTAATTAATTAATAAATATATGAAAAATATTTTTGTATTAAAATTGCTCTTTTATACTTCACTTGCTATAAAGAATCTGAAAAGTTTGTGTTGCAATTCAATTCAATTCATAATTATATCAAAAAAAATTAAATTATATTTGCTTTTTAGTTTTAATTTTATTGAATTGAATGAATTAAATTTTGTTCTCGTAGCATAAATTTATGGCTTAACGCAGCATAAATTATGGCTTAAGTAAATAATGTTTTTAATTTTTTACTTATTTCTTTGTTCTGACATTTATTTGAAGATTTATCATTTGATGTTTATTTAAAGCAACGAATATACAAGAAAACGAGAATATGTTTATTAATAATTTTATCTCTAAAAACATAATTGTCTTGCAGCAGACATTTTTTTGATGGGTTCCGCTCAGGGCTGGCCGTGATTAAATTTCCATTCACGAATATCCGTGAGCCGTGATCACGGAGCTTCCAAAAAAATCCGTGACCCGTGAACCGTGATCACGGCACCCCAAAAACCCCGTGATTTCCGTGATCCGTGAGCCGTGATCCGTGATTATAAAAATTCTTCAAAATCATTAATTATTTTTTTAAATTTATTTGCAAAAACGGAAATTTATTCGCTTGAAAATCCTGTCAATATCAAATTATGATGGAGGAACAGAAGTTTTGCGAGATTTTCGGGTGCCAAACTTTTTCGGAGATCATTAGAGATAAAGCCCGTGGTCGAGAAAAGTCGTTCACTTTCTGAACTCGTAGCGGGTGGAGAAATAAATTTGGGCACAATTCCTCCGATCATCGGCCATTTTTGTGAATTGATTTCCCAGTAAGCATAAGGATCGGATTTTGCCTTAATTTTCGCATCTCTCCAATATTCGTTCACTTCAATTTCAGCCTTTTGTTTTATTTCTAACGCTGATGGGCTGGGTGATGGTGCCTACGAAATGAACAATAATGCGATTGTTTAAAAAGAAAGCTTTACTGTATTAATTAATTGGTCGAACTCAGCATCCTTTTCAAATTGAGAAAAAATGTCGGTTGAACTTGACCCGCTCGCATTATTCTCAACTAACAACTCATCAGTATATTAAAAATTAAAATATAAACTCAAAATAAAATATTTCAGTACGTAATTCTCATTGTGATAACTCTCGAATTCACTGATTAGCCAATTTTTGTAGCCATCTACGCGATTGCAATCCAAATAAACAGCCTTAAACCGTGGATCAAGAAGGGTCGAAATCACCAAATATTTTTGGTTTTCGAATTGGTTCAGTCTCTTTTCTATGGCCGATGCAATTGTATTTTTGATATTTGAAAATCGATTTTCCCCCTCTTTACGTAATGCAAACGTAATAGCCTAAATGCTATTTATATTAAGGTATATTGTTAAATAATTAACTTTAAAGAGTGGAATGATAATGGAACTTGAAGCGTTTCGGTTTTGTGTTAGCAGAGTCGCTTCGTAAATCGGAGCGAGTACATTCTTAACAGAAGATAAGTGTCCAATCGTCGGCATTTAATTTTGGCAGTTCCCCGCGTTCAATTGCCAACAAATTCACAGCCGATCGATTAATCAAAAAACGTTCTAACATTTTGTAAGAACTGTTCCAACGAACCTTCAAATGATTTTTTATAATTAATTTGAAAAAATAATATAATTACCTCTGTGTTTTTTAACAAAACCGTTTGTGGTATTTCCTCACTGGATTGGAATTCTGCCAATTTTTCTGTCAAAACCCTTGACTTTCGAACTTTTCGAACAAATTTTTTGACATTTTCAATAAGTTCCTTCAATCTTTCTTCTTCATCAATTTTCTTAAGTCCTTCCTTAATACACTTAAAAAAGAAATTGAAATTTTTTAAAGTTTAATTACCAACTGAAGTACATGGGCAGCGCAATTTATTGATTCAAATCCCAAATCTTTTGAAACTTTTTTCATTGTATTTTCTGTGTCACATGTTATTGCTGAGATTTTATCCTCCGCAATTTTAAATTCGTTCAAGCTTTCACGAATAAAAGCAGAAATTGCATCTGCTGTATGTCGCCCTTAATTTTGTTTTTTGTTTTTGATTGTTAATTATTTTTAAATTACCCTTTATTGGTTTTGTACTAAGAACATAAAATTTTGGTCGAAATTTTTTGTCTAAAAAATGTCCGGTAACAGAGATTAAAGAGTGACGGTTATCCATTGAGGTCCATCCATCGCTGGTTAGCCCTATTTTGTCAATAGAATCCAATTCCGCGATAACAAACTTCTTAAATAACAAAATTTTCAAATTAAAAAAAACAAATTGAGTACTTTTATTGCGTCAAAACTACCCGGCAGTTCGTGTAATGCAAAATGTTTTCTGTGGGGAATTGTGTATTTTGGCTGCAACTTTCCAATAAAACGACGAAATCCGTCTCCATCCACAAAATTAAATGGTAGCAATTGTGTGGCCAGCATTTCCATCAAAGCTCGATTGGCGCTAATTGTAGAGGCTCCTTCCTTGCTCCATTGACCTCAAAATTTAGAATTTACAAAAAAAAAAGAATTTTTTGCTACTTTTGGCATTTAATGATAACAAAATTGGCGATTTAACAATAGATTCTTCTTCTGCTTCAACTGATTGTTCTATTGACGGCAAACAAAAAGCATTTGCAAAGGCTCTCTTCAATGGATTTGCCAGTTGTATGGGTTTTTTCTCGGATTTTTTCTTTTCTTCATTAATAAAATCTTCACGCTGTTTATATAAATTTGGATGATGCTTTTTGAGGTGAAATGATAAACGCTTGTGCTCAGAGAAGTTGACAGTGTTTTAATATATGAGCACCCTTCTTCTTTGCATTTGGCTGTTGAATTTGGCTGCCGCTCAAAATAATACCACCAGCAGTTTCCAAGATTTAGTTTGGACATTGATTTGCTTAAATTATTAGTTAAAAAAAGAAAAATCCAAAAGATATTTTAATGAAACCAAACACAAACAGGATAGAAAATTGGCAATTTTTTTTTATTAATTCACATTTTCAAGTTTTCGTTTCAATAAAAATCCTCTATATAAAATGCCAATCACGGATCAAAATCACGGAAAAATTGAAAAAATCCGTGAGCCGTGATCCGTGATCACGGCACCCCAAAAACCCCGTGATTCCCGTGATCCGTGAGCCGTGATCCGTGATCACGGCCAGCCCTGGTTCCGCTCCACAGGACTGAACCGGACGGACGGCTGGCTTAGGAACACTCTGAATCTGTTACAAAAATTCTAAAATAAAAATAATATATATTAATTAATTTTAAAAAATTATTATTTTCCTTTTCCTGCTCCTTGTCAAAAAATCTTCAATTTTAATTTCTCGGCTTGCCGCCAGATATAAATATCGTTTAATTATAATTGATAAAATTTATTTTAATTTCCAAAATGAATACATTAAAATGCAAATACTTACAAGTATCAAAATTTGCCAAAATATACTTAGTATACTTCTCGAAAAATTTTGGTGCATTAATTGGTTGCTTAGTAAAGTTATTTATCTTTTGGAAATTAATTAATTTCATTTTTATTTACTCTTCATACACAATTATAAAAATTTTTATTGAACGGTTCATCATGCTGAAAATTATATAAATATATAATATAGACCATACACTCAAGCATTGATAGTTATATTTTTAATTTTATTCTTAATTATTTGTATTCGAAAATTTTGATATCACTACTTTTTTTGTAACTTGTTGTAATTGTCTTCGTTTGCACTTAGTAGTATTTTGTGGTATTTGAATAAATCAGTTCCAAATTTTAATATTTTTTAAGGATGAAATTTGAATACAATATTCACATTGTCGATTACCGATTTAGTTGTTCGGATGTCATTTGTTGTTCATATTTTTTTAATTGAATTATTTGGACATTCAAAAGTTTTTATTTTTGTTTTAAATTTGTTAGATACAATTTAATTGATTTTTTGATTTAAAAGAATATTTTATATTAAAATTCAATTTGTACTTCACCTGCTATGAAGAACGAATCAATTCATAACGAAATAAAAATAAATAAATATTTTATTCACTTTTTTAAAATTATCTTCTAAGAATGAATTAAATTAGTTTGTCCTCCTTGCATAAATGGGGCTCAAGTAAGTGAATGTTTTTCATTTTTTTACCTTTTAACAGATCATGTTTTTCGCTTTCATTTTGGTAATTGTTTAGCTAATTAATGTATTTTACTTTAGTTTTTTGTGTTATTTTCTAATTCAATTAACTTTTCTCGTCAATTCAGTGATTCAATTAATTGTTTTTTCTGCGGACTAATTGTTCATTGGTCAAAGTTTTTTTATGATTGTGTTATGCTGTTGAATGATCCTATGTATTCTTGAATTTAAACAAAATAAATTAATTTATTCATTAATTCTTAATATTGCTCTTTTTATTAAGTTTATAAATCAGTTGATAATTTATTTTTATTTGTCCTGCCAAATTACTTTTCTAATAAATCAGATGCACATTTTAATTTATTTTCAATGATAAAAATTTAATTAATTTTTCTCATAGCATTAAATTTTTGATTTTACTTTAGGGCTTCTTTATTGTTGAAAATGCATTTCCCCGCTATTTGCAGGTTGTCAATTGCCATTTTTGCCGCATTGATCTCATACGAATCAAATAAAATGATTTTGATTATGAAAATTTTGTCTCCAATATTTATTTTTTTTAATTACAATATTCTTGATCTCCATTTCCGATTATGTCCAGCGTGTTGAAAAAATATGCAATGTTGTCATTATAGAAGTAATTTAATATTTTAAAAATCATGAATTAAGAATTTCTCTTTGATTTTCTTTAAATTCTAATTAATTATTCAATCTTTTTATTTATTTCGTATCCATTTTTTGTAATGATTTTTAGGAAAATTTTTTTATTTTTTGCCTAGGTTTGACAATTGAAATTTTATTATATTTTCCCATCGCAGATTTATGATAATCTTTGCATTTTATAAATATCAATCTTTTTATATATTATAAATTATAATTATATTTTGATGTTTAACATAACGCTTTTACAGACCTAATTTATTATGCATTTTTATAAGCATATGAAGCGCACAAAATCGTTGAAGTACTATACCAAATCGATGTTAATTAGCGTTATATTTTGGTTTATAGATTGTCGCTTATTAAAATAATTTGTAGATTTATATTTAAAAAATTTCAACAATAAATATAATTCAGTATTTAGATTTTTTATAGAACTTAGTTTATGTATTTTCATTAATGAGTTCCTATATTCATGCTTATCCGATATTAAAATGTCGGCGCCGAAGAATTACCCAAATGGGTTACGCAATTTGGCGTGCTGATAAGTCGACAACAATTTTATAAAGCTTTTTATATTCATTTTTATTATTATTTGTATTCATCTTCTTGATTGAAAATCAAATATAAATTGATATTTTAAAAATCAAATACAAATTGATTTTTTTAAAAATATTATTTAATTTTAATTACACCTTTATAAAATTTTTATATCTTTATTTCCGAATAATATTTTGACCGTTCTCGCCTATTAAGAATGTAGAGTAGAAAACATGGTTTACATTAAAATATGTTTCTGTTTATTATTCAATTTATATATTTTTCTTTAGAATTAATTTTCTTAAATTAATATAACTACTGTCACGGTTAATATTTTGGTCATTTCATTAAAGAAAATTTATTTTTATTTCTTTTTTATGGGTTTTCATTTTCTTTAATTTTTTTTAATCTGAATCATTTCAAATCTTTAAACTTTTAACAGACTAATTTTTCTAGCTTAATTTTAATTAAAATTTATAATATTGAATTTTTTTTCTTTCTAGATAAAGGTGTTTTCTATGAATTTCAATTACCAATTTCTGTATTAAAAATCATCGAATAAATTTTATTTTAAATATAACTATGTTATTTTTGTTTATAATTAACTATATACAATAAATGTGAAATTAAGTTTAAAAAACTCAAGCTCGATCATGTGGTTTCCTGGGCAATTTCTGATTGGTCTTATGACATTTTTATTTTAATAAAAGGAAAATGAATTTTTTTTATCGATTTAGCACTTTAACATTAAAAAAAACTTAATAAATTTTACTGTTTATCAAACAAATAATTTAACATTTCATTTTTCAATAATTTTTATCCTATTTAAGATACTTTTAAAACTTTTATTTTTGAAAGATGTTTAAAAACGACCTTAAGAATTTAAGAATTTATATTCAGGTTGATTTTTCAATGGAATTGTTAAAAATTGATTATAAAAAATTCACTTTAGTTGTTCTCAACGAGTGTTTCGAGAAAACATTCGGATATGGTCGTTTTTTAAGAAAAGAAGAAATTATTTATTTATAATTTTTTATAAAGATTTTAAATTCGGTCTTTTCAATTTTCATTATTAAATCAAATGCTGATTTTTTCCTCTAAATAATATTTTTATTGGATAAATTATTCTTCTTATTCATTTTTAATTAAAGAAAAATGTTTAAGAATAAAAAATGATGATGACTCAGTCAAGGGTTTCATTTTTTGGCGAGATGTTCAAATCAGCCATTTCCATCACGAATCTAATTAGTGTTCTGCAGCTTTAAAAACATTGTATTATTTATTCACGGGAATGATCCGGCAATATGCTCGATTGCGTGCCTCTTATTTATTTCTTTAAGCCGATAATTTTAATAAATTTGTAGTGTTTTTTATAAATAATTCGTTTCAAAATAAATGAATAAAAACATGATTATTGTCCTCATTAGTTTGATTTGAAGCGTTTAAAAAATATATTCAAAATAAATTAACCTATAATTTTATTGTTTTTTTCTTCAATTTAAATTAATAAAAAAAAGTCAATTTTTTAAAATCCACTTTTGTAGATTGATAGAAATATTTGAATTTTCTTTTAATCAGTGTATTTGTTAATTTTATATTACCGATTAAGGTCTTTTCTTATTTCATTTCTGCTAATTAAATTAATTACCTTTTTCCAAATTTAATACAATAATCCAATTTATTTCCTTATCATAAAATATTTGTAGTTTTTTGTGTGGCTAACTTAGATACAGAATTTAATTCTCACTTTTTATTTTCTTCAAAAGTTCTAAATTTATTTGGCTAATTAAAGATTTCTATAATAATAACATATAGAAACAATATTCTGTTTCAAACTTTTGTGCTGAAAGATAATAAATATATTGCATATAAATTTTGTAATATTTAAAGGTAATTAAAATAAAAATGATATTTGTTATTGTCATATTAACCCATATAAATTAAGATTTTCTTTTTTAAGTTATAAAAATGGGAGTAATAGTTTCTTATTATTATGATTATTATTTATTGTAAATATATTGATTACACAGTACCCAATGACTTTTTGTTTTTCAAAATTCGCTCTATGATTCTTCATTTATTCTCATCTCCTCGGAGTAAATAATGGATTGCATAGCTATTTCTTATAATTTATATACATCCATTTATTTTATTGTTTATATGCCATTAATTTTAGTAAAATTTTACCCAGACAAAATTGGGGTTTATTATATTAAATCTTCTTTTAATATTTTGTTTATTCTTGCCATGTGTACGTTTGCATAATAAGTTTCTCGGCATTGAAACTTTACTCTGATTTTAGTATCACAAGCTAAAAGACTGTAAAGAATTAATTTTTTATTTGTTTCATTTTTATTTTTTCCTTATTTATCGTTAGATTTATTTGATGGTGTTTAGCAATAAGAAGGTGAGAAATTGCTTTTCGTTTTCAAAAATTATTTTGATTAAATTTTGTTAAGAATGAATTTTTGCATTTATATTTCTATTTGATCATTTTCAATTTACTCACATCCATAATTTTTTATAATTTATAATTTTAGGAAAATTTGACATCCAAACAAAATTGAGACTTGGATACTTACTTTCCATCTATATTAGACTTGTTGCGGGGCTTTTTTAATCGTTTCAACAACCCTGGATTTTGAAGACTACTTAATGTATTAGATTTCATGATGTCGTTTTTATAATTTATAGAATTTTATATTTCTTTTTTCTTTACTTTAGATTGTTATTTTTCAAAATAATTATTCATTTTTTTAATATTGAGAGTATATTTAATTCTAATTTTTAGCATCATTTTAATTTTTGATTAGTAGATTTAATACTTTATTTTATAATTCATAAAAAATCAAATAGTTGATTATGAATGATCACATAAATTTTTAATATATCTAAATTGTTTTTATTCGCTATTTAAAATTTTAAGGTTTTCAATTTGAGCATCTTTTTTATCCTTTAAATCCATTAGTTTATATTTCTTTGGAGTATTTACAAATATATTATATATTTTTTTAAATTATAATCTCGCTTATTGATCTGGTAGGTAAAACCGGCATTTATGCAGCTTTAATCTCCATTTCTATATTTATCGTTAATTTTTTCAGAAATAATTGATGCTTAAAAATGTTAAATTAGTAAAAGGATTTTTTAAAATAAAATATAATAAAAAGAGACCATAATTTAATTACAAAATTATTTAGTAATTAATATTTTAGTCAAACGATTTTGATTAGCATTTTTGTTAAGTAAAATTATTTTTGGTAAATAATTATTATCATTTTTTAATTTTTTTTAAATTTAGAATTTGATAACAAAATTTTCATTTAATTATTATTTTTAATAGAATTTATAATAAACTTGATCTAAATTGTTCATCTTTGCGCCTGTTTCATTTTTAACTTAAGCAGTATTTTCTGTTTTAAAATGTAAGACTTAATGTTTAGTTTTGAAATTTGTTTTAATAGATTTCAAGAATTATTGAACTTTCAAGTAATTAAAAAATTTTTATATTTACATCTAAATCATTTGGTGATTAATGTGTTATTGAACATTTAATTATTATTTTCAATAGAAATATTTTTAGATTGTTTCTAATAAACTATTAAATTGTTGTAGCATTAACTTTTAACATGGATGCAATTATTTGCCTATAATTATTGCATGATGGTGTTTAGAGATACATTAATAAGCTAAAAAATAATTTATGTCTAATTTATATTTATGGAATTTCATATAGATAAAAATAATTTATTATTTTTAATTTAGAATATTTATAATAATTTTCAATCTTCAAGGTTTTATTTAAAATCTTCCTCATGAACACACCAGTCGATTGATGAAAAAATTTTAAAATCAAACCTTAGTAAACGAACATTTAATTAGGCTATGTTAATTGAATTGCATGGATACTCACGATTAGCATTAACTCATAAATGAAATTTTAATCGATTTAATTTGATATTTATATATGACTCGTTGTTAGGTGATTAAACTTAATCAGGAAGTTTATTTATTTAAGAACGCGTTATTATTTCTAAAATAGGATTTTATCAATTATTCTAATAAAAATTTATGAAATAATTTATATAAGTATTGCATTAATGGTTCAATTTTTTCTTAATTATTAATTGTAATATTTATCATTTAATAGCGGTTTTTTATTTTTTAAATTTAATTAAAAATATTTAAATTTTATATAAAATTCTTGAAATAATAAATTAGCCTTTCTAAATAACTTGTAAGTTTAAGCTGGCAGACAATTTAAAACTTCATTAGATTTTTTTTAATTTTTGTCTAATAATTTTTTGACAATAATTAGCTTAAAACTTTGTTATTATCCGTGCTCTTATCTCGAACTTCAGTGTTGAAAGGCTTGGGTTTAGCTTTTAATATTTTGTTTCTTAATTAAATTGGATTAAACGGGCTTTACATTGATTATTTTTGACTGAAATTAAAGTATTATATTATGTAATCTCCGAGAGAGTGTTCATGGTATCGGCTTCAGATAGAAGAAATTTTATAGGTTGAGGTACCATGACTTCACATAAAAAAATAATGACATTATTGTTGTATTTTATTTTTAATAATTCTCTCTGTTTTTGTTACTATAATTTAATTTATTTTTGTTGCCAGTTGTAATATTTGTTGATGAATTTAATTCTTTGAATTTTTTTTTATTTTTGGTTTTTTTGGTTTCTAATTGCCTTTTTTAATAATCAAGAATGATTAAAATCTTTCCTTCAAATTCATGACATTTTAAATTTAAATGAACGAAAAAATAATTATTTAGGCTTATTGCTTGTCTCACGAGATTTGAAGTCATATAGAACTCTTATGTCATAGGAAAGTGATAATTAAAATAGGTTTTAATACATTTGTATTACTTAATAAAGAATGCTATTGGAAACAAATCAAAAGAGCACTAAATTGTCTTAGTTTTTATCAGATGCGGATTAAATCAATATCATTCCAAAGCAATTAACCTGTTAATTTTTACATCTTATAATTTTTCTAGTTTATTTTTCAATTAAAATAAAACATAGAATGAAATTTTTAATATTTAATTTATGGTGCATTTTAAAATTTTTAATAATTATAGTTATATCAACAAACTTTTGCGATGGCTGTATCTCCATTTATTCTTTATTCAGCCCAATTAATCATTTTATTATTAGAATTATTAAGTCTAATTTTTTAAATCCATTTGGTATCTTCATAGACTATTCGGAATACTTTTTTTAAACTTTGATATATTTGTTATTAATGTTCGGATGAAGACATTCCAATATTTAAATTCTGTTAAAAAAATTTAATAAAAGCAATTTATGCAACAAATAAGTTTTTTCGTTATTTAACTAATAAATTATTAATTACTTTTGCATTTGGTAATCTACAGTTTCGGTATTTATTGATTGAAATTTATTGATTAAATTTATTAACTTTTTTATATTTTATTTTTAATCTATGGGATATTGATTTGAATTATAAAAAATTTAAAATTTTAGCCCTTATTCACTTGTCCACTATTCAACTGCAATTCCTGCCATGAATTGAGTACATATTAGTCTTTCGCATACAAATTCAGATTGTTTTAAATTTAAGGTGATGCATGATGTAGTTTTGGTCAATTTACTTATTCAATTCTTGATAAAAATTTAAATTGTAATTTTTGAGTTTTGATAAATATTAGTAGATTCACTTTTTGGGTCTTCAATGGATTAATATTAATTTTTTAAAGAATTTTTTTAAGTTTATTTCTCGCGGCAGCGTGCGAGTAAAAGCGTCCTCGATGGCGTCTTTCATTGCCTCGAATGCTTGTATTAAATTTTCAAATATAAAAAAATTATTTGTTATATTTTTCGTATTTATGAAAATAAATTTTTTTACATTTTTATTTTAATCAATTTTAATAATTATCTCTTTAATCGAAAAGTGCTAAATTTAATTAGAAAAAATATTTTTATCATATTTTATTTTTTACATAAATTTTACTGCTTCTTTTTTATGTTTGTTTTTTTATTTAAATTTTGTTTTTTTTTTGTAGCCATGCCATTTTTAATGAATGTGGCTTTATTTATAGGAAAAAAATTAATAGTCTTAACTATGCAAGTTAATTCGTTTATTGTGTATTCATAAAACCTTTTTCTGGAATTCAATTATTTATTTATTGTATCATTCGTTTATTTATTAATTTTAAATAGATGATGCTATTTTATTATTGTAATTTCTCTATATCTTTAAATAAATTATTTCTATTTTTATTTTTAATCTTCACCATTCTAGGTGTTAATTTATTTTTCTATTTTAATTATTCGAACAATTATCAGAAAACTTTACGAGAAACTTCAGTTATATTATATAATTTTGTTAAACTTTTAATAATTTTTAATTCATATGTGCTCGAGCGGTAAATAACCATTGCTTATTATGAAATAAATGTAAAATTTTTAAATGAAAAACAAAGCATTTTACTTCAATTGGTTTAATTGGTTTTTTGTAACCACTTTGTCGATCTATCACAATATTTATTTTGCTTAATTCTATTGTTTTTGGATAAGAATTTTATATATTACACCCCTAAATCTGGAACATTTTGGCACCTATTTTCCCATTTTTAGCACATATTTTTGAGGGTTTTTAGAACTTAAAACTAACTATTTTTGGAGCTTTGTGCACAAAAAATATCATCACTTGTCATAATCGCGTCAGCGACAACAACAAAACAAAACAACTTCTTTCTTATAGGCTTAGTTAATCAAATCTTTGGGCGATACTTTATTTTTATACTAACATTTTACATTTATATAAAATGAAAAAATTTTTTAAATTCATTTAATATTTCCTCTTCTTGAAACAATTTGACTTTATTATTTATGATATTTTATTTTATTATGCTTGTAAGATAATTATAATTGCGTTGTTATTAAAAATTATTTTTATTATGTTTAGTTAATTTTATCTAATTATTTTTTATTTTCCTTTTAATCTTGACTTCTTGAGGAATATGTTTGCGATGAGTTGTCTTGAAAGTAAATTGGTCTTTCTCTTTGATACATGTAATTTAATTGATGCTTACAAAAAGTTAAAAATATTTTAATTTTTATTTTTTAACAATATTTGTATTAAATATTCTTCTCGACGTCTTATAGCCTTTAAAAATTCTATACGTTTTAGAGCTGTCATTTTTAAATACTCAGTGTTTACTAGATCAAGTAAATAGTATTATTTTCGCTTTCTAATTAAATAAAAAATGTTTATATTTTAATTTTTAATTTTAGTTGTTTTTTATAGAATTATGTTCATACTTTTTGCCAATTTTTCATTTATACCATTGTCATAATTTTATAGATAAAGTAAAATTTAATTATTAATTTCTAGACTAACAATATCATTTAAATTTATAAGCGAATATGGTAAATGTATTTTTCAACAATTTAAGATATAAATAAATTTTCCTTAACTTATAAAAGTTTAAGATAAAATATTTTTCATTTTCAGATATTAGATAGCAAAATGTTTTCTAATGAAAGTCGCCAAAATTATAATTAAAAAATTTATGTTTGATTATTTTATAGATTTCTTATCATATTATTATTGGAGTATATGTGTAACTATTTGTTACTGAATCATTTCAGAATTTATATTTATTTTTTTTCGTAATCTCAGGAAGTACAACGATTTCGTCATCTAATTTCTTGCGGCAAAAAATCCCCCGATTTTTTATGGGACATGCCTTTAAATGTAATCACATAAGGCAGTCAATCTATTTAAATCAAACCTTATTTAAACATTTGTTGTAGCGTTAATTTACATATGATTTTTAAAATAATATTTATTTTTATTATACTGATATTTAATATTTTGACATTGATTTGTTTTCATTGATTGTATTAAATGAAGTATTTTCTTCTATGACTTTTAGTACCGGCGAGAATGATCGATGGGGTGTGCGGGGTTGAAGTTTTTCCTCCTGTTGAAAGGGTTTGGTGATCAAGCTTGTTATATTTCTTTTCTAATAAAAAGCACTATATAATTTTTTTTCAAATTTTACTGATATGATTAGATACTTAAATCGAATTAGCAATTAAAGATTTTCAATTTAATTACTTTAATTCCTCTTTTTAATTTTACATGTATTAAAAAAATAATTTACTTCTATTTTTATTTCCTTAAACTGAAAGATTATCTTATTAATTCATTATGTTCTTTTTCTCATGAAACTTTAATTTTGAAGATTAATTTTAAAAAATATTTTTATTATTTAAGCAAATTAATATTCATATTTATTTCTAATTGTATTTTCCTTTGTTAATTATAAATGATATGTTCATAAATTCCAAATAGTGGCAGTTAAAAAAAAATTAAATTATTAAGTTACATTCAAAATTCATTATTTTTGAAAGACAGAGATTTATAAGAATTTATTCACTATTTTCTGAAATCTTAATTTTAATTTATTTATCAACCGTCGAATTAGTTTTTTTAATTTTAATAAAAAAACTTATTCAAATGTTATTACAAAAAGCTTAAAATTAAGGTGAGAAACTTCAAATATAAATTATACTAGCTTTTTCACCCAACGTCTTCACATTTTCTTAGATAAATTTTGTTTATTGTTTTTTCTTCTGCATTTATTTTAATATTTAAATTGGGTTTTTTGAATAGTCAAAGATAAAAGATTATTTTGTTTAGTTTTATTTGTTTTGAAAGGTTTTTCGTATCATTGTGTTTTAAATTTTCTGTTAACATTGCTAAATCATTATT
Organism: Heterodera schachtii; assembly: GCA_023374025.1. Classification (NCBI taxonomy): domain Eukaryota; kingdom Metazoa; phylum Nematoda; class Chromadorea; order Rhabditida; family Heteroderidae; genus Heterodera; species Heterodera schachtii. Next base: position 784,906 of record SIJG01000059.1, on the reverse strand, counting down.
CTATTGAATTAATTAAATATTTTTCTAATTTAACTCATGGCTCATGATTGCTTTGCCGTGAATTGGGATTGTAGTTTTTTGGGTAACATTTTTAATTTCAACTTTCGTATATATATATTGTCTAATATTATTATTATGATAATGGAAAAAAAGTTAATGTTAACGCAGAAATTAAACTAAATATTTAACTAAAATATTAAAACCTATTTAATATATATATTTTCAATTTTCAAATTATTTTTTTACGTTTATTTGTATGGCTTTTTTAAATCCTGCATTTTTATTAGTTTATATTTACCTCTTTGCAAGTTACGACATGTATAATCTTTATAAAAATGTCGTCTTTTTTCATATTTCATTTCTTAACTAATTTTATGGTGTTTTTTATTAAGTTCATCTTTTTCTTTCACATTTATCCAAAATAAATCAAAATTAGCGATTGGACTTAGCGCACATAGGTTAACTATGTAAAAATAGTTTGTTTTTCAATTAAAGTTAAACTAACTGATATAAATTTAAAAAATATAATATTTTCTATTTAATTTCATCTATTCTTTTATTAATTTCATAATTTGCTTATGATTATTAAAAGTTAAATGGAATAATATCCTTAAAATTTTTAAATGTATTCTCCTCAAATTTCGTTTAAAATAACATAATTTAGTTAAAAGAATTTTATATTTTAGAATATAAAAATTTAATTTGGCTTTTGAAATATTGATTTTTTTTGTTTGTTTTCGTTATTATTAGATTGTTTTTAGAATAACAAAATTTTATTGTATAATAATGTTGCATTTTTAAATTCAAAATAATGAATGTTAATTCATGCAGAGATCCCCCTCCTTCTCTTCTAAACTTTAATGAGCTCAATTGATTCATTTCATTATTAAAAATCAATAAGCTGTAATTACATCTCCTTTAAATAAAAAATTATTAATCACTGACAATAGGTATCAGGTACATAATTAATTCATTTTAAAGTGAAAATTCGTTTGCTTGTCTTAATAAAATTTATCAGTTCTTAAAGATCAATTATTTTAGTATGAAATCGCGAAAAAACGTTTGTCAAAATAATATTTAATAAATATATATTATTTTAGCATATTCATATTTATATTTTTTGGTTTTAGCATTTTCAATAATTTATTTTCCTTTGTTTATTATAAACTATTTTCATTAATTTTTATTACTAAAAGTATCATTATATTTAAAAAAATTTATCAAAAATTCTGACATTTTTATTAAATTAAATGGAGAAGGATTCTGTGATATATAAAAATTTAAATTAATTGCCAATGTGACAAAAATTAATGTCGAATTAAGTGAAACATAAATTTTTGTATTTAAAAAATATATAAGCATTATGACAAAATTTTAATTTGTTTTTGTTTCATTATTTCTTTCATTACTCTTATTTATCAATTTTTACAAAAATGTTTTAGATTTTCTAAATTTTAATTCGTTGTACGACCATTATAAGTAGTTACACAATCTTTTACCTTGTCAATTTGACTCTAAAAATGTTCCATGTAACATGACCTATTGTAGAAATCATATGAAAATATTTTGAAAGTAAATGAATTTTGTTTTATTATATTTTTTTTATTAAATTTATATTTATACCTTTTTCAAATAAATAGAAAGTATATTTATTTTCGGTAAATGCATGTAAATATAATATTTTATTATAATTTTATGATTTCGATGATTTACACAAATTATGGTTTTTATTTTTTATATGAATTATTCATTTTCGCGTATATATTTTTTCTTCTTGCGTAAACTCACAAGACCACAAGAAGCATCTGTTGAATTTTGGTTTTTTCCGGTTTTGTCATAGGAAATAAAATAATTTTATCAATGAAATTTAAAAATTTATTTTTACACAATGATATATTTTCTTTTTTATGTTTTTAATTGCAATCTATTGTATAATTTTTATATGAATTTTCTTAGTTTGATTTTTCACCTCTTCAACCATTAGACAGTCTTAAGACGAATGAATATATGTTTTATCATTTTTATTAAATAATATATGATTATATACTTATTTTTTTATTTGGTTCTTAATTATTTTGCATTCGAATATTTTCATTATAATTTCTTTAATTTTTTCAAACAAAAGCACATGAAAAAGAAGAAATTAATTACGAATAATTAAGTTATTATATATAAGTTTTGTTGCTTCCATAATTTTTCTCTAATTTATAAAATTTTACATTTTTTAATTCATCAATTACTTTTAATTTGTTTAAAAAACAATGAATGTTTATTTTTTTGCTCATGTCTACTTCCTTCTGTTAATACGCACAGTTGTCTCATGGTTTAGATTTTTATTAAAAACCATAAAATGCCAACAAATGCCCGAGTTTTGCCTCTTAAAATAAATTAAACCAAGAATACATCACCTATTAAATTTGGGTCTTCTGAGTCATAACTTAGATTTACCTTTGAAAAAAATTATTACAGAATCTGATGGTGATCTGTAACTAATTTTATTTATTAATAAGCTTGGAGGTGCAATATATTTTTAAAAATTTTTATTTATTTTTCTGTAATTTTATATGACTGTGATTATATGCGTTTTTCGTTCTTTATTATCCATTTTTTGACATTTTGCAGACAAAAATTATATTATTTTTTCTAATAAATTGATATATTAAGAAATAACTTAAATGTTCTATTGAATTTTTTTTTATTTCATATTATTTTCAAACTTTCAGGCTGCCAAAGATTTAAATTCAATTTTTGTATTTCTTGACGATAAAAGTCATTGTCACCGATTTTTTTCATGGTCGTATTATTTATATTTAGTTTTTCGTGTTATTTGATTTGAGTAACGATGGCAATATTCAAAAAATACAAATAATACATTGATATTTTTTAAATTTATTTAACTCTTTTATTGCGATTTTAAATCGACCAATTTTTGAAATGCCTGTGATTTTCTTATACATAGATATACTCTGCTCAATATTCATTATTACTTTTTTTAAATAGTCGACCAATTTCAATACCTAATCAAATTTAAATATTAAGGTTTGACTATTTTTAATTTTTTCGTACTAGCTAAATAATGTGGGATTTATTCTCAGTTGCAATTAATTTTTGAACTTTTTCTTTCTAATGTTTTTCATAATTTATATGCAGAAAATGTATTGGTTATTAAACGGCACTGCCGGCGTAATAATATGGTAAGGAAAAATCACCAATTTTCATCACGGCGGTGCCTACCAGCGCCGCCGGCCCCAAAAAGACGCCGTTAATAACTTTTTAATTTGGTATTAAATTTTTCAAAATGTTGATTTTACATTAATATTCATTTTTTAATTTATGAACGGAAAATGGAAATGCACTTTTGCTCTATGCAAAAAAAAACGAATGAATTAATGTGGTCATTGGGAGAAGAACCAATTTATGCAATTGGAGGATAATGGCAATGGAACGCTGGCACCGCGTCCTTTTATATTGATTAAAACAAGGGCTGTAAAGAGAGAGAAGGGGGGGGGGCAAGCGAGAGAGAGTGTTAAACGAGAGAGGGCGAGGGGGAGAGAAAGAGGTGGGGGAGGGAAAGAGAAAGCGAAGAGAGAGAGGGGGGAGAGGGAACGAGAGAGAGAGAAATGTGGGGCATAGAAAAATGCGTTTTTTTTCAGACAAAAATTGAGAAAAATAATTGTATTCACTGGTTACAGTAGCAAAGGAGGTACTTTTCCTTTATAAAATTTTTTTAGCAAATATTGGCATTTTTTAAATCAAAAACTTTGTCAAAAAAAAATTGCCGGAAGAATTTTTGAGAAAATTTTTTTTTATTTTTGGTTATTCTTAGGGGTGTATTTTCCGTTTTTATTGTATTTTTGCTAACATTGTACTTCCGGGTTCAGGTTCAGACCAACACCAAATTATTCAGTCGGCTCACTTTTTGGCTGCTCCGTTATGGTCGTTGAGCTTTGGTCGACTTTATGGAGGTCCAAAATTCGATAGAGAAATTTGCTAAATAGGCTAAAATTAATTATTTAATTGAATTTTAAGACGAAGAGCGGTTTAAATGATATAAAAAATAAATTGATAAAAACGGAAATATGGAAAAAAAAATTAAGGACAATTGAGTAGAGAAAATTTTAGTATTTTTTAAAAATTAAAATTAATGAAATTATGTTAATTTAAATTAGAAAATTTCTAAAAAATAATATATTTTTATAAACTGTTTGCTTTTTTAAAATAGCTAAAACGTTATTTTCTATATCATTTTAAACTGTCTTACCTTGCGTAAGACAATTCCATACAGCGAATGTACGCGTCCTGAACATTGCTAACATCTGCAATTTAAAATAACAAAATATTTAATGAATATTAAAATAAAATATTTTTTTTATTTCATGAAATATAAACAATATTTTTCAAGAAAAAATTCGCTTAAAAGCATTATCTCAATAAATTATTTAAGTTGACAAATTTTAATTTAATTGGTATCCAAACTGCAAGAGAATGCGTCGCAACAGCTTGGATCCTACTTAATTAAAAAAATGTTTTTGAAAAGCGTACCGCTAACATTGTAAATTTTTTGAGTCTCGATTTTCAAAAAATGAAATATGCGTTTTATAAATTTATATACAAAAATCTACGATAAAAATAAATAAAAAAAAATAAAAGCAAATAAACAGAACAGTTAAGCACAATAAAAGGTGAATTTTTTAGTCTTTTAAATTCATCTAATTGTTGGAAAAAATTTCGCCTTTTCGCCTTTCGCCTTTTCGCTTTTTTTAGGCATTTCGCTTTCGCCTTTTCGCTTTCGCTTTTTATTTTGGTTTCGCTTTTTTCGCTTTTCGCCTTTTGCTTTTTATTTTTCCCTTTGCAACACCCCTGGTACATAATTAATTCATTTTAAAGTGAAAATTCGTTTGTTTGTCTTAATAAAATTTATCAGTTTTTAAAGATCTATTATTTTAGTATGAAATCGCGAAAAAATGTTTGTCAAAATAATATTAAATAAATATATATTATTTTAGCATATTCATATTTATATTTTTTGGTTTTAGCATTTTCAATAATTTATTTTCCTTTGTTTATTATAAACTATTTTCATTAATTTTTATTACTAAAAGTATCATTATATTTTAACATCAAAAATTCTGACATTTTTATTAAATTAAATGGAGAAGGATTCTGTGATATATAAAATTTAAATTAATTGCCAATGTGACAAAAATTAATGTCGAATTAAGTGAAATATAAATTTTTGTATTTAAAAAAATATATAAGCATTATGACAAATTTTTAATTTGTTTTTGTTTCATTATTTCTTTCATTACTCTTATTTATCAATTTTTACAAATTAATTTTTTAGATTTTCTAAATTTAAAATTCGTTGTACGACCATTATAAGTAGTTACACGAATCTTTTACCTTGTCAATTTGACTCTAAAAATGTTCCATGTAACATGACCTATTGTAGAAATCATATGAAAATATTTTGAAAGTAAATGAATTTTGTTTTATTATATTTTTTTTATTAAATTTATATTTATACCTTTTTCAAATAAATAGAAAGTATATTTATTTTCGGTAAATGCATGTAAATATAATATTTTTATTATAATTTTATGATTTCGATGATTTACACAAATTATGTTTTTTATTTTTTATATGAATTCTTCATTTTCGCTTATATATTTTTTCTTCTTGTGTAAACTCTCAAGATCACAGGAAGCACTTGTTGAATTTTAGTTTTTTTCGGTTTTGCATAGGAAATAAAATAATTTTATCAATGAAATTTAAAAATTTTAATTTTTACACAATGTGATATTTACTTTTTTATGTTTTTAATTGCAATCTATTGTATAATTTTTATATGAATTTTCTTAGTTTGACCTTTTCACCTCTTTAACCATTAGACAGTCTTAAGACGAATGAATATATGTTTTATCATTTTTATAAAATAATATATGATTATTTATTTTATGCAGTGCCGCCTGATATTTCTCATAAAGAATTTCTGCCATTTATTTAACTAATTATTAGGGCTTCCATTTTTAGGCACAAAAAATCGCGAAATAGGCACCTAAAAAGGCAGAAAAAAATCGCAAAATAGGCATTAAATAGACACAAAAATCTTCGAATAGGCACTAAAATAGGCAAATAAAATTTTTTTATTAGCGCTTTTTAGGATGAAATCGCATAAAAACTTAACTAAAACACTTAATTTTACTTATATTTCAATTGTTTAAAGTTTTTTCGAATAAAGACAATTTTTAAGCCAAATATTTTACCAAGAAAAAATAATTAAATTTTGGGGGTCAATATTTGTGAAATTCTTTTTTAATTTTAGGGGTGTATTTTCTCAATTTTTTTCAGGTCGATTCTTAGGGGTGTATTTTTCATTTTTATTTTTCCAAAAATCCTGAAAAAGGCGCCAAAAATGGCGAAATAGTCACAATAAAAGGCTTTTAGGCATTAAGCACAAAAAGTCCAAAATAGGCAAAAATAGGCATTATAAAAGTCATCGTAGACACTCCAAACAAAGCGGAAAATGCGTTTTTCGTGCTTATCTATGCGTATTAAGTGCGCAAAAATTTTAGGCATTTGCCTAAATTTTCATTATAGTTTGTTTAATAAATTTTTTAATTTTAATTTATTTAAATCTAGTTTACGATGGTATAATGCTTTCTTAAAATTTAAGCTAAGAAAAAATAGTTTTATTTCCATTTAATAATTATATAAAATTAAAATCAGAAACTCGGCCTTCGCAGTCTTGTGCTTAATCATTATGCTTTCTTGAAAGAAATTCTTTTTTGGTGTTTTTTTTGTTTTTCGTAATTAATTTTCCGTTAATTTTTCATAAAGCCAATATAATTAAGTATTTATTTGTATATTCTTCTAACTCAACTTGAGCTTGAGACATTCTTTCTTCGTTTTAATACATAGTTTTTTAATTAGGTCTTTTCTTTTTATTAAAATTTTTACAAAAATTATTTTTATTTTAAACTGCTTCAAATTTCGACATTGCTTTATATTTAATGCTTTCTAAAAAATCGTAAACTGGTGTCTCGGCGGCAAATGCTGTTTAACAAGTGGAAGTCGGCCCCTCATAATGTTTTTCCCTGTCCGTGCATAGCTGATATAAATGAAGGAGTTTACAATTGTATGCACGTATTTTGAGATGAGAAAGGTACGTAAAGCAGTGGAAATTGAACTGTTCATTATCTTTTTAGAATTTTTGGATTTTTGTAGCTTATACTACAGAACAAAAAATTTAATGAGTTTTTATTAATTGTGAAAAAATATGCTATTTTTAGCAATAATAAGTTCTGTATTCTTTATTAATCATTTTTATTTTATTATATTATATTTCATTAATTTTATTTACTTAATAATTATTATTTATAATATTTTATCGGCCACAAATTGTCAATAATTATTGATTGTAAAATTATAGATTTTATCAAACATTTATTTTTTCCATGATGTAAATGTTTAAAGGATTTTAGTTGCTAAAACACTTACTTTACGTCCACAAACCGGTGCGATTTACGCAGAAGACTATTGCGCATATTGTTTGGGAATATATATTAAAATGTTAATATTTTCATACATATGTAATAACCTTTATTTACATTTTGGTAAAATAATTAATAATTTCCTTAATTGTCAGTCAATATATTAAAATATTTTCTAATGACTTTTTTTTTTTGATTCTCCTGTATCATGGCTCGTACTTTAATTTTTTCATTTGTCTTTACATTTGGTTACTATTCGTGCCGGTGTTAATGCGCATTTTAATGTTTTTATTTTTATATTATAATTAATTCAGTAATTTATGTTTCACTATAATCGGATATTTTCGCTTCATTGTTCTTATGCCTTGTCGATGATTCTTTCATTGTTCTTTTTTGCCACCAGAGAAAGCCAATTTTATTTTAAATTTGAAAAACTGTTATGTGACGACTTTCGATTTCTTGTTTGATTCTTGCTTTCTCGACCTTAAAACTTTACTTGTTTAGTGTTTCGAGTTAAAACACTAGCAAGTTGGTGCCTGTCTCCAAATTTTATTGGTTTTAAAAAATATTAAAATATTTCTCAATAATTTCTTATGTATATTTCTTTATTTGAAATTTTTAAAACTCGATAATAGATTGCAATTTTTATGATTTTGGCAATACTAGAAGATAATTCAAATAAAAATTATAGTGTTTGTTATTGTCACATTAATCAATAGAATAAAATATAAATTTTAAAGTTTTAAAAATTGGAGCTGTACTGACTTTTGTTTAAATCAAGAGACAACCTGCAATTGATCAGCAGATATTTTATTTTACATTTAGAATTTTCTTTATTTGAAATAGTTAAAATTTTCGGCTGATTACTTTAAGTAAAAATTGAAGATATCTTTAATTTATCAATTGAAATATTTTTAATTTTCTTTTAACCAGCTTTTCTTATTTACCTTATAAGTTCAAATATATTTAATTAACTATGCAACAGTAAGCAAATTGTTTTCACCGCATTTTGAAATAATTAGTATATAATTCACGGAGAAAATAAAAGTGAAACCTTTTATTTAATTTTATGTAATTACCTAAATTAAATTGAATAAATTGTTAAAATAAAAATTGGTTGTATTAATAAAACAATATTCATGTCCGTAGTGTGTTCATGACATTGTAGCACTTCCATTCGAAGGGACTTTAAATGTAAATTTGCCTTGTTTAATATAAATAAATTATTTTTTCTTGCAGCAACAAGGATTTTGTCGCATTTGTTAAATTTTATTTAAACAATATTTCAAATATTGTTTTAATTTAATTTTAGATAGAAACGAAGAAATAAAATTGATTTATTTTGGGTTAAAAAGTTATTATTTTTATATATTTGATTGTTTCCACAATAATTTATTAAAATCCGCCAACAATAAAAAAATAAATTATTAATACGCTATTGTCGGGCCGCTCTGAGGCATTCAGTGCTTTTTCTGCATTTTAGAATCACACACATATTTCTTGATTTTTCAAAAATAACTAAACATTTTATAGTGCTTTCCTTTTTCGTATCATGATATTTTTATTTGAGAAGAGGGAGAGGGGAGAGGAGGGGGGGGGGGGGGGGGGGGTTGCACAGCATAACAAAAAAAACAATATTGTTTTTAAGCTTTCTTTTAAGCCAAAAATATCAATTGGAGAAAAATCAAAATGAGAAGCACAATAGTAGAAAACTGAAGTGGAGTAGGGAAGGGAGGGGAACGACCAATTGGATGGGGGGCAATGCCAAGCCAAATGATGTGCTGAGAGCAGTGCCAAAGGTGTGACGCAACAGCGTCAATTTGTATTGATTTTCTAACAAAGAACACAGAAAAAAAAGATAATGAGAGAGACAGAAGATAACAAAAGTTATGACCAGTGCTGGCAGATCTGAGGCTTTAGCCTAATTTTGTGGTTTTTTGATAGTTCAATGAGGCTAAATTTTCAAAATGAGGCTTTGAGGCTTTTTGTGGTTTTTTGAGAAAAACCGCAAAATGAAGAAGCTATTTTATTCAAATTCCGATGCATTTAAAATTGTAAATTATGCCAATTATTTATTATACAAGGAAATATTAGTAAACTATTTTTAATCACAAATTAAATACAAACAAATTCTACGTTGATCTCAATTAAAAAAAAAACCGGTACTCCAAACTGAAATTGGAATTTAAGACAGAAAATGATCAATTTTCGTTCAAATTTTTATTCAGTTTGTAGTTGTCATAATCATTTGAATTTTTTCAGAGAAATGCCTTAATTTAAGTCATGCCTACTTTCACAAAAATTCCTATTGATTAAAGCTTGAAAATTTATGGCCTTATCGAGAGTTTATGTTTTAAGTTTTGCAAACATGGCGATTTTTTTATTAAAAAGCTTTGCTTGTACTGATCAAAAAATGAAATTTTGCACTCCATAAAATAAAATGAATAAGAAAATAATTTTGTCAAGAAGCATAAAACCTTTTTTATGCTTCTTGACAAAATCATGACTTAAATTTATAACCAACTTTTTCCTCAATGTCCGATGTTTTTAACCCCAAAAGATTGAGGCGTAAAAAATAAATTCAGTATATTATTATTACTATTGTTATTATGCAAATTTGTTGTCTGTATCCACATTCGTGACTTTATATAATTTAAATTTTGCTATAATTTAAGCGAAATGAATATTAATTTATTTGTTATCCTTTAAATTGAAATTTAATAAAATTTCTTTTATTTGCAATAGTTTTCTTTTTTATTATGATTAATAAAAAAATTTATGTCACTACTAATTTTCTATTGTGATTTACTTATCCTCCGAATAATTTATTTCTTTGCCATTTCATATTATTACCATTTTTTTAAATTTTATTATTTTTAATATTAAATGTTAATTTACATTCTTGCAAAGTTTAAATTTTATTGAATTAATTTAACTGAATATCATTTTCTTAAATTGTATTGGCAATTTGAATTTTAAGTGTTTCTTCATTTTTGGCTACTCCATCTTTATATATTTGATTAAATTTCAAGTATATGTAATTGTAATTTATAGTTCATTGGGTAATTCGTTTTATGTATTTGGAACTTTTACGATTCACATTATTAACTTTCTAATTTATTTCTCAGCTTTTGTCTATTATTTAATTGAAAAGTTTTTTTTAATATTGAAACGGAAGTTTTAGTTTTAGGCAATTACATATTTCACCACTTTTTGACATTTTCCAGTTTTTTGCGTTTATTTCATCATTCTTAGCACAATATAGGAACCTATTTATCAATTTTTAGCAATTAAAAATCGTAACTTTGATCATAAAAATATTTAATGCCATATTTTTCCATCCTCAAGCTGGTCCTCTGGGTCGAAACATCGCCCACAGCTATGCCAATAGCCGCCATAATTTTTCGACTTTAAATTTTTGAGATTTACTTAAATTTGGTTTCATCTTGTAAAAAACCACCTGTTATCTTGATTATTTGGGCCTAATATTTATTTGCAATAAATGTTAATTTAATTCTATTTTTAGGCATGTTCAAATAATTGTTAAATTTGCAAATATTTTATATTTGATTTTTTGCAATTTGCAAGTTTTTGTACCTTTAATTTTTCTCTTTTAAAATTATTCAAATATATTCCATTCTAATTACACCCAATCTATTGGAACTCATCAATGATTAATTTTTAGAATTTAATTTTTGCATTTTTCGTAACACTGTTTTCATCTTGACAAAAGACCTTTGTTTCTTTATTTTATATTTACTTACATTTATTACCGATTTTTTTAAATTATGTTTCTTCTATTGTTTTTATCATGTACATACAATAATGTATATAAACTTTTCTAACTTTCTCATAGCATTTTCATTTTTGGATAAATAAATTTCTTTTAAATGATTATTTATTGAGTGCCTTTCTCTTGAGAAATTGTATTTTCAATTCAAATTTACAATTCACATTTTGCTTAATTTTTCGGTTTCATTTTGAAAGTTTGAAAGGTAAATTATAAATGGGGAGGTATTAAATGAATAATGACAATCTAAAATTTGTAAATTTATGATCACAAATTTCGGATAAAAATAATTTATTTATAGCAATTTTCTTTTTTGGAAAATATAATTATACAAAATTTTTTTATATAATCAACACGGGTTTAAATTAAATTCATGTATTTCTTTTACGGCTGTAATTATCAATTCACGTCGCAATTAGACCATTTCTAAGTAACATATTGAAACTTAAAAAATTATTATTTGAAATATTTAAAGGTTTTAAAATTGTTTATTTTTAAAATCATAAAGTATTGATGTTTTTATAAAATGTAAAGAATTTGTTAATTTACAATTTTTAAATTTATTTTAAAATTGTACTGCAAAGTTCGATGTGAGCTCCATTGGTACTTTAGTTTTGTTTAGGTTATCTCTTATAGTATCTGTATTTAGTTGTTTGCTTGTTTGCTTTTATTTATTTATTATTTCCAGTCAAAAAATATCAATTTTACTTAATTAAAAGAAAAAATAGAAATTGCTTTTCTTTTGATAATGTTTTCTCCGATTAAATATTTTTTAATTATTGAAAAAGATCAATTGAAACAATAATTCAAATTTAATTAACAATTATTTCAATTATAAAATATAGAATTTCAGATTAAAAGTGTAAAAATAGATTTTGATAACTTATAATTATATTTCATTTTTTCATTTGTGTTCTTAACTTCTTTTATTTATTTCATAAATTTAAATTCTTGTTTCATTGATAGCTCAAATAAATGCATCTAATTTATTTTTATCTCATATAATTAACTTTCTATTTAAATTTTTAATAGGGTTATTTGTAATGATATTCTTTTTCTTTATGTTTATTCTTGCAAAGGAACCCACGGTCCCGTGGCTTGTGTGTACGATTATTGGACATGACTAGGATATTTTCAATTTATTATATATCTATTATATAATTGCTGTTAATGTGAATATTAAATTATTTGATCTTCTTGATCTACAAATTCAAGTCTTAAAATTTTAAATTCATTTATTTTATATATTTATTTAGTTTATTTTCTATATATGTTTTTATTGATATTATGAATTTATACTTAAATAATTTTTTTTTAGTTTTGAATATTTTAAATTTTTCGGTAAAAATTTATAGATTTTAGTAATTTATACATTGTTTGAACATCTAATTTAAATTTAATGTAGCATGATAATATTCGATAGCGTATGTATTCTCTATAAAATTTTCTAAAATTAATGAAAGTGAAACATACTATATAAAAAACTTAAGTGAATTCTTTTGAATTAAAAATTAAAAAGACTAAAATATTTTATTGGAATCAAATAAATGAATATCTTTCAAAATAAATAACTTGTAAATAATTCAAAAATATATAATTTTCTAGTTTATTAACATGGGTTAGTATTTCTTGGCATGGTTTGCCTATACAATGGTTTGTTTGTCTTTGAAGGTAAAATTGAATGAATATGTTTTAATTTTATTTAATGTAATCTACAGATTTAGTATTTGATAGTTGGAAATTTATTAACCATCATTCATCGTTCCAGATGAATATATGTTTTAAATTATTTAATAAACAAGTACCGAGTATATCTTAAAATTATAATTATAATTTTAACTTGTAATATAGTTCCCATATTATTCATTGCCATGCGCATTTTTAATAATTTAAAAGATATATTTTTGCATATGCTTTTAATTTTAAAGCTTTTTATAAAAACGCAATTATTTCATTTAAAAGTAATACATTATTTATTGACTTATTATTTATTTTCATATATTTTTTATAAGTAACAAGTTGCTTTTTTGAAATTAAATAATTTAATTCTTCTTTTGAAGATTTTTTTATCTATTTTGATATTATTCATCATTTAACGAAGCTGAAATAAAAATATTTTTTATATTAGATTTAAAATATTTTACTTTTTAAAAAATTTTCTACTATTTAATTGATTATTTGTTCTTCGTAAATTTTCTTATAAATTCGCTGTCGAAATAGAAATATTATTTTTTAAAACTGAAAAATCTCTATAAAACACAAAATTTCTTTTTGAGTTTTTGATTATATAAATTTTCACATTAAAGTTTAAAAAAATTAGAATATTGGACAGATTTAAAAATTATTCCATTTTACATTTTTTTTAAATGTGAGAACAACTATTTTTTGATACCATCCATGAAATATGATCATTCTTACATGTTAATGATGAAATGATGCCTTTTTAAAGTAATGTTATGAATTAATTATTTTTATTTTACTGGCCACAACGGACTTTGTCGGTTAAAAGTTTTGTAAATATTTCCACATTTTTAATGTTTATTCTCAGCTTTTTATTGTTTTTGGCTTATATCCATTTAAATAATTAATAATCCAATGTTTATTTTTATGGAATTTTGTGTAATTATTGAAATCTTTAATCTGACAAAATAATTAACAATTCCGATATTCTTCATATCTAGCGTTTATCGTAATTTTAGAGAATTATAATTCATAAATAATTTTTGTTTTTAATTTCTTTCGTACATGTTGCATTATAAATTTATTTATTCGCCCACTGTTTCTTGCATTGATTACATTAATAAATATTTGTAATTTATTGTTTTTATAATTTTTTGGCTCTAGTGCACTTTATGAGTCCAATCAATGGTTTTTATACAATAACTTTGTTCATGCTCGAACAAACCCTATCTTGTTGGTATCATTCGAAAATCAAAGTCTAAATAATGTAATAATACGAGAAAACAAGAAAATTCTAACATTTCAAGAAAGTTACAAACGAAAATAATAAGTATTTACTTAATTAATCAAATCTTTTTTGGTAATTGCCTAAACGCTGCGATTTTATATATTTTTGCCTTCGTTAGACTTTGTACTTTCGAATGATACCAAAAATATAGGGTTTGTTCGAATGAACAAAGTTATTGTATAAAAACCGAGTATTTTCAATTGATTGGATGATATCCTCATAATAGTAACGAAAAATGAAATGACTATAGTCGATTGCATGCATCATTATGGCTAGTTGAGATTTTTATGTTTTTACATATTTTTTTTAGAAAAATATTAAGAAAATTGAAAAATACACCTCTACAAATCAAATTTTTGCAATTTCTCACACCATTTGCAGAATTTATTAATTTATTTCAAATGCCAAAAGTATTCAAATCGAATTCTTAATTGTTCATTGGAATTCGAAGTTTTCTGCAGGAGCTTTGAAATTTACAAAAAAAATTATCGCAAAAAAATGAATTTTACTTTCGAAATACCTTGAAATGTATTTCTTTTGCAATTGTGCGGGCGAAAATGATAAAGAACGAGAATTTTTTTTGGAATTTTTACGCAAAAATATTTCGGGATTTTTAGCACATACAAATCCCAGCTTTAATTATGACTTTTATTTTTTAAAGATTATATTGTATAGTTTTTCAATTTTTAAAAAATTATTTTGTTAATTAATGTAGTAAATCCATAATAAAAATATTTTTTTTGTTATAAAACTAAGTGATATTTATATAAATTTGCATTTTTAATAAATTAAATTTTGCTTTTTATTCATCTGTAAATATAAACATATATTTGGTATTTAAAGATAAATCATGGCATCTGTACCCTTAATGTACACAAGTTTACAAGTTCTCCATATTTTGTGGTATTTAAAAATATTATATATTATCTGCAGAAGTTGCAAACTTTTTTTTCTTGCAGATTATCTCATTAAAAATTTAAACTTCGTGTTCGTTTAAAATAAAATTCATCGCAAATATCAATTATTAATTTATATTTCTTATTTCACGTCTTTTGTAATTGAATAATTTTCTTTCTAATTTATCATTTAATCTTGATAAATAAATTTTGAGTAATTAGGTTTTTACTTTTGCATAATCGTGTTGGTTATCTTGTCATTATAAAATCTTTCTTTATATTCGTTTTTATAATATTTTAAAATTGAGAATGTTTTCTTCTAGAGATGTCATTAATGTATTTATGGTATTCCGTAATAAGAAACAGAAAATGAAATGACTTTAGTCAATTGCATATTTTTAAATTTAAATTCCTGCCGATTATATTTCCTTTCTAATTATCATCTCATTCTCAAATTAGCTGGAAATTTCTATAGTTTTTTAATTTTAATATTTTCATTTTGTTCAAAACTTTTTTAGATGAAGATAATCGTTCTTTCATATACATATAAGTTATCCAGGGAAATGACAATCTTTTTATATTAATTAATTATTACATATTTTTGCTGTTTTTTTATTTATTTAACAGGTTATTTTACTTAAATTAAAGAATTATCATCAGTTTTTATCAAGTAAATCTAAAAATTTTTATTTTTCACTTGAAAACTATGCATTTGCTGCGAATCATAGATTTATTTATTTATTTTCATATATTCTATAAATTTTAAAATAACTTTTATTTATACTCATTAGGGAGTTCTAAAAAATTAATGATCAGCACTATTACCCAGAAATGTTCTGATTTGGAGGGTAAATCTTAAAATAAAACGTCACAATTTGTTAGCAATGTTCTGATTTTTGAGTAATGACCCAAATTTTATTGATTTCATAATTTATTTTAATTTATGAATTTATTTATTATTTTTGTATATGCTATTAATTTTTAAAAATTCTTTTGTAATGTTTATTTATTTAAATAAAATATTTTTTGTTCATAATTTTAATTCACTCTCGTCTTCAACATAAAAATAATTTCTTGAATTTTAAAATATATTTTTATGATTATTGTTTATCTTATATTTAAAGCTCGAAATTATATATATTTTTATTACATGAGAATGGCACCCATTATTTTGTGTATTTTTGTAGTTATATGCAAATTAATTTTTTTTACTTATTTTGCTTTTAGTTTAGTCTAATTCGAAATGATTATTTTTAAATGTTAACAAATTACGGATAATATAGATAAAAAATTATTACGTTTTCTGTGTTTAATGTATTTAATTATAAATTTTTTACATTTATAGTTTGAATTTGCAATGGTTTTTAAAAACTAGTTAAATTAAATTTAGACAAATGATATTTTTCAATTTAATTATTTCACATATTTCAAGTAAAGTCTCTGGTGAATTTGTTCTACGTGTCGATACGAGCAATCCAAAAAATATAATAAATCTAATTAAACTTTTTTAATTTTAGTTAATTTATTATTTTTCTCCTTCATTTTTTGAACCAACAAACTTTTTATTTGTCTATAATTTATTTTGCGTAATAAATAAGGTTTTTAATATTATCTCGTGCAACATACATTCATCGATTAGTGAAATTATTTCTTCCTCAATTTATTTTTATTACATCGATATATTTGTTCATTTTTATTTTTTTAATCTATAAAAGGTTTTTTCTAATTAATGTTCAAGATTAAGTTAAGTTTCCTAATTATTATTATTAATGCTATAAAAAATGCGTAATAAAAACAATTTTTATTTTATTAATGAGATAAATGTTGGTCACTTTATTTAAATCTGTTCTATTTAATCAAAAATTCTTTTTATTATGCCTATTTGCTTCTAGACAATAGTCGATGATTGAACTTTTTACAATTGTTAGTTTTATTGTTATTGCCAAGGTTTGGACACTACTTCCCGGCCCCAACTAAATAAAATTTTAATCAAGGATAATTGGTAATTTTTGCATAATTTTCACTTCATTATCCATAAATTTAAACAGGTGGAGACTGCCAATACTGCTGGGCACCATTATATCTATTTTTGAATTAACGGACAACAGCAATAAATTTTCAGTTTAAATTTGTTTGGCTTTTTTTGGCATAAAAAGGTAACTGTTTTCTCAATTTTTTGAACTTAATGACATTTATTTGTCAACAAGCAAATTTATTTTTCAGCTTTCTTTTCTTTTGATAAGGCTATTCACATGGTTAAACTCAAAGACTTGCACCAAAAATTATAAAAGTCACAAGAGACGTTATATCGTGCATTTTGATAGATTTTGTTGCATAAATGTCAATTTTGAAAAATTTAAGTTTCGGTTTTTGTTTGAATTCGGGTCCAGGGTTCGAAATTAAGTGAAATGGACGTTAGATTTCTATTTTTGGGAGTTGTTAAAAATTTATGATCGGCAAATGTTCTGATTTGGAGGGTAAAATATTAAAAAAAATGTTCTGATTTATCAGTAATATGCAGGTTATTACTATTGACTATTTTTTTTCTGATTTCTTAAAATTATTTTAATTTATGGATTCATGACATAATGTTATTATTTATCTCGCTTAACTTTTTACGCAAAATAAATCCGTCTCCTTCATATAAAAATATATATATTGAACTGAACGATATGCAAATGCTATGAAGCATAGACATTTTTATTTTTTATTGGTCATGTGAATATTTTATTTAGAGATTCTCGAGTTGCTGACAATGAGCGCGAATCAGACAGACATCCATTTCGCCCAATTTCGAATCCCGGACCCGATTAGAACATAAAATAGACATGTTTTAAAAATTCACATTTATGCAACTTCATTACATAAAAAACAAAAGAATATGGTTATTTACATGGATAAAACTGAAAGACATGCTAGTATTATAAAAGTCACAAGACACTTTCGTATCATTTTGTTACATAAATGCACAATTTGTAATAAATATAAATTTCGAATTTTTGTTCGAATTCGTGTCTTGTTCGAAATTAGGCGAAATGGATGTCATATTCGTGATAAATAACTCCGAAAAACTCCTAAAAGGCGGAAGGGGAGGATCGGCCCATTATCAGAAAAGTTCTTATTTTTGAGTAGTGACTAGATTTTTTCTGATTTCATAAAATTATGTTCATTTTTGAAATTTTATTGCATAATGCCAATATTTTATCTTGATTAAATTTGACACAAAATTTGGACAGTTTTTGGATAAACTCTGTCTCCCTTCTTGTCATAAAAAAATGTAATTGTTGAATAAATTGTTTAAAAAAATAGATTTTAAATTTGAAACAATTATTATTTGCGATTGCTCTTTCTCAGGCGTGGGTTCCGGTTCCTTATTGCCATTAAAAACAAAATTATAAGAATAAAATTAACGATTTTCGCACCGCCGGGCGTGGTGACGAAAAATATCATTATAACGTGAAAATTTAATATACTTATAAATTTTATGCAATATTTAAAAATACTATGATTTCAAACTCAAGTATTTAATTCATTTATGCTTTAACACTGAACTAATTTCATAAAGCCTCTTTCCTTT
This sequence comes from Heterodera schachtii, assembly GCA_023374025.1. Lineage (NCBI taxonomy): Eukaryota > Metazoa > Nematoda > Chromadorea > Rhabditida > Heteroderidae > Heterodera > Heterodera schachtii. Next base: position 766,182 of record SIJG01000059.1, on the reverse strand, counting down.
TTTGTTTTTCATTTTTATAATTTTAATATTATTTAAATTTGTGCATCTTTAATATATTTCTTCAAGTAACTCTGTCAAGTATCTTTGCTATCCATTTTATATTTCAACCTTCAAGGGTGTTTTAAATAATATTAGCTTTATAGAGCATAAAGGTGCTCCGTGGCAATCTAAAATTAAAATTAAAACAATTTTTGAGGTGGCCCTAATTTTTAGGGATAAAATTTGCAATGTATGTACGATAAGTCACTCCGAATCAGAGGTTTGCTTCATCAAAAATAAGTATCCATAAAAACGTGCCAAGTTGTCGTATTAAAAGGTACGACATTGAATGTTCTGTATGATTTAATAACTTAAAAGAATATTTATAAAAATTGAAACTTAATTAATTTAAAATCAGTAATAATCTTTTGAAATTTACATTCAAACTTTGTTTTTTTTTACATATTATTTACTTGTATTATTTATTAACATTAATTGAATATTTTGTGTAAATATCATTTATTTGAAATTTAAATCCCAATAAATAAGTTTAATAGTTTTAATCAAGACCTTTAAATTAAGAATCCATTTATTCTCAAAATTATAATAAATAATAATAGAATATTTTGAGTGAAAAATGATTTAATTTGCTATTCTTTAAAATAAAAATAAACAAATATTGATATTTTATGCTTTTGTGTTTAAATTACATTAAATATTTAATGTTTTTCTATATATTTTTGAAATATTTATTTTTAGCTTTTATACTTTTCTCTGCTCAAATTTTGTTTTTAATTAAATGCTAGTCAAATTTTGGCTCTTTATATGTCTTATAAATACTTTTTATTATCAATCAAATTTATAGTTAATTTTATTTTAAGGTTACTTACACCTAATCAAACACTTAAGTTTTATGTTTTTGTTTTAAAAAAATTCAAATTTCAATTTTATGTATTATTAATTTTCCTTTCATTTATTCAAATAAAATGTAATGCTTTTTTTGTTATATTTTCATGTGTCTTCGCTCGATGAACATCGAAATAAAAGCTCTTTTTTCATGTTTAGTGTAAAATTCAATTATTATTCCTTTATTATAACTAGCTGATTTATTATTCTATTTATTAGTTTTAAAATTAATTAGAAATTATGTATATATTTTTTCTTTATTTGATTTTGTCCAAGCTCAACAACTCTTACGCGCAAACGTTTAAGTTTAATTTATTTTTTCCATCGTAACATGTCCGCAGTAATGTTCATTTCTTCAAGAAATTAATTTATATAAATTTAAATTTTTAAGCGCAATAGCTTTTTATTAATAATTTTCAAGAAAGATTGTCAGCTCAATTGGTCGACGTAAGAAAGTTTATAATAATTTATTTAAAAAGCCAATGTCTGACTGTTCATATCTTATATTTTTACTGATTATATTTCTTGTTTTGTAAATTTTTTCGGTGACAGATTTAGCCGCAAATAATTTTTGCATAATTACAATTCATGTTTTTAATCAAGTTATTTTATTCATTAAAAAAATAATAATTTTAATTATTTCTTTAAATTTATAATGACAATTTGAGATACTTTAAAAAGATTTAAATTCTGTTTATTTTGTCGATCTATTGTATTAAAATTAACAAAGTTCTCAATTATATTTGGATTATTATAAGGCTTTAAAGCAAAACACTCATTTAAACTTTAATTGATTATTTTACTTATATTTTCTCATTTATTGAAAAAGCAAAAAACGTGATAAAGCAAATTAAAATTAAAATCTTATTTTATAAAAATCAATCATTAAAAATTTCAGCCCCCATAAAATTGTTTATTCTTTATTTTTGAAATTTTATTTTTTAATATTTTTATAAAGTGATTTATTTATAATAACTTTCAAGAATTATGTTGTTAATTTTTAAAAGCTTTATTTTTGCTCCAACAATCTGAAATTTTATATTATTTTTATCATTATTAAATTGATCAAAAATGATAATATATTATTATCCCTCGTAATACAAAAAAAAAATCATGTAAAAATATTACGACTGTGATTGCTTTAATTTAATTTATGTTTCAAACATGACGGAGTCATTTTCTAGCCATCGCAATCTATGTTTTTCTCGTTTCTCTTTCATATTAGTTTTTGTATTATGAATATTTTACATTTAATGTTTTTATTTTAAATTTTGATGGGTTTGAGGCGCAGAATATACATATTTACCGTCGATTCGTGTAGAAAATATATTAAAAGGTTTTTATTTTGCATTTTTTACTTTCGCAAATTTCGCGTTTCGCATTTTATTTTCCGATTTGGCCCATCCCTGGTGAGGACGGCATAAAAGAAAAGTTCACAATTTTTTTATTAAGCAAAATTTTGAAAGTAAATTTTTTTTATAACTCAATATCGCAGCTGCCAGATGTGTAAATTATCATAATTACTTAAAATATTATATTTAATTATTCTATGATGCCAGAAAGAACGGAGTGTGGGAGAAAGTGGGATAAAGGACCTGGAGAACCTCTAAAAGAGACGCCCGTAGCTCAGTTTGTTAGAGCACGGCACGGATTGCTGGGGTCGTGGGTTCGAGTCCCACCGGGCGAGATACCTTTTATGTTCTTCATGGCGCTCCTGGGTGGATCCCATCCACACTGCTGGGACCACTAGACCAAGGAGAGTGTCCAAGTCCGTCGGTGAAGGGCCAAGGAGAGCCCGAGTGGCCGGTCTTCCGAGGAAGGCGGAATGTGATGCCAGAAGGAACGGAGAAAGTGAGATAAAATACATGGAAAACCTCTAAAAGAGGCGCCCGTAGCTCAGTTGATTAGAGCACGGCACGGATTGCTGGGGTCGTGGGTTCGAGACCCACCGGGCGAGTTACCTTTTATGTTCTACATTAAAACCTTCATTATTTGTTTATATTTGTCAATGTTTTTTACATTTCATCGATCTATATAGAATTTTCGAATTCATTAATTTTACTTTACTTAAATTTAATTACTTTTTTTTTAAATATGTAAAAGATAGTTTTGTTGCCGCATTTAATTATAACTTTTATCTTTTTTCCTTTTCAAAATTTATCTTTGCAATAATTCTCTAAGTTGGAACCTTTCAAAACTCCCATGGTAAGTATTCCATGATGGCTCCTTTCATTGCTCCGAGGGCTTCTGTTTTAAATTTCCAAACATTAAAATTTGTTATTTTTCACCTTTATTAAAATAAATATTTTTACAATTTTATATTTAATATCCATTTTTCGTAATTATCTCTTCAACGAAAAGAGTTAATTAAATTCGAAAAATATTTTTATTAGCTTTTCATAGAGTCTAAATTTATTTTAGCTTATGTTTTGAATAAATAAAAAATAATAAACAAAGTCTCAGCAATAATATATTAAAGAAGAATTTATAATAGTGCAAATCTAATTTTAATTCCCCCTTTTTATTATATTAAATCTTCTTGTTATTTTTATATAATTATTAACTAATTTATCCGATCACTTTAAACTCCTTGTTTAGCTCCATTGTCAAGAGTTAATTTTTGAGTACTGGCATCATTTTTTCAAATATAAAAAAGGATGTTGCCTATTAATTTTACAATTTAGAAATTATTATTTTTGGTATTTAGAAAAATATAATAATATTGCAAAGCTAATGGGTATTTCATGGCGATATATGTTTTATTTATTATTATTAGCTTTGCGTTATTCTTCATAAAAATGTATTTATCTCTATAATTTAGTCATTATTATCTCTTATATTTCGGTTTATTTTCCTTTTCCGTATTCTTAATAAATTTGATTTTTATTGTTGTAATAAATTTTATTTTAATGAATAATTTTTTTATAATTTACGTTTGGTTTTCCTTTAGATCTTTATTTATCATTTTGATTTTAAAATTTAATGATGGTAAATTATAATTTATTTCTCTAAAATGAAACTTTAATAATTTTTTAAATTATATATTTTATATTAATTTTCAAACTTTCAACAAGCTGGCTGCCAAATATTTTTAGATTTTTTTCTTCTTGCCCAGTGAATCCGAGCCTTATTTTAATTGTATCCATATTACAATCGATCTCTTTCTGGATTAGTCATTGTAATTTATCTTTTTTATATTTTCTTCGACGTAAATGGATTTTAAACCATGTATTTTAATTTAGTTCTTGATAATAATTGTATTAAAATAAGTCTTTTTATTTTTATAAATAAAAATGCACTAATATTGTCATAATCAATATTAATCAGAAGGATTATTATGTTTCAGCTTTTCATTATGAAACACCTTTTCTATAAATTGGATTAACATATTAAAATCTTGAAATTATGCTTCATTTTGGCATAAAAATAATAATTAATTTTTTTTACATATAATTTTATTGGGAATCATAAAATAATAATTCATTTCTATTACCTTTACTAAATAATTTTGGAGCATAACGAATTTTTGTTTTTATCAATTTATAATGCATTTTTAATTTATATAGTTAAATTATGTTCATTCTTGGTACGTCCGATATCTCACATTGTGTCTTGATGTTCTTTAAAATTCATGCTCAGAAACCAAGAATTTAATAAAATTGTTTTTCCGGTATTGAAATTTTTGAATGTGGCCACTTCAACAGTCGTTTATTTTCTATATTCATTTTGCCTTAAAATGCAGCATCATCATTTTCTTTCATATTACTTTTTTTTACGATTGTATATTGATCAATTAATTTCTGACATACATTTTAATTTTCCAAATCATTTAATTTTTTACAGTAAAAATGTTTTTTTTTTTATAGAATTTACATAAAAAGCAAAGGTCATTTAATTTAAGAATTATTTCAATTCAACAACGTAAATTCCAGTTATTTCATTAATGGATTTTTCTCGAGAATTGATGGTTTTTTTCAAATGTATCTTCGTTCCTAAAGTTGTGATTATTTACAAGGTTTTTGTTTTGTTACATTGCGTATCAAAGATAAATATTTTTTTATTTTTTGAGGATTAAAATTTTATATATTTATTTAGTAAAGACAAAAGCATACTTAAAATTTGTTATTTATTTTTTCTTTTCTCGTGACTTGGTCTAACGCTGCTGTTCGTTCACCAATGGCATCGCAATTTTGAAGGAATATTATTTTTAATTTAATTTTAAAATTTTCATTATTTGTATATTATTTTTCTAAATTTTGCTCAATATTTAACTACCTTCTAGTGTTTTTCTCATGCCCATGAAACAATGTTAGATAAAATCGCATTTTCACTTTTCGATAAATAAAAATTCTTTTAAATGATTATTTAACAGTATCTGAATATTCTTTCTTTGTTTTCCAATTTCAAAATAATCCATTAAATAATTATATATGTAATTATTTAAATTTTTAATGATATTTGTTATTGATTAACGCATAATTTAATTACATTAGTTTTCATATATTTTTGCTTTCAAGTCTCTGATTCATTGTGGGAAAATTTTTCCTATTTTGTTGTGTTTTTAATATTGTCTAATAAGCGAGATTTTGTCCATAAATAGAAAATTTAAATTTTCATATTTATTCATTCATCGTATGCCCAATTGGAAGACAAGTCATAGGCGAAGGCCCAATTTTTATTTTTATTTTTAATTGAATGAACTTTAAAAATTTAATCATGTCATTAATAAATATTTAAGTATTGCTTTTTAATCTATTAATTTTTTACCTGAAACATATACAATTTGTTTCGAATGCATAGATTTTGTAAGTTTTGTTTTTTTCATATATGCTATTAATTTTATTTATCGATTTATAAGAATTATTTTTAAATATTTAATTTAGTAATGTGTTAAGTAAAATCGAATAATTATTGTTTGTTTCTATTTATCTTTAAAAAATTTTTTATTTTTTCCTTTAAATCTTGACTTCGATGTGAAACTCTCGGCCTTTGAAGTTCTCCTTTTAATATGTATGTTTTTGTAAAAATTAATTTTATGTTATTTCTGCATCTTAAAATCCTCCAAATTTGTACTATTTTTTAAAATTATACGTTCTTGAAAAGCGTTGAATTATTTAAAACTAATTCCTTTATTTTAATTTTTATATTTTAATTAGTTTTCACTACTAATGTAAAAATCATTTTATTTTTATGCATTTATTCAAATTATATTATTTGGTTTGTGAATTTTATTACAAATTGTCTTGTATTTAAATATATCCCCCGATTTTGGGTGAGAATAATTATTTTTTCACTTACAGTTGATTAACTTAAATAATTATTTTTTTCAACTATTAGATTTAATTGATTGTAGGGACCCACCAAAGATGATTTTTAATATTGTATATGATAATTTTGAGTATTAATCTAAATTTATTAACATTAATATTTTTATTAATCTTTTTATCAATCATAAAAATTTTTCATGTCTATTTTTGGTAATTTTATAAATTCATTATTTATTTATTTTATTTTTTCTGCCTGAAGTAATCAAATGTTAAATCCAATTCGAAATAAAATAATTTATTGGCCTGGTTTGGCCAAGATTTTTTAGTGTTCTGAATTAATTTTATACGCATATTTTTGTTACTTTTCGTGCATATTTTTGGCAGACCTGGTTATCAGTATTTAAAACGTATTTTTATTTATTATTTAAAATGTATTATGATATAATATTTGCATTTATATAAACAAATTTCAATAAATGCTAAAGAATTTTTTTAAATTATTTATTTATTCAAATGCAATCTTATAATTTATGCTAAGAGAAAATAATTTTATATCTATATAAAAATTCAGAATTTTTTTAGGTAAACTATTAATTATCCTTTTATCATTAGAGCATGGATAAAATTTTCATTTCCAGGCTGTCAAGGATTTATTTTATTTATTTTTTCTTCTTGGACACTGAAGGCCTTGGTACATTTGATTTAATTCTCGCGCCAAAACACCTCCTGTGTTATTAGTTTTTCTTTTTACATATATTTATTAGCTTTGTTTTTAATTATATTCCTTCTAATTTTTTCACATGTCCATGAACAATGTATATAACTTTGCTTGCTTTCTGATAGCACTTTCATTTTTCGATATATAAAATTTCGTTTAATGCTGTTTTCTTAATTAAATTTTAATTCATATTTTGAAAATTTTATGGCAGTTAATTTTTCGGATATGCGTTTTTGAAACGGGAACGGGATTCCCGTTTTTTCCCGCGAGAATCCCGTTCCCGCCGATCTCTACTCTAGGTTATAAAAAATCCCAAAAATAGGCACTAAAAAATGGAAAATAATCTAAAAAGTCTCTAACTTTTGGTGTAAAATGACAGAATTCACTCAAAAATGTAAAAAAACAACTCAAATCAGTATTGAGTTACAGAATTTTTAAAATTCAAAAATTGTACAAAAAAAAAAAATTTAAAGACCATTTTTGAGAAAATTTTTCTATTTATTAGATGAATTTTTTATTAATTTTAAAAATTTTGAAATTTCTTAATTTATATATATTTGCATTCTTCTCCATTTTTTAATATAAATTTATTTATTATTTATATATTCATCGTGGATTTAAATTAAAATTCATCCATTTCTTGCGACGTAGAAATTTCTTTCTCCATCAATTTCCAAGTAAAATCTTGAAACTAAAAATCTTTATCATTGACAACAAAAAAATCAGCTTTTAAAATTAATTATTATTCTATAATTTAAATTTTTGAAAGAATAAATTTTTTTATAACACGAAATATTAAATATTTCAAAGTGATATTTGATTCATTCATTAAAATATTGAACTTAAGTTTTTGAAAATATTTAAATAATCTTTTGGTATGTATTTGCATAATGTTTCCATTTTTTTTTCATATATAACTTATTTATTTTTTATGTAATCATCGTGGAATTAAATAAATTTATTCATTTCTCACGTTGGCTAGACTATATGTTTTCATTCTTAATTAGACCATTTCAATTATAACAAGATATATATTAAATATTAAAAAGTAGATTCTTCATTAAATATGATTTAAATTAAATAAATTTATCAGCAAATTTTTATTAATTTTCTTTGTTATGGTTTACCTTGTTTTGTTTTTCTTAAATGATTTTTTTGTTCAATTAAGCTTTTGAACAAATATTTAAATAAATATATAAAAACTCTTTTATCTTGCATCTAGTCAGCTGTTTATTTTTTCTGCCGTGCTTACAAATATATAATGTTTAATTGATATTGTACATAGGGATTTTAACTTTCCCCTGCCTTCCATGTAAAGTTTTTACCATCTTTTGTGGCATTGAAAATGAGTAGTATTTGCTTTTTTGAGCAATTTTAAACATAGGATAGTCAATAAATGCTCAATCGTTTTATGAGCTATTTTAGATAATTTTCTTTATTAAACACACTTTACTTGAAAAATAGGATTTTTGTTTTATAATTACTTTATATATATTTTATCTTTATTATTAAAAACCTATATTATATTTTCGTGTAAGATGTTCAAATGATTAAATTTGGAAAATAATAATATAATAATTTGTTATTTATTGCCCACTAAATAAGCTTCCTATCTTGGTTCTTTTTCATACCTTTTGTTATAATGGGATATGGTATTGTTTCAATTTTATTGTTTTATGCATTAATGTGAGGAAAACTGACATCCAGACAGATCCCGTTCATTCTTTAATGTCTTCCATGAATCAATATAAATATTTTGTGCAATTAAAATAATTTTTTAATTTTAATTGACTTTCAAAGGTGGGAATAGTTTATTAAAATTTATTAATTTTACTTTACTTAAAATATTTAATTACTTTTTTTTCAAAAATATCTAGACGAAGATAGTTTTGTTGCCGCATTTAATTATAAGTTTGTTGCCTATTAATTTTAGAATAGGTTAATTTGTTTGAGTATGCAATCACGTGCGTTCGCCGGCACTCGCAATGACTGTGAGCATATGGCACCCGAAAGAGTGCCTAAAAAGGGGAGAAACGAATTTTAATGGGGAAGTTTTTGCTTTTTTCTCAGTCTCACCATTTCTCCATTCACTTTTTGCGCGTGTCGTCTCCAAAATGCACATTCAGTGCCTGCCGGCAAAAAGTAAACCGATGGAGGCAAAGTTTCGCGAGTAACGGCCCACCCGCTTCTTCATTTCGGTCCACGTTTCGCGAAGTGACAGCTGAAAATGGAAATTTGAATGGAGGACGAAAAGCAAACATTGAAAATAAAAAAATAGAAAATTCAAAAACGCATTTTAAATTAAAAAATAGTAATAAATTTAAAAATGCACATCAGCGTGATTTCTGATCCCTTCTTTGAGCCCCCCCCCCCTCCCCCGTAATTCTCCTTTTTCCCGGGGGCAATTCAAATTTTAAATAGCCCCGCGTCTTCTGCCGTCCCATTTCTGCCAGTTGAGTTTGCCCCTTTGTCCAATTTTGTACCATCCCTTCACAAAAATTCAAATTCCTTTCTTTGGCCGGCTCAACTCCGGCCAATTTTGTGCAAAAAATTTTGCAGTAAATTTCTCACAAAATTTTTCTTTTATTAAATTCGTTGGCTAATTTGCATTTTTGTTGTTCGTCCATTTTTTGCGCAAATTTTTGTCTCATCTTGCCAGATGCGCTTATCTGTGCCCGCCCCTCGCAAAAATTTTTCCTATTTAATCGCCCCCGGCCAAGGGGTCGCTCATTTTCACTTTTCTGCTGCTCCTCTGTATTCCCTCTTCCTCCTCTCTCCATCTTCTCCTCCCCCTCTCTTCCTAATTAACTTTCTCTCTCTCTTTCTTTCTCCCCCTCCCAAATGGGCTTCGTTCTCACGGTTACTGAGAACAATAACCAAAACCGTTATTTTGTGCCGGTGAAGGAAACGGATAAAATTAGGAAAGTTCGAAGCATGGCGGTTGGAATGATGGACACCGCGAGGGAGAATGTGCGTCTCTTTTTGAATGGTAGGTCTGTTTCTGGTTGCATCTATTGATGATAAAGCGTATCCCCATTTAGGACAACCTATTGATCTGTTAGAACCCACGGACGCACAGTATGGACTCCATAAAAAAAGCATTTCACTGTTGAGCGCTTGGCGGGCGCCGGGTCGTCTGCATCGGGGAAGCCGCAAAGCCCAAGATGATTTTGACGATGACATATTGCAATGATTTTTGATAACTTTGTTGCGATCAAGTTTAACCATGCTCTTGTTGTTTTGTTTGTTGGCATGATAAAAAAATGGTAACATGTGATTTCGTAAGAAGTGATTTCGTCAGTGAGTAATTTCGTCAGTAAGGGATTTCGTCAGTGATAATAATCATTTTTTATGAAAAAACATTTAATTTTTCATAAATTAAAATTCATTCGATATTTAAATCAAAGTAAAATTGTTTACTCGATTGTCAACCGATAATGGAGGCCAAAACGGCAAAAATAGTAAATTTTTGGCGAAAAAAAGGCCAAAAATTATGTAAAATACACCTCCTAATTAGGGATTTCAAAAAACCAAAAAAAAAAACGCCCCTAAAAATCGGCAGAAAAAAGAAAAGTGCACTCCTAAAATCGAAACGGCTTCTTCTCCCCTTCCCCCCCCCCCCCCCGCCCGCCGCGCCGATTTTTCGTTTTTCACAACTTTTTTCTCATCTCGCAGCAAATACGACGTCCAACCCCGCCCAACGGTAGTATCCCTCCCCTCCCTCCATCCGCCACCCATTCACTGTTTGTGTCTGTCCTACTGCTGCTGATTCATCACCAGTCTCAGCTACAGCGAGCAATGTGTCCCCTTCCCCTTTCCCCAGCGATTCCATCGCTCGGCAGTTGAGGAAAAGCTGCTGCTGTTGGGGTGGTAAGCGGGTGGGGGGAGATGGGAGTCGTTGAAAAAGCCATTGCTTTCCCCTGTTGCTGGAGCGAGGAGACCGTTGAAATAACCACTGCTTTTCCCTGCTGCTGGTGATGGAGGCCTTGTGCCGAAAGGCCAGTTTTCTCCCCTGGGGGTGTTGACAGTTGAAGCAGGTGGGTCTAGGAAAAGCCGAAAGTCACTGCTTTCTCCTGGGAGATACACATTTGCTTCCCAAGGGCTATTGGTGCCATGACCGCAACGTGGTCACAGTGTTCTCGGCGCCCAACTATTGCTACCGGTGCGGAAACCAGGCGGCCATGGTGGAGCTTGACGACGAGCGCAACTGCTCTTCAACCACCGATTGGCCACCAAGCGGAAGATTTGTGAATGGATGGATATGATGAATGATAATCATCAAGGGCGTAGCCCGACCCTTGGCTTTGGGGGGGGGGCGGCTGAAGTCAAAAATTCGGTTATTTTTCTTTTTTCAGTCGATTTTTAAGGGTGTATTTTTGGTTTTTTGAAATCCCGAATTATGGGGTGTATTTTATAAAATTTTTCGCCGTTTTCCGCCAAAAAATTACTATTTTTTGCCGTTTTGGCCTGCAAAGAGTTTGCAACAGTCCCCCAGCAGGGGAGAGGGGAGAGAAATGACAGAATTTTTCAGGGATGCAAGAAAAAGTAGTTTTTCCTCCTTCAACGGCTTCATCCCTGCCACCGGAGAGCATTGGCTTCTCGGCCTTTTCAATACCCCAAGCAGGGAAAAGCAGTGGGGTTTTCAATGGTGTATCTCCCAGGAGAAAGCAGTGACTTTCGGCTTTTCCTAGACCCACCTGCTTCAACTGTCAACACCCCCAGGGGAGAAAACTGGCCTTTCGGCACAAGGCCTCCATCACCAGCAGCAGGGAAAAGCAGTGGTTATTTCAACGGTCTCCTCGCTCCAGCAACAGGGGAAAGCAATGGCTTTTTCAACGACTCCCATCTCCCCCCACCCGCTTACCACCCCAACAGCAGCAGCTTTTCCTCAACTGCCGAGCGATGGAATCGCTGGGGAAAGGGGAAGGGGACACATTGCTCGCTGTAGCTGAGAATGGTGATGAATCAGCAGCAGTAGGACAGACACAAACAGTGAATGGGTGGCGGATGGAGGGAGGGGAGGGATACTACCGTTGGGCGGGGTGGGACGTCGTATTTGCTGCGAGATGAGAAAAAAGTTGTGAAAAACGAAAAATCGGCGCGGCGGGCGGGGGGGGGGGGGGAAGGGGAGAAGAAGCCGTTTCGATTTTAGGAGTGCACTTTTCTTTTTTCTGCCGATTTTTAGGGGCGTTTTTTTTTGGTTTTTTGAAATCCCTAATTAGGAGGTGTATTTTACATAATTTTTGGCCTTTTTTTCGCCAAAAATTTACTATTTTTGCCGTTTTGGCCTCCATTATCGGTTGACAATCGAGTAAATAATTTTACTTTGATTTAAATATCGAATGAATTTTAATTTATGAAAAATTAAATGTTTTTTCATAAAAAATGATTATTATCACTGACGAAATCCCTTACTGACGAAATTACTCACTGACGAAATCACTTCTTACGAAATCACATGTTACCATTTTTTTATCATGCCAACAAACAAAACAACAAGAGCATGGTTAAACTTGATCGCAACAAAGTTATCAAAAATCATTGCAATATGTCATCGTCAAAATCATCTTGGGCTTTGCGGCTTCCCCGATGCAGACGACCCGGCGCCCGCCAAGCGCTCAACAGTGAAATGCTTTTTTTATGGAGTCCATACTGTGCGTCCGTGCGTTCTAACAGATCAATAGGTTGTCCTAAATGGGGATACGCTTTATCATCAATAGATGCAACCAGAAACAGACCTACCATTCAAAAAGAGACGCACATTCTCCCTCGCGGTGTCCATCATTCCAACCGCCATGCTTCGAACTTTCCTAATTTTATCCGTTTCCTTCACCGGCACAAAATAACGGTTTTGGTTATTGTTCTCAGTAACCGTGAGAACGAAGCCCATTTGGGAGGGGGAGAAAGAAAGAGAGAGAGAAAGTTAATTAGGAAGAGAGGGGGAGGAGAAGATGGAGAGAGGAGGAAGAGGGAATACAGAGGAGCAGCAGAAAAGTGAAAATGAGCGACCCCTTGGCCGGGGGCGATTAAATAGGAAAAATTTTTGCGAGGGGCGGGCACAGATAAGCGCATCTGGCAAGATGAGACAAAAATTTGCGCAAAAAATGGACGAACAACAAAAATGCAAATTAGCCAACGAATTTAATAAAAGAAAAATTTTGTGAGAAATTTACTGCAAAATTTTTTGCACAAAATTGGCCGGAGTTGAGCCGGCCAAAGAAAGGAATTTGAATTTTTGTGAAGGGATGGTACAAAATTGGACAAAGGGGCAAACTCAACTGGCAGAAATGGGACGGCAGAAGACGCGGGGCTATTTAAAATTTGAATTGCCCCCGGGAAAAAGGAGAATTACGGGGGAGGGGGGGGGGGGGGGGCTCAAAGAAGGGATCAGAAATCACGCTGATGTGCAAAATTTGGAAATTGTCCCCCCGCCCACTGTCCCCCCCCCCTTCTTTTTGTTATGTTCATTCGTCGCCGTCTTCCCCCTCCCTACCCCCTTACTCCCCCCCCCCTCCCCTGCTTCCCCTTTTTTTGTTTATCCATCGCCCGCCGTCTTCCCCCCCCCCCTCTCACTCCCCGCGCTTTCGTTGGCACAATTAAAATGCATTTACACGTTCGTCCCCTTTTCAGTACAATTTAAACTGCCACCGATGAGTCGCGAGGAGCACGTGATGGCCTCCGTTATGGTTGTCAGCCAATTTCATTTAAATTTTTAAATTCCCCCCCCCCGCATTCCTATAGGAAAATTGTGTCTTCTGCCGGCACTGGCGTTCTGTTCGGCCTGTTCACTGTCAGCGTGGACCCCAGCTATGCGATTAGCATAGACCCGACCAAACCGGTGTGTTGGGTGTGTTGGCATTATTTCCATTTTTAAATTTATTACTATTTTTTAATTTAAAATGCGTTTTTGAATTTTCTATTTTTTTATTTTCAATGTTTGCTTTTCGTCCTCCATTCAAATTTCCATTTTCAGCTGTCACTTCGCGAAACGTGGACCGAAATGAAGACGCGGGTGGGCCGTTACTCGCGAAACTTTGCCTCCATCGGTTTACTTTTTGCCGGCAGGCACTGAATGTGCATTTTGGAGACGACACGCGCAAAAAGTGAATGGAGAAATGGTGAGACTGAGAAAAAAGCAAAAACTTCCCTATTAAAATTCGTTTCTCCCCTTTTTAGGCACTCTTTCGGGTGCCATTGTTGGCGGAATGTTGGGATTCCGTGCCGGCCTTCAGCCCGCATTTCCTCCCGCCCCCATATCTTTTCCCCTGTTTTGAATTTTCATTTTCTAGCCAAATTCTGTTAGGTTAAATATGCTGACCGACCAGCGGGGTCCAACCTCCCCCGCCAGCGGGCAATTAATTAATAATTACATAATATTTTTTACTAATTTTACCCCCAATTCACTCTCAGTTTGTCCTGGTGCTCAGCGAGGCCGAGGACGGAAGTGGCCGTGGCGCGGCGGTCGCCTCGAGAATAAAATCAATTAATGAAGTGGATGTTATTTTTACTAGATAAATATAATTGTTGATATCCCTAATATTAAAAAAATAGAACAAGAGAGCGAGTTATTTAACAAAATTCTAAATATATGTTGGCAATTAAAGTGCAATAGTACAATAAGAGGGAGATTTGTAAAATAATGCAAATAAGGCGGCCGCGGACCACCAACAGCCATGTTGCTCACAGTCATTGCGAGTGCCGGCGAACGCACGTGATTGCATACTCAAACAAATTAACCTATTCTAAAATTAATAGGCAACAAACTTATAATTAAATGCGGCAACAAAACTATCTTCGTCTACATATTTTTGAAAAAAAAGTAATTAAATATTTTAAGTAAAGTAAAATTAAAATAAATTTCAAAAAACTTTTCCCACCTTCGAAAGTCAATTAAAATTAAATATTAAATATCAAACAACAAATTAAATATAAAATTGAAATTTTTATTAATATATTTACGAAAAATCAATCTAGATCGAATGAAATGTAAAAAAGATTGACAAACATTAACAAATAAATGAAGGTTTTAAAAGTTCTTAATTTTGTTTAAGTGAATCAGTTAAATAAAAAATTGAATAAAATATTTGTGTAAGAACATTGACAAATAAAACGAATATTAAAACGATTAATTGAACTTCTTAATCTTATTAAATAATGAAATCTTAAATGAAATAAAATTATAAAATTCTAAATTAATTTTTTAACTAAAAGAAAAAGCTTAAATATTTTTCATTTACAAAACATTAATTCGAATAGAATGATAATTTTAAGCAGATAAAGTCATATAATTATCATCAAATAATTAAATGTTGAAAAATTATACAAATGAGTGAGTCAAAACTCGCAAAAGTACACTAAATATTTTAAAAATATTGAAATCAATGTTCATTTAAATATACGACAAAGATTTAATTTATTTTACGGAAAAATGATGTCATATTTAAAAAACAATAATAAAAAAAATTTATTTTCCAACTAAATAAAATTATCAAATACAATTTGCATTGCCATTTTCGCTCTGATCGCTTCACATATGCTAAAGCAAAATGCTCAAAGAAAAATTTACCAGTTATACAAACCGGTAAAAATATATTATTTTGGTAGAGAAATTTATTCTTTATATAATTAGATTTATGCGGATTACGAAATCTTAAATTGAACTGAGAAAGGAATACACGAAAAATTTAAAATAATAATTGAACAGATGAAAATTGATACAAAAATATCTGATGATAATAACAAGATATTTATATTTAATATTTATCAACTGCACTTATTATCATTCCCAAGATAAAACAATAATCTGAAAAAGTGCTGCCAATCCCTTCATCATTGACATATCAAATATTTGATTTTGTTTCCTAAAATATTATAGAGAATAAATGTTTAATAATAATATATAAACACAGAAAGAAACGCAATTTAACTACCGATCAAGAATCGAATATTTCGGGTAGCTTTGTTTATGGTTTTCAAGCGCAATTGCGGCAAAGAGCGAGAGTATAGAAATATTTTAATAAAAAAGTAAAGAAGCTAACCATAAATTTCTACATATGTAATTGTGAATAATATCCTAAATTCAATTTTATGTTTTAATACAATATTCGTTTAAATGTGATATGAAAAAAGAATAATTTGTGAATTTCATGAATTTAAAAACAAATATAATTTTATAAATTAAAAAGTACAAATAACAATTACATAATTGAATATAACAATTTTATTATTGTTTAATGCTGTTTAAGCATTCGGTGTAAGAAATCAAATTTAAGAAATGGATTCAGGCGATGCAATCATTAAAAATTGGTGTCCCGACGAAAAAAATGTTAAAAAATTTGTCGGGTATTTTTTCTACGGAAAAAAATGCGCTGATCACAAGTGTGAGTTCAGATTTTGAAAATCATTGATTTTTATCTAAGATTTTTTGTCAACTACTTTATTTTTTTCCAAAATTTTAAGAAAATTAGTCGGACATAAAACTGATACACATATGTTGTAGAGCCTAAAGGGAGCTTTTGAATGAGCTATTAAATGTATGGAGAAGTCCAGTTTTCAATTTTTTACGATATTTTGAAATTTAATTATTAATCCCAAGGCGTATGAGACGGGGGTCTGGAGTTTGAGTCCGCTGGGCTGCGGTTTATTTTTTTATTAAACTTTATGAAAATCATAGACAAAATGAAGGTTCATGCATAATCAGAGCTTAAATTCGTGATCAGAGTATTTTTTAACCCAAATTGATTGCTATACTTTTTTAAAAAATAATTTAAAAAACCGAAAAAAATCAAGTAGTTGACAAAAAAATCTTAGATAAAAATCAATGATTTTCAAAATCTGAGCTCAGATTCGTGATCAGCGCATTTTTTAAGCCTAGAAAAAATACCCGACAAATTTTTAACATTTTTTTCGTCGGGACACCAATTCTTAATGATTGCCAGAAAACAAATCAAAAACGACAAATTTTTAAAAACTTTATTTTAGTTAAGCAGAAAATATATAATAATTATATCAGACAAAGTTCATTACTTTTAATTAATTATTTATAAGACACATAAAAGCAAACTGTCTTGATTAAGAAAAGATAATTATAAAATTTTTTATAAAAGAAAATTAGCTAAATAATTTAATTTAAAGAAAATTAATAAATCAAATGCGCAAATTTTGAGATAACCAAATCCCTAATTTACAAAAAGATCACAAATTGTCACGTCTCTCTTAATTATATTATAAATTAAATATATTTAATTATTTCATTAAACATTTGTAAAAGCCGTTTTTCATGAATAATTGGTAACGCAAAAACGAGAAAAAAGCATATAATAACAATAAATAATTTAATTTAGGAGTATATTTTTTCAAAACAAAAAATATATAATAAAAATTTTATTCTTTAGAACAATTGCAACATCGATTTAAAAATATGAAAAAAATTTACAATAACGAAAACTAAGGCCATTAAGAAATATTGGGAAAATATCCATCATAGGTCCCAGACTCAAAATCGCATAAAAACACTTTTATAGGTTTTCTTAGGTGCTGAAAACGCCTAAACCGTCAAAAAAACAGCGCGGCAAAACGTTTAAACCGGTTTTTGAACCAGTTTAAATCACGAAAATTTGCCTCAAAAATCAGCCAAAAATCAATTTTAAATAAAATTTTTTGAATAAATTTGGTATCATTCGAAAGCTCTTACCGAGCTAAGTCTAAAAATCAGGGAATGAAGTCGAACCGACGCATGTTATGGGTCCTCAAAATCGTTAAAACTATTTTTAAACAAGTAGTCAGAAAAAGAGAAAAGAACGTCAAATATAAAAGTTTAATTTAGCTTATTGCGCTAAAAAACCGCCGCACACTCGACTACGGCGGCCAGTAGGTGGGGCGAGACTACGGGCTACGGAAAAAGTCTGACGAGCGCCACAGGCGGTTGATAATAACAAGATATTTATATTTAATATTTATCAACTGCACTTATTATCATTCCCAAGATAAAACAATAATCTGAAAAAGTGCTGCCAATCCCTTCATCATTGACATATCAAATATTTGATTTTGTTTCCTAAAATATTATAGAGAATAAATGTTTAATAATAATATATAAACACAGAAAGAAACGCAATTTAACTACCGATCAAGAATCGAATATTTCGGGTAGCTTTGTTTATGGTTTTCAAGCGCAATTGCGGCAAAGAGCGAGAGTATAGAAATATTTTAATAAAAAAGTAAAGAAGCTAACCATAAATTTCTACATATGTAATTGTGAATAATATCCTAAATTCAATTTTATGTTTTAATACAATATTCGTTTAAATGTGATATGAAAAAAGAATAATTTGTGAATTTCATGAATTTAAAAACAAATATAATTTTATAAATTAAAAAGTACAAATAACAATTACATAATTGAATATAACAATTTTATTATTGTTTAATGCTGTTTAAGCATTCGGTGTAAGAAATCAAATTTAAGAAATGGATTCAGGCGATGCAATCATTATAAATTGGTGTCCCGACGAAAAAAATGTTAAAAAATTTGTCGGGTATTTTTTCTACGGAAAAAAATGCGCTGATCACAAGTGTGAGTTCAGATTTTGAAAATCATTGATTTTTATCTAAGATTTTTTGTCAACTACTTTATTTTTTTCCAAAATTTTAAGAAAATTAGTCGGACATAAAACTGATACACATATGTTGTAGAGCCTAAAGGGAGCTTTTGAATGAGCTATTAAATGTATGGAGAAGTCCAGTTTTCAATTTTTTACGATATTTTGAAATTTAATTATTAATCCCAAGGCGTATGAGACGGGGGTCTGGAGTTTGAGTCCGCTGGGCTGCGGTTTATTTTTTTATTAAACTTTATGAAAATCATAGACAAAATGAAGGTTCATGCATAATCAGAGCTTAAATTCGTGATCAGAGTATTTTTTAACCCAAATTGATTGCTATACTTTTTTAAAAAATAATTTAAAAAACCGAAAAAAATCAAGTAGTTGACAAAAAAATCTTAGATAAAAATCAATGATTTTCAAAATCTGAGCTCAGATTCGTGATCAGCGCATTTTTTAAGCCTAGAAAAAATACCCGACAAATTTTTAACATTTTTTTCGTCGGGACACCAATTCTTAATGATTGCCAGAAAACAAATCAAAAACGACAAATTTTTAAAAACTTTATTTTAGTTAAGCAGAAAATATATAATAATTATATCAGACAAAGTTCATTACTTTTAATTAATTATTTATAAGACACATAAAAGCAAACTGTCTTGATTAAGAAAAGATAATTATAAAATTTTTTATAAAAGAAAATTAGCTAAATAATTTAATTTAAAGAAAATTAATAAATCAAATGCGCAAATTTTGAGATAACCAAATCCCTAATTTACAAAAAGATCACAAATTGTCACGTCTCTCTTAATTATATTATAAATTAAATATATTTAATTATTTCATTAAACATTTGTAAAAGCCGTTTTTCATGAATAATTGGTAACGCAAAAACGAGAAAAAAGCATATAATAACAATAACTAGCGGGTGTGTGCTTGCGTGTTTCTGCTGCTTTAAAGCGCTGCGCGCTTCTTGAGCTTCGCTACCTAGTATTGTATTAGGGTCTTGGCGTCAGCCGACATGCACTTGGTTTCACTCAGTAATGAGCTGACACATTGCATATTTCAGTGCAATGGAAACCGGAAGTGCCCTAACTCGCACGTCATCCCTCCTCCCTCCCTTAGTCCAGGTGGCAGTACTTTATATCCATATTTAAGTGCAGGTGAGAATGGGGCGGCATCGGAACAGTACCGCACACACTGGACTATAGCTCGTTTGATTTATGCAATAGAGATCCAAGGCTTTGTGTAATGAAGTTGGCATGCCAACCTGGCTTGGATTGCTCTTTTATTGCAATTTGAGCATGTTTTTGGCCACAATGTTCAGCACTTTCGCTTGACCTTGGGCATCGATCTCCCTTTTTGGAGCATGCACACGGACATTGTTGCCGTCCGTTGCCCTTGAAAAGGCAGTATATAATTGACCATGGGTAAATACTTCCCTTTCCAGGTCAATGCCGACAGTGCGGATTGTTTGGCCCTGACCTTTTTGAATGGTCATAGCGAATGCAGGCTTAATTGGGAACTGCAAACGCTCGTATTTCAGCCCACCAGGCGTTTTGTCCTCGAAAACATTGCGAGATCTTTCAAGGAAAAACCTCACTTGGCCACCAATAGCATTGCTATTGATTACACGACCGACAAGGCGATCATCGCCAAGTTCTTCGAGGACAATGCGTGTGCCATTGATCAGCCCTTCCCTATCACTTTTGTTGATAAGGAGGACAACAACGCTTCCGACCTTTAGTCGCAGACAGTGGGGAGGCATCCCAGAGTCTGTGCGTCTGTTCAATGCTGCCACTTCGGACTCGATCTCATCGATGTCCAATGGGCGATCGTCAAGAGGTTTGTCCGTGGACAAATATTCCCGCACTTGACCTGGCACATTCGCCATCATCATTTCGTTGACTTCGTCGCACGTGTCAATGTGCGGGGCGAGTATCAAACGGTTGAGCAGCTCCTTGTCATTGCCAAGGAGTTGTTGAAAGTTTGGATAAACAAAGTTTATCAGCTCTTCCCTGCTCTTTACGATGTACTGCGGAGGAATCCAGAAGTGTTCTCCGGTCTCTCCGAGCCCAATTTGGCGGCACATTTGCAAGTACGCTTGCTGGCCTTGGCCTAATCTCTGGTTGATGGTCAATTTCATTGTGGTGAATTGACGAAACAACGGAGAAGTTTGAAAGCAGGCCGTAACTTGTGCGGTTATGCCTTCATGAGGCACGACCGGCAGTGACTGTTTGAAGTCACCGCTGAAAATGACCGTCTTTCCTCCGAAGGGAAGGTCCTTGTACTGGGGAATTGCCATTTCTTTGCACACACGGTCAATGACCTCAATCACCGTATTGTGAAGCATGGTGATCTCATCAATGATGATGAGTTGTGCTTCACGAATCCGTCGGGCAAAGAAGCTCTCAAGTGGAATGCTTGGAAGCTTGTCCAGCGACACATCTCTGCCCAGTCGGAAGGTGGAATGGGCTGTCTTCCCATACGGCAGCAAAATAGCTGCACACCCAGTGGATGCCGTGGCAAGCACTTTGTGATTATATGGGGCCTTCCGCAATCGCCTTATAATTTGGCCAAACAAAAATGTTTTCCCGGTCCCTCCGTCGCCGAATATAAAAAATCGGCGAGGTACAGTCGCATCCCTTGGGTCCGACTGAATTGCCTTAACAACAGCATCAAAGACCGCTTGTTGGTCGGTGTTGAGTGGCGGAGGAGTGTTTTGCTGAGGCCGAGGATTTGGTTGGCCAGGCGGCAAATTCAAATCATCATCGCCAAAGAAAAACTCATTAATTGCCGCATTTGTATTTTTGGCAATTGAGTTTGGCGGGTCTGGCAGGCCAAAATGCACACAGCTTAAGTTAAAGCATTTGTGCAGCCGCCAATCAATGTCGGCTAGGGCTTCAAGCTCTGCTGCTTGGCGTTGTGCCGGTGTGGTAATGCCTTGAGGAAAGTACATTTGGTCTTTGTACTTGTTCCACAATTCGACGGCATTACTGGGCTGGCCATAAACGAGGATGCTCATGAAGAGCCACCTCATTTGATCAGGCCATCGTGACAACGCTGCCTCAGCGAGTGTTTTATCCCAGATTTTGTCATCCTCAAGAAGACCGTGCCTTATTGCAGCATCAGTAAAAGAGGTACAAGGCTGACCATTTACCATTTTAAGATGGTCAGGGTCACCGGGAAAGTGGCGCATAAGTGAATATAGCGCAAATCTTTCCGGATCCTTGGGTGGAACAGGGACAATTCGACCAATTGGAGGCCTTTTGATGGGCTTCCTTTTGTAAAGAACCCATTTGACCTTATCCCATCGGAATTGTTCCGGCACTTTTTCGAAAAGCATGTCCTTGAACTTAGGATCATGCCGCCATTCATTTTGCCATTGTTTCCAATAGGCTGAGCATTGTGTTTCCGGCAGTGTGCCTTGCTGGATTTGCTGAGCTTTGCTCACCAGCTGGAAAGCCCTATATACAATGGACTGTTGATTTGGCAAATGAATCATCAATTTGACAACGTGGTGCGAAAGCCGAACATATGGTGTAGAGTTAACAACGGCATATGCCTCCGTAGCACCACGGAAGTTCATTTTGGCATATTGAGCCGGCTCATCGATACCGATTTTGTTGCCGGACTCTTCTTTGCACTCGACATAACAATGTCCAGGACCTTTGAATGGGTACTTTAGTGCATATTTTATATTTGCCTTGTTACCATACGCAAATAGCACATTGTGATGTACCCGGTAGCGTAGTAAAACATAAGGGTTGTACGGCACGACCTGTGAGTTGTCGTATATTAAGCCGTTTACCTCTATATTGGCACCACCATCCTGGGGTGCAGGCCGGTAATACAACGCAGGCCTGTCGGGCCGCAAAATCGTACATTTTGAGTAAGGGGCTGGGAAGCCCTTTTTGCAGCGCCCGTAATATTGGTCACGAGTACCACACCAACTTTCGCTGCACCTGTGCAGCTGCAAATGCATCAATTCGCGCACTTGGCGGTGCATTTCCGCGATGGGAGTGTCATCACCTTTTTCTGGCAAAAGTGGAATGTGAGCCCAAATGTATTGCTGAAATGATGTCTCAGAATCCCTAATCACACAGGGACTCAGAGGTCTTAACGATGTCATAACTGAAACCTGATTTCAGATTCGTGATCAGCACCCTAAAATGCCCCTAAGGACATGTTTTTGTAAGATTTGTGGTGAAAAAATTTTTCAACTTAAAAACCATGTGCTCACTCACCCTTTTGGTCCCGAATCAACAGTGATTAGAATAGGTACAACATTTATTAGAAGAGGTACATAAAGTTTGAAATTTATAATATAGAAAATATTTATTGAAATTGAAAGGAATTAATTTCTCGAAGATTCAAATTAAATAAAACATTTATTCATCAGAAAATAATTTAAAATAAATTAATAAAACAATATTAAATTAAATAAAAAAATTAAACATTTATTCACCAAAATCATTTAAATAAATTAAAAATTTTTATTTATTATTAATAATACAAAACAAATTAATTAAAAAAGGTAAAAATAACCCAAAAATGCATAGCAAAAATAATTTACACCGCCCGGATTCGAACTTCCCCTCCCCCCCTCCCCTCTCAAAATGATGTCTCAGAATCCCCAATCACACAGGGATTCTGAGGCCTTAACGATGTCAAAAGTAAAATCTGATTTCATATTCGTATCAGCGACCTAAAATAGCCCCAAAGACATGTTTTTTGAAGATATTTGATAAAAAAAAATTTTCACTCAAAAATCCTGGTCACCCCCCTATGGTCCCGAACCCCAAAATCACTTTTATTTTTGTATCTTTTTTTAAAAAAGTGATAAAAATCTAATATAAATTTTATCTTATAGCGCAAAAAATTGCGGATTTTGGTAGTATTTTAATTTTCCAGAATGACTTTTCAGAACTGAGTTATAAAAAAATTTCTGAAAAATCGAATTTTTCCAGAAATTCTGAAATAACTTTTTTCTTTTTAGAGATAGAAATTCCTAATAAATCCTATAAAGGTCTCCTTATTTTTCTGTATTTTTAAAGTTTTATTGCATGAAAATCGTCCCACTTAAAAATGAGCTACGAATTTACAAATTTTAACCCAAAACCCTGAGAGCCAAAAAATTTGAAAAATATTATCGAATTTTTAAAAAATTCCAAAAATTCTGAAACGTAAAACAAAGGTCATATTCGTGCTGAGCACCTCAAAATACCCCAGAAAAAAATTTTTTGCCTTCATTTTCAAGCCAAAAAAAATTTTCGAAAATTTCTAGGGGCCTAGCTCGAAAATTTTTGAAAAATTTCCGACCTATAGTACACCATTCGATAGCCCATAAAATTCTCTACAATTTTGGTCTAAGGTGTTTTTTGACTTAAAACAACCCCTGACGAGTTATGGGCCCGGGACTCAAATGTCCCGCTCAGGCCAAAAAAATTTTCTATTTCCGGAAAAAAATCGAAAATTTTTCGAAAAAAATACCATTCGATAGAGCTCAAAAAACGATGTTTTGGAAGTGGTCTTCGTTTTCCCTGGAAAAATCGTTAAAAAATCATAAAATTCAAAAACCGAAAAACCGAATTTTAGGCCTAACTCGAAAATTTTTGAAAATTTTCAAAATTTAAAAATTTTCAAAAATCGAGCTCATCGAGCTCTACAATAAGTCTGCTGGCGCCCCCTGGCTCAGATCAAACCCGGGCGCGCTATTCGCCTGGTACTGAAGTGTCCAAAAAAAGTGATTCTTACGTTGCCTAACCTACAGGTCAGGCTTTTGGT
Organism: Heterodera schachtii; assembly: GCA_023374025.1. NCBI lineage: Eukaryota > Metazoa > Nematoda > Chromadorea > Rhabditida > Heteroderidae > Heterodera > Heterodera schachtii. The sequence goes on along the minus strand of SIJG01000059.1, from coordinate 741,922 downwards.
CTGATCAAAAAATTTTTGCTGGCAATGTTGTAGGTCATTGTTGGGGCATTTCGCTTTTGTGGTCCTCTAAGCCCTAAAATCAAAAGCAAAAAATTTCGTAACACTGAGACTGTGGGCAAAGTCAGTTTTCGAGCCGCTGGGACTCAGTTGGCCACCGGATCGGAAAATCCGTATTTTTCCCGGATGCGCCGTAACCGACTACATACCCATGCCAAATTTCAGCTCCGTACCTATTCCCGTTCGACTCAAATTAGTTTTTGAAGCGAAACCCCTTACCTATATAACATATATATAACTAGCGGGTGCGTGAACCGTCGGATCTGGGATTGGGATAAAGCGCTTCGCGCTTCTTGAGCTTCGCTACCTAGATATGCTTTTGCGTTTTGAAGAGATTTTGAATTAAAAAAAATTATCAGCGATTTTTAGGCCGCTTCGCGGCCTCACACGGGCGCTTCGCGCCCGTTTTTTAAATTTTGTTGAGCTCATACGGTGCTCCGCGCCGGTTTTTATGGAAGAGGTACAACGACGGGGAAGAGGTACAACAACGGGGAAAGAGGTACAACCACGGGTGGAAGAGTTACAACCACGGGGGAAGTGGTGCAACTGTGATTAGAAAAGGTTCAACAGTGATTAGAAGAGGATCAACAGTGATTAGAAAAGGTGCAACAGTGATTAGAAAAGGTGCAACTGTGATTAGAAGAGGTACAACAGTGATTAAAAGAGGTACAACAGTGATTAGAAGAGGTACAACAGTGGTAAGAAGAGGTACAACGGTGATTAGAAGAGGTACAACCATGGTTTAAATGAATAAATAAGAGAATTGTTTTATTAAATATAAGAGTAAAAATTGGATGCATTAAAAAATTTTAAAAATTAAATAATAATCCTTTTCATTATTAAAATAAACTTTTAAATGTATAATATGAAAAATTTATTGAAATTGAAAGGAATTTATTTGTTGAAAAGTCAAATTAAATAAAACTTTTATTCATCAAAAAAATTAAACATAAATCAAACAAAGAATATTTAATTAATTATAACAAATAAATAATTAATTTTAATACAAATCATTTATCAAAAATTTTTATTTAAATTTTAAATTATTTTTTTATTAATTTATAAATCAAACTATTTTAAATTAATTAAAAACATGTAAAAATAAGCTAATAATATATAGAAAAATAATATACACCGCCCGGCTTCGAACTTTCCCCCCTCCCAAAAAAATGATGACCCAGAATCCCCAATCACACAGGGATTCTGAGGTCTTAAGTATGTCAGAAGTAAAAACTGATCACGTATTCGTGATCAGCGTCCTAAATTGGCCCAAAAGACATATTTTTGGAATATTTTCGGTGAAAAAATTTTTCCACTCAAAAATCCTGGTCACCCCCCCTTTGGTCCCGAATCCCAAAATGACTTTTATTTTTATAACAATTTTTAAAAATGTGATAAAAATCTAAAATAAATTTTATCTTATAGAGCAAAAAATTGCGGATTTTTGTAGTATTTTAATTTTACAGAATGTCTTTTCAGAAAGGGGTTATGAAATTTTTTCTGAAAAATCGAATTTTTCCAGAAATTCTGGAATAACTTTTTTCTTTTTAGAGATTCAAATTCCTAATTTATCACATAAAATTCTACTTATTTTTCTCTATTTTTAAAGCTTTATTCCATGAAAATAGCCCCACATTGAAATGAGCAATGAATTTTCAAAATTTACCCCAAAATCCCGAGGGTCAAAAAATTGAAAAAAAATTTCGAATTTTTAAAAAATTCTAAAAATTATGAAACGAAAAACAAAGGTCATATTCGTAATCAGCATCTCAAAATACCACAGAAAAAAATTTTTCACCCCCCTTTTCAACCCAAAAAAAATTTTCAAAAATTTCTAGGGGGCCTAGCTCGAAATTTTGAAAATTTCCGAACATTTAGTAAACCATTCGATAGAACTTTAAAAGCTCTACAATTTTGTCCTAAGGCAATTTTTGGCTAAAACCAACCCCCGACGAGTTATGGGCCCGGGACTCAAATGTCCCGCTTAGGCCAAAAAATTTTTCTATTTCCGGGAAAAAATCGAAATTTTTCTAAAAACATCACTAATCGATAGAGCTCAAAAAACGATGTTTTGGAAGTGGTCTTCGTTTTCCCTGGAAAAATCGTTAAAAAATCATAAAATTCAAAAACCGAAAAACCGAATTTTAGGCCTAACTCGAAAATTTTTGAAAATTTTCAAAATTTTAAAATTTTCAAAAATCGAGCTCATCGAGCTCTACAATAAGTCTGCTGGCGCCCCCTGGCTCAGACCAAACCCGGGCGTGCTATTCGCCTGGTACTGAAGTGTCCAAAAAAAGTGATTCTTACGTTGCCTAACCTACAGGTCAGGCTTTTGGTCTGATCAAAAATTTTTGCTGGCAATGTTGTAGGTCATTGTTGGGGCATTTCGCTTTTGTGGTCCTCTAAGCCCTAAAATCAAAAGCAAAAAATTTCGTAACACTGAGACTGTGGGCAAAGTCAGTTTTCGAGCCGCTGGGACTCAGTTGGCCACCGGATCGGAAAATCCGTATTTTTCCCGGATGCGCCGTAACCGACTACATACCCATGCCAAATTTCAGCTCCGTACCTATTCCCGTTCGACTCAAATTAGTTTTTGAAGCGAAACCCCTTACCTATATAACATATATATAAATAATTTAATTTAGGAGTATATTTTTTCAAAACAAAAAATATATAATAAAAATTTTATTCTTTAGAACAATTGCAACATCGATTTAAAAATATGAAAAAAATTTACAATAACGAAAACTAAGGCCATTAAGAAATATTGGGAAAATATCCATCATAGGTCCCAGACTCAAAATCGCATAAAAACACTTTTATAGGTTTTCTTAGGTGCTGAAAACGCCTAAACCGTCAAAAAAACAGCGCGGCAAAACGTTTAAACCGGTTTTTGAACCAGTTTAAATCACGAAAATTTGCCTCAAAAATCAGCCAAAAATCAATTTTAAATAAAATTTTTTGAATAAATTTGGTATCATTCGAAAGCTCTTACCGAGCTAAGTCTAAAAATCAGGGAATGAAGTCGAACCGACGCATGTTATGGGTCCTCAAAATCGTTAAAACTATTTTTAAACAAGTAGTCAGAAAAAGAGAAAAGAACGTCAAATATAAAAGTTTAATTTAGCTTATTGCGCTAAAAAACCGCCGCACACTCGACTACGGCGGCCAGTAGGTGGGGCGAGACTACGGGCTACGGAAGAAGTCCGCGCGTGATCCGCAGGCGGTTGACTGATTGGCGGGGGCCCTTCGGGCCCCCGCAGTCAACCGCCTGTGGCGCTCGTCAGACTTTTTCCTCCGCCCTCCGTCTCGCCCCACTACTTGCTCCGTCTTCGCATGCTCCCTTTTGCGAAATTTTGCTTTTAAATTGTTATTTCCCGTTTATTATTTTTTGGTACTGAAGTGTCCATTTTTACTGGGACTCAGTTGTCCCAGTGCATAGATGGCATTGTTTCGAGTTTATACCTTGATTTTTAGACTTAGCTCATCAAGAGCTTTCGAATGATATCAAATTTGTGTGATTTAGACCGTTTTAAAAGGTCAGGTGCCTCCCTTTTCACTCAAATTTTCGAGTTTTAAACCGGTTCAAAAACCGGTTTAAACGCTTTGCCGCGCAGTTTTTTTGACGGTTTAGGCGTTTTCAGCACCTAAGAAAACCTATAAAAGTGTTTTTATGCAATTTTGAGTCTAGGACCTATGATGGATATTTACCAAATATTGTAAATTTAAAAGAATTTATATAAGGAAACAAAAAATAAATATTAAAATGTAGCTGATTTAAATTTTTCGGATTTTTTTTCTTAACTATTTTCATACAAACAAACTTCAATTCAAGCTCAATTCGCATGATGGGATGGAGGAAACAAAACAAGAGAAAGCAAGCATTTTGATTCAATTTGAATAAATGCAACTAATTTAACAATTCATAAAAATTAAATAAGAAACCTCCGTAAGAAATAATCAATTAAATAACCTAAAATGGTTATTAATCACTTGAACTATTGATGATCCATGTTGTTCTCTTTAGCACAAGAAATTGTTGAAAATGAGTAAATTTGTAAAATAAATTGTTTATATTTATAACAACAAAATAAACTAAAAACATACAATTGACCGTTGATTTAATTTAAGATTATTGTATAATATAAAGGACCACAAAACTCGCTCAATACTCCACAAAATAAACAAAGAAAAATTCAAATGTTGTCGGTGTTATTTAAAACATATAAACAATTAATTCAATATGCATATAATATTTTTTTAAATAAACTAAACTCTTAATTATCAAAATTTCTCATGTAAAGACAAAAGTGGATAATTTAGACCAGAAGATAAAAAGAAGTGGAGTCTCAGCGAGAAAAATTGTTTTAATGATTTAAAAATTATCATCATCATTTTGTTAAAAAATGCCTAAATTACAAAATACACTTAAAATTAAAAATGTATTCTAAAAACTTGATTTTTTTCAAAAATTAAGAAAATTCCTGTTCTTAAGACGAACGAAAGAAACTATTTTGCAATGCAACTTAAAAAAATAATCGAAATAATGATTTGGATCGTTATTGTTCTTTCGGAAAAATGTGGAAATATACATTAAAAAACATTAATATAATTTATAATATTGCTACTAAATTTTTCACAATACAAACGAAAAACCTTAAATTCAATTTGAAATGCAAAACAATTTTGGAAAAATTGCCATACACATCCTTAAAGGTATAAATTTACAATAAGCCTTTTTAAAATTTTTTAGCTAATTCAACGTTTAAATAAACACATTTTTTATAAAATGAAAAACTTAAGACAAAATAAATAAAAAATTATTCCAAAAATACCCAATTATTAGATTATAAAAAATAATCTATAATAATATTCGAACGTACCTACAAAAAATGGATTTCGAAAAACAAGAAACGACGTCAGCCTAAAATAAATCGCTTTGACGTGGAAATCTATTATAAACATACCTACTCCCATACTTAGTAAGAAGAAAAATGACCGAACGAGTAGATCATAAAATAATATTTTAAACTTTCGATTAGAAATTATCAAAAAACAAATACAATTATTTTAAAATATAAAAAGAGCAAATTATAATTTTTTAAACTGAATTTTTTTATTTTTATAATAACAAATTTGAATTAAAGACTTAAATTGTACAAAATATCGAAGTAATAATTAACCCATAATAGTGAATAGATTATAGGTTTTTAATTATATTAATCATAACATATCGACATAATTTAAACTTTAATATATATCTAGATAAAGAAATTTATTTCGAAATTTGAATCTTTTAAAAGAATTTATGAAAATGAAACTATACAAATACATTTATACCTTTAAAGCATATATTGTAAAAAAAAAATTTCTTTTTAAATTTAACTAGCTTTTTCTGTAAAGAAAATAATCATCTCTAAATAAAAAAACAAACATTATTTAATTACATAAAACAATACAAAACCTTACTCATCGAGGAAGAAGGAAAAGGTGCACTGGTACAAGGAGTTTTAAACTAAAGGTTTTGGCCATGAATTTATTCGGCAGTTTTATATTTTTTTATTCCGCTACCTAAAAATAATCAAATTTAAACAATCAGCAAAAAAATAGATTGAATGGTTCATAATCTCAAACACTTACTTACATAAAAACCTCAAGATTAACAAAAAAAAAAAAAGAAAAAATATTTTTCTTTAAAGATGTAGAGATGATGACGTTGCATTAATATAACTAACTAATTAGCACTATGATAAATGCAGAGCAAAATTTGAGTTTGACTTGGTCGAGATTTATAAATTATTTTGAATTATAAAATAAAATTAAAAATAGTAATATAAAAATTTAAACAGGCTGATAAGTACAAGCAGAATAATTCAAAGTCCACACAATGAAATATTATTCTTCAATTTTATAGTTTTCTTAGGTTTCCTATACAAACGAGTACAAAATATAATAATAAAAATAATTCCAAATATGCCCAGTTATTGTATTATAAAAATAATCTATTATAACATACCTACAAATACCCAACCTAAGAAAAAGAAGAAATGGCCCCGCAATGGAGCCTTGACGTGGAATTTTTTTAAATAATAATTTTAATTTATAAAAATATTTTGATTTAAATAATAAAAATAACAGAGAAAGTTGATCAAATAAAATATATCACCATAAAAAAATACTTTAAATACTATCAACCAGAAATTATCAAGATGAATGAAAATTTGAATTTTCGTAATTTTTGCACCGAAAGCACATTTAAAAAACCGATAAAAATTATTTAATAAGAAAGAACATAATTCAGTTTATATTGTTCTTATAATAACACATTTTAATAAAAAAAATAAATCGTACAAAATATAGAAAAACACAAATTTGTGACTAAATTATAAGATTTAATATATTAATCATAACATATCCTAATAAATTTATGTTTTGTTCCATCTTTCTCCAATACAGGAAAATAAAACAAAAGAAGTGTAATAAAAATCTAAATTTAAATAAAGAAATTTATTTCGCAATTTGAAGCCTTTAAAGATTTTTATAAAAATAAAACTATACAAATTTATTTATACTTTAAAAGCATATATATTCTCAAATAAAATTATTTTGAAATGTAAATAGTTCTTCTGTCTTCATGGCCCTAAAGAGGACCGTTTGGGTAAAGACAGCTCGCTATTGAGGCGCCTGATGATCGAAAAAAAAAGAAATTCATTGAGAGACAAAAAAAATTAAATTAAACAAGCATTAAAATTTTCAAACCAATATAGTAAATTGCTTAAATCAATTAGCACAATTAAAAGATATTATTATAAGTAAATAACATTAATCACCTATCTCTCGTTATAAATAAAATAATTCAAATAAAAATATAAAAACTGAAAACGCATTTAATAATTGTTGCAACCGATTTAAGTCACCGTAATACATACGCGAGATCTCATCAATTTGAAAAAATATGAAAAGACACTATAATTGTTGAAAATTTTATTTTTACAAAATAAATATAAGCTTATCTTCTTCCTTTCTAACAGTAGAATAACATATTTAAAAAAATTAAAAACATAAATTCAAAAATTCCGATTATTAAATGACACCAATTATTCTAAATAATAAAATTATTTTATACTCAATTATAGAAATGGAATAAATAAAAATTATATCAAAAATAAATGTTATAAGAAATTAAAAATAATTATTAAAAAAGAATAATGTAACAAGGAAAACAAGATATTAAGAATATATAAGTTGGGAAGCAGAAGAAACTGAAACACTACAGAGCTTCATGAGTGAAATTTTAATTTTAATAAATATGAAATACAATCACTTTAATTAAAGAAAAGCTTTTAAAAAAATTTAATTAAAATTTTTTATGACTACATCTGTACTTCATCAAAAAGAACGAAAGTTTAGCATTGTTAATCTGAGATTCTTAAAATAATTAATATAAAAAATAATATATCACAAAAAGTTGATTGTATAAATAAAATCTAGCGAATTTAAAAAATATATATTATAAAATAGTACGCAAATTAATATATGTTTTCTATGCTTAATATATCAAAATTAATAAATTTAAATGAAATTATTAAAATATTTTATATAATTATCTTAAATATAATTTTTGCCCTTTGAAAAAGACAATTCTGGATGCAAAAGAGAGTCATCGAGCATGATTATTAGGGATGGGATTTTTAGGCACAAAAAATCGCGAGATAGGCACCTAAATAGGCAGAAAAAATCGCAAAATAGGCATTAAATAGGCACAAAAATCCTCGAATAGGCACTAAAAGAGGCAAAAAACATTTTTTTTATTAAAGCTTTTAGGTAGCAAAACACGTAAAAATTAACCAAAAAAGTTATTTTGCCCATATTTCAATTGTTTTAAAGTTGTTTTCGATAAAAATAATTTTTTAAACCAAAAATTATTATGAAGAAAAAATAATAGAATTTTGAGGATTATTGTGAACATTTTTTTCAATTCTTAGGGGTGTATTTCCTAAAAAATTTTCAAGTCGATTCTTAGGGGTGTATTTTTGATTTTTATTGCATTTTTGTAATGAAAATAAACATCTGAATTTTTTTAAAGATTAAATTGATAATAATTCTTTTATCTTAAGAAATTTAAAATGCAAGAAAATAATTCCATATAAATAAAAATATCTAATGACTATATTACAAAAAACTCCAAAAACAAAGACAAGCACTCGTTAATGAACATTCGTTCTAATCCAGTTATTAAAAAATTTTAAATTTAAAATAAATTTATGTTTAAAGAAGCTAAGAATAAATATAAATCACTTAAAATTTAAATAGAAAAATATTCTTTAAAAAGTAATAAATGACAAATTAAACGAAAAATAAATCATATTATAAAAAGTGATTAGCAAACATTAAGAAATTTTCTATTCTTAAGACGAACCAAAGAATTTATTTTTTTAATATATAAATTAATATTAGAAATGCAACTTTAAAAATAATTATTCGAAATAGCAATTTGGATCGTCTGTTCTCCCGGAGAAATGAAAATAAACAATTAAAAATTTTAATATAAATAAATATTTTTATAATAATTCCAATCAATACGAATTTAAAAAGCAATAAACCAACGTTTCGATGATGACGATGCATGAATTAGTGATGAGATGAGAATTTTAACGTGGAAAATAGAAAAATTGTATAAAGATTAAAAAAAATTAATAAATATACATCGCTTTTTCCCAAAGTTTTAAGTACGATTAATTAAATTTAAAAATTAAAGAAAGGAAATTTGATAACAAATGAAAAATTTTCAATGATGGCAAATCTTCTGTAGCTTGCAATAAAATATCTTATAAATTTCGAAACATAATTAAACTAACTACCGATAGAGAACAAATTAATAGAAAAAATAGTAAAAAACTACGACACGCGTACAGGAAAAAGCGGCATGACGTGAAAATTTTAAAAATTTAATTTTTCCATATTTTAATTCGGCCGCTTATAAAAGATTCTTTTGATGAAAATTGCGATTAAATAGCGTTTTGTTAATGAAAAAATGAACACTTTGGTGAACAAGAGTTTGAATTCATTAATTAGAAGTTATTTTTTCATTAAAAATATGCAATTATATATTTTGAATATATAAAATATTATCAGAAAATAGATATAATATAAATAAAAATTAATTTACGAAAAATCACACAATAAATATAAAAAGGTCAAAATTTTTAAGAGCAGCAAACAATTTTATTAACTAAAGACAAATTACAAGAAATAAATGATAAAAAAGAAAAGAAATGTATGATAAAATACCAACGCCGACAAATTGGAATTTGTGACGAAAACCTATGAAAAAAACATATAATTTTTCTAAATAATTCCAAAGCGTTTAAATACGTAAATAAATACTTTTTTTAATTTTAATAATAATTTTAAACAAAAATTAATTAAAAGGATGGGTTAACAATCAATAATTAAAACAATCATTTATTTATGTTATTTAAATAAATTCCTGTTCAAATAATTGTAATTTTATTTACAAAAACCTGTTATTTTCTGTTTCAATAAAAAAATACCATGAACAAACAGGCTTTGTATTTATTTTATAATTTGAAAATAATTTAAGACGACAATTAAAAGAATCATGAAATTGATGCAAGATGCTTGTGAAAATTGTTTTTGAAAAGAATTAATTTGAAATTAATTAGTATTAAGAGTAATATAACTTTTTATTTTTCCAAATAAAAAATTAATTTTAAATAAATTGAGCAAAAAATAAGTAAAAAGGCATGAAAATTAAGCTGAATATAATACTATAATTGTCTAAATAATTAAAGATTTTTAAATTGCTCATATGACCTAGTTCATTAAAATGTTTGTAAAAAATCATCCCACTAAAAAAGAAATCCGTTCACTGAGAAAAATAATGAATTGACACACTTATATACTTTAAAATGCATTAAAATAATGTTATTTTATCAAATCAAAAAACAAAATTTTTTATTGAATAATAGGAAATAAGAAAATGATCAAAATTAAACATAATTAATATAAGATTATAGAAAATATTATTGATGAAAAATAACAAAAAAAAAATCTCTTTTTTGATAAATCACTGTGATCATGACCAGAAAATTATACAGTATAGTAAATAAAATAATCAAAAAATCCCGAAAAATAAAAGAAAAAAAGAAGAAGTTTAGCAATAATTAATAAAAACAAAATCAAATGAAAAACTATACAAAAAAGCTGATATATTAAATTAACAGTATCAAAGGTCCACAATTTCATACTTCACAAATCAGTGTACAAGAAATACGGAGCAAAAAAAAAGTGATTTAGCGCAACATAAATAAAATAATTCATACAAACCAAAATAAATAATGAAATAAGCAGAACTCAGCAGGGGCAAAACCTTCATAAATAAATAAAAAACTATACTAAAGAAGATTATTCATTAAGTTAATTTAAATAGCGAATATTTAACAATTCGTTCCTCAGAGTGCAAGAAACACGGAGAAATAATTATATATTTAAATAACTAAAACATAATTAAAAAATAAAATAATTAAATATTTTCTTAATTAATCATAAAAATTATTAGTTTTTGGTTTGAAATAATATTAAGTTAAATAAAACTTGGATGCAATCAATTATCATTTGCTGGATTTTCAACTCACTAAGAACCATAAATTATATCTAAACTAAACGATCTAATATGCTTTATGATAAAGAATATAAAAACAATATAGTGTAAGAAATATTAAACAACTTACGCAGTGAAAACCCGAATTATGATGCCGATAAAATGAATATAGATTTTTAACTAAGAAACTTATACATATTGATTTAACTAATATTTAGACAAAATTAATCGTCAAAGGTTTTTGCACCGAATCTGCAATATAGCACATGAAAGATTATTTAATTAATATTAAAAAACAAATTTCATTACATATATATTCTTATGAAAATCTAAAAAATATATTAATATGGAAGTAACCTAATTTTCCCATAAAAGAAAATTAATATCTGAACTATAAAAAAGAAAAATGAAATGAAATTACTCAATAAATTAAATTTATCTAAATTGTTTTTAGCCAATAGAATGTTCGACTGAACTTAAATAATATACGAAAAAATTTTTAAATCAGTCCTCATTGTGCCTAAAAATTTAAGCGATCTAATTTAAAAAAAGTAATTATGTACCTAATCCATAAATTCAAATAATAAAATAAAAAAGAAACATAATTTTTTGTATTTTAATTTAATAATTATAATAAAACTATTGCCAGTTTCAGAAAAATAAAATGAAATAAAAATAAAAGGGTTCAATGGAAATAAAAAGTGCTCAACAAGAGAAAACAAATTGAAAACTCAAAACCCTGTAAATTAAATAAAATATTGGAAAAAATAATTTTTTTATTTATTTAAAATTTAGATATAATAAGCATTATTATTGACTATTTTAAAGATTAGATTAATAAACTAATATAATAAATAAAGTTAAAATGTGATGTAGTTACATAATTATAATTTTGTTGAATATTAATATAAATTGGCAATTTATGATCTGCAAAAAATGTTTCAAATTTATTCGGCAAAAGGGCTTAATAAATACGAAGCTAAAATAAAATTGAAAAATGCTAATATATAAAAATAAATGTCAACAGCCTAAAACAAAAAATGGGGTGCAATCGAAAAATATAAAATATAAAAATGAATTTATTTGACGTATAATAATTTAAATAATTGGCAATTATTATTGTAAAACAAATTATTTATTTGTTTTATAAATGATTAAGTCGTCAGAATATTATAAAAAACATAACTTTGCTTTAAAAAAAACAAATTTAAGAATTGGTGTTTTCGAAATTTTTCTGAGACTTGTGGGAGAAGTGGTCAAGATGAAAAGAAAAAAAATTAAATAATTTATTAAAAGATATCAAATTAAACAATAAAAAAAGCAATAATTTATTTAGTTACAAAATAATGTTCAATTAAAAAGCAACAACAAATATTTAGCATTTGTCAATTAATTGATTCAAAAATAAGTAAACTCATTTTAAACAACATTTACAAAAAAAATTGTATCAAATTACTTTTAACAAATATTTTATAGAAAAGCAATTTTAAATTTTAAATTAATATTTTATAATAGTTTTTATTAATTTTATTACAACCCAAAATCCAAAATAAATGTGCAAATGATAAAAAATCTAGTAATGAATTAATTATTTAATTTGAATTTTTTCAAGGCATAATGAAACTCAGGTCAGTCAGCATGGGAAATGAAAAACATAAATAATTATGTAAATAGTTTAAAAAAAGTTAAATGTCTTCATGAATTACAAAGCTTAAAGAATGTCAACAACACGAGAATAATTCATCTAAAACAAAGAAAATTCAAGGAGCAAAACGAAATTTATATCTGTTAAAAATAAAACAAGAAAAAAATTTAGTTAAATTTAAAGAAATACAAACTTTTAAATACAAAATTTTTCTGTTTAACAAATAAATGCATCAACAATTCTATTGTCCATCATATCATCCGATTGGCCAAAGTTTCACTCTTTGTATCTCTGTTTGCCTGCGTTTTTCTGCCTCCCTTTCTACTGCCCCCCCCCCCCCCTCGCACTATCTCTCTTTTCTTTCTATTGCTGTTCTTTTTCTTTTTCTCTCTCCCTCATTCTAACTCTTCTCTTTATCTTTACTGTGTATCGCTCTTACTACACTCTTAAAATGAAGATAAAACGACGCTGTTCCTGGTGCAAGCACTCAGTACACCATTGGGCATTCATTGCCTCATCCAATGGGTGTCCTTCACTATCCCTCCCAATTCATTTCATTTTTCTATTTTACATCTTAATTGACGCTTTTTGTCTTTACATAAACAGAAATTCAAACGAGTATAAAACAATATAATAACTTTCAACGATTCCTAATATAATTGAAGAGTAAACTGAAAATTAGTATAAATCCAAATAATAGTTTTATAAATCCATTAAGTCTTCAGAATATTAAAAAAAATTTTATAACTTTACTTTAAAAAAAATATGTTTTACATTCTGTTAACGTTCACCAATTTAATTTTCCTATAGCTGGAGAAATGGTCAAGATGAAAAGAAAAAAATAAAATAATTTATTAAAAGGTATCAATTTAAACAATAAAAAAAGCAAAATTTATTTAGTTACAAAATAATATTCAATTAAAAAACAACAACCAATATAAAGCCTTTGTCAATTAATTGATTCAAAAATAAATAAACTCATTTTAAACAACATTTACAACAAAAAACTGTATATACTTTTATTAAAATATTATAGAAAAGCAATTTTTAATTAATATTCTATAATAGTTTTTATTAATTTAAACAACACATAATCCAAAATAAATGTGCAAATGAGAAAAAAAATCGAGTAAAGAATTAATTAATTAAATTTTTATGTAAATGATTTTTAAAAAAGTTAAATATCTTCATGAATTACAAACTCTTTGTATCTCTGTTTCTCTGCGTTTTTTCTGTTTTGCATCTTAATTGGACGTTTTTTGTCTTTAAACATGAACAGAAATTCTCAAATGAGTATAAAACAATATGATAGCTTTCAACGATTCTAATGTTTTCTTAAAAAAATGCTAATTAACCTTTTTTAGTAAATATCAATCGATAACACCATTTTATATTATTAGCCTACAATATTTAAAAAAGCTTATTAAAATTCCTTTTTTTAATGTTTTTGAATCATGGATAAATTTTAATTTTTGTTATAATAATTTTTTTGCATATTAAATAAAGAATGGCCAACAAAAGATGCAACAAATTTTAACACGCTTCTTAATAAATTTAATAACTGAATTTTACCAATCTATTCTAATCATCTAATCACAAAAATTTAGCTTTTCGTTTAACAAATAATTACAATATTTAAATCACTATTATGCAAAGCTTAAATTAAAAATTATCGTGAGATCAAATTAAAATTAATTAATTTGAAAGAAAATAAAATTTATTATAATGTAACAAACAATAAATATTAAAATTAGTTTTAAGTAATGATATAATAAAATAAACAATTTATTTGAAAAAATATTTAATTTAAAAATGAATAATATAAATTAATAGAATCTATAATAAAAATGAAATGATTTTATAAATTAAATTTTAAATAAAGAACTTCATGATTTATATAAAATGGTAACACGTTTCGACATTAACAACGATGATTACAGAGAGTTTCCGGACAATTCATCCACAGAAAAGGTTTTTTAAATTAATAAAGAGAAATGCAAATTTATACTTATTAAATATTTTTAATTATTTGTTAATGAAAAAATGCTTAACATCTGAAAATATAAGTAAAAACAAATACAATTTAATTAACGCTAAAAATTAAAATTACAAAAAATAATATTAAATTATCAATTATATTATCTCTTTAAAATTTATGCTAGGTAGATAAATAATTGTGATAAAATGAACTTATTAATTAATTGAAATATTAAGATCAACATGTTTGCTACGAAATTTAATTTCTTTTTAATTAGTGATTACCTAAAAAGTAATCAATCTATTAACTACACATAACCCAAAAATGATAATTATAAAAAATTGAAAATTACATCGGCCAAACTAAACTCGATTTTGCTCATATCAAGAAACAAAATTAAACTACTATAATTTGTGAGTACAAAACGCCAAAGACATCAGCGATGAACTCACAAACCATTTCATACGCGAGTGCACGAGAACGGCCGATACATAAGGCATTAATGAAAACTGATTAAATTTAAACAAAAAGTTATTTGGATAATTTAAATAAATAAAAAGTTATTTATTCTTCGGTCAAAAACAGAAAAATATATCGAAAAAGTTAATATAGTTATACTGCAGAAGCTTTAAAATAAAAATAATAAAATTTTATTAATAAAAAAGAAACGATTAAACAATAACATTTGAAATTAAGTGTGTTGCAAAATGAAACATTTAACGAAAATCCTATGGAACAAGGCAAAGAGCAGCAAAATTTTGTAGTCTACATAAAATTTTAAATTAGATTTGCAAAACCAAAATTTATAATTAAGAAAACCGACAATCAACAAACTTCTCGACCAGGTGACAAGTGAAAAATATTGAAATCCTTTAAATAAATTGAACATTTTCATACAAAAATGATGCTTGAATACAGACAAATTAAAATTGATCTTTTTTAAATTTTATTGAATATATAAAGCATAACTTAATCGAAATGAAAATAGATTATTAATTAATAAATTTAATGAAAATGAAAACAATTATTGCGCATCATCAATTTTTCCCACAGAGAATCAATGCGCAACAAAATAAGGAAAGAAATTTCAAATGAATTTATTAAAAAAATGTTTAATGGATTTTAATAATTTACTGAATTTGTGACTTTTTCAGTAAAATTTTTCTTACCACATATTACAACCATATTTATCATAAAAGATTAATGATAATAATGTGGAATTTGACCATTATAGAAAACGAACGAAAATAATATATGATAAAAAAATATAAAATAAGCAATTTCTATTACAATTTGCTTTTTAATATGTAAAACAAAATTTGCTAATTTCAATTATATAAAATCAAAAGTGTTAAAACATAACTGGGTTGATATAAACTAAAAATTTGAAATGATACAAGTGTTAAAATTTACAAAATGTAACTTTAGAACTAAATATGAAAAAAACCTCACGGATGCAAGAAAATCTAATATTAAAAAATAACGAATAGATTATTATATTTATTATTTTATGTTTCATTGAAAATGCTAAAAGACACAGAAAAGCGAGATAATAATTAAGTAATAGCATTCTATAAATTATTGCAATATAGTCAATAAAATAAGAAATTGTTATTTATGCAAAATTATAATTGATATAATTTCACTTTAAAAAATACAATAAAAATAGTAAATCCAAATAAAATAATTCTAAAATATTAAAATATGGTGGTAGGTCGTTCCACAAAAAAGCTCAGTGATTGATAAATTAATTAAATAAATTTAATAATTCAATTCATTAAATCACGGTGCCGTCCGGTTAACCCTAATGTACGGCGGGACGAAAGTCATTTCAATTTTTTTCAATTTTCGCATCACTTCTCGCCAATTTTCTCCATTTGTAGTAGACACAGACTGACGCCATTGATACCATTTTGTAGAGCTCATCGAGTGTACAAAAAAGCCGCTGGTACCGGCACGCTTAGTTTGGGTTGGCCATCGACAAGGGTTGGGGGCGAGGCTGAGGGCCCTCCGGCAGAGGTGCACGGTCTCTGACAGGCTCCAAGCGAATGGATCAAGAACAGGACCCGGCCTGGGAGATAGCCCTTTAAAAACCGAACAAAAATGGTTTTTAACCTGGCTGGTCCGAGTTCTGGATCAGGCACTTTTGGTGCCCCGAAAGGGGTGCAATAGGTTTCCGGAAAATGGCCAATCAATGACTGAGCTTTTTGTGGAACGCCCACACTGAGCTTTTTTGTGGAACGACTCACCACGTTGAAATGTATCAATTTTGTTTAAAAAAATATTTTCATTTCTTAAAAAACAATATTACTAATTAAGTCAAATAAATGAATGAATTTTATAAAAACATATAAAAATAATATACCAATGCAACTTTAAAATGATTAATTACGCATTAAAAGCCATTTTTGGAAATGAGAGGCTTTTTTGAAAAAAGTGATGATAGTCATGAAATTAGCCATTTATTCAATTAAATTCATGTTTCATAAAATATTTTATAAATATTCGGTTCTTGTTCATGAAATAATTTAAACTCATAAACACAATCATAGTCTCAAAAAATATAAATCTATATATTATACTCGCAAGAATCCTACTGAATACCAAAGAAAAAAGTTAGTTTAATAAAAAAATTAATGAAAACCAATATTATCCAAAAAGATTAAATTAAGCCCATTCATTTTTGACGAAATAGTAGGAAAACATTACATATAATATATATAAATATATTTAATGTGGTTATCTAATTTTAAAAAATGTCAAATTATTTTTTCAATAAAGGAACAAATCAACAATAAGGGATTCTATGTGGAAAATAAATATTAAAACATTGTTTCAAAAAACTTCATTCAAATAAACATTTAATCTCGTAATAATTTAATTTATCAAATCCTGAATTAATATATTGTTTTTATTTAAATAAGCAAATGTTTTCATGACATAAAAAAGCTCGTCATGCGTTCAAGGACAGAGAATCGTGGAAAGAAAAATAAATTCAACAAAATAAAGATTTAATAATAGTTTAAATACGTAATATCCAAAATTTTAAAAAAGAATTAATGTTATAAAAGTCAAAAAATTACTCATTTGAAAATGACATTTAATTTTTGCGTTCTTATCAAAAAAGACAGAATTTACTAGTTAATGAAAAATAAAAATGAATAATAAATACATAATACATAAAGAGAAATAAAGAGAAATAAATAAAAAACGCCTGCCGAAATCATTTGGGTTATTTTTTTTATATTCATTTAAAAACATAGGCTTATTCCGATATAATAATAAAAAATTGCTAACCCATTAAATAAAAAATATATAAATGAATAACTTAAACATTTATATGCTGAACGATATTTTATTTAGTAAAATGAACAAAGTGACGATTATTAATTATGGTGACTAAAAAAATTATTTTAAAAAGTACAAAATTCCTTCACATTCATTTAAAATTAGCTTTCTAAGATACAATAAATTTATTTATAGCTTATAAAAATTTTTTTAAAACTGTAATTGTATATGAAATATATATTAATTAAAATCTGATAAAAGATGAAAATCAGCCACTCGACAATGAAAAAGTAATAAATTATCAAAAAATGAATATTAATTTTAAATTTTTTTAAAAAGATGTAGAATTGGTTTGAAACCCAAAGACAATTGGAAGAAAACGGGAGAGAATTATTTTTATTTATTTGTGTATAAATAAATCAGAATGATATTGTCTTAATTTTAAAAGGATAAATTTAATCGCGAATTATTTAACAAGACATTGATAAAACCATAATAATTTAATTCAAATTTGCGCTTGGTGGGCAGGGCCAACATGTGTACCTTATCTGCTCAAGAAGAAAAAAATAAAATAAATCCTTCGCAGCCTGGAAGCTTGAAAATTAATATAAATATTAGAAATTAAAAATAATAATTTTATTCTTATCTATATGAAAATTCTAAATATAAATTATATTTTAGCTTATTAATATATTTTTAAATATCATCATGCAATTGTAGGCAAATATATGTTTAATTATAATTGTAAAAGAAAAAAAAATCACTTTTTATATAATTTTTTTTGCATTAAATGAGATATAATTCTCACATGGAAACCTGGAAACAATTTAAAGGCCTGAAAACAAGAATAAAACAAAGGTGTTAATTTTTATATTTAAAAATCTATTATAAATATATGGCTAATTTATTAAAGTTAAACAATAGATATTCATGGAAAGGAAAATAAATTCACCAAAATAAAAAATATTGTTGTTTTTAAAAAACGTAATATCAAAAAATCTAAAAAAGAATTATAGTTAAAATAATAAAAATCTAAAAAATTATTTGTTCCAAAATAACATTGATTATTTGCGTTCTGATCAAAAAAAAGAAAAAAATAATTTAATAGTTAAGTTGTAATTATACAAATTTTAATTTAAAAAAAATCCATTAACCATATTTTGCGACATAGAGATAAAGAATTTTTGTTCATAACGATCTATATCACAAAATATAAAATAAAAATTCATTCCACTATTTAATTTTATAAGCAATTAGAAAAACAATAAATGCTGAAACCAGTATATTTATTATAACAAAGTGACGATTATTAAAAAATATAGATAAATATTATCATAAAATATAATTTTTAGTATTTAACTCAAAAGGTCAACTTTCATGTTGAATGTCGCGGCATGAGACTGATAATACTATAAATTAATAAGATTTATAATAAAACATTAAAAGTAGAATCACTTTAAAATTAAAACTATCTATAAATATCATCAACGAAAACAATTTAACCTGAAAAAATATTTTAAATAGCTATAATTTATTGAACTTTAAGAAGCATTTTTAACAAACAACGTTTACAGTTCAATGGAAGCCTTGGTTCGCTACATGAAAATATAATTAAATTTTTTTTAAATATATTAAATTTAATACATAAAGAAAAGTGATTAAATTCAAATATGTTTAAATAAAAAATGGCTTGGTTTTAAAATATATGAGTCAAAACAATGAGTGATTACGTAGCCAGTAAGGGACCGAGATTGGCTCGCAGATAATTTATTTAATATTTATATTTTAATCACTTATTGGTAAATTATATAAACTAAAATTAGAAAACTCGAAAAAAATATTTAAAAACTAATTAATATAAAACTAAACAAAACATCCAATTGACTATTAAAAAATTAATTACGAAGAAAATGTTACAAAAAAAAAATTAATTTAAAGTCCCATTGAGATTTTAATTAACTTTTTGTCTCCATAATACAAGTGAATAAAAAAATACTCTCAGTATTAAAAAATAAATACCTAATAGAAAATTTTCAATGTAGAAAACATTATGAAAAAAAATATATTATTAAAAAATCAATAATTTTTTGAAAATTCAACAATCTAAACAAGAGAAAATAGAAATAAAAAAAATCTATGAAATTATAAAATGAAATGTAATATATTAAAGCAGTCTTCAAAATCGAGTGTTGTTGACTACTAATTATTAATAAAATGGGTTATTAAAATATTAGGAAAAGAATAAAAAATCTGAAAATGCTTAAAGCGTGACGCTTCTTAATTTACTTAATTAAATTTCTTGAGAAATAAAAATGAACTGATGAGTTTTATAATACGTACATAATGGAATTTTTAATGTACAAATAATTTTTTGAAATTTTAAGATGACAGTTCAGCTTTGTTATAATTATCTTTTTACTCCGTTTAAATCAATATAATCATATTAAAATAAATTTAAATTTATAATAACATCTCTTTTTTCACTTTCGCAAAAATTAGATTGAAAATGAATACCAAAAGATTTTTCATTAACGGAAGGAAACCAAAAGATAATTGAAAAATTACAAAATACAAAATATTCAAATTCAGCAACCAAAATTTCTTCCTAAATTTATAATTTATTTAAACCAAATTAAATTAACTTTGGAGAGACAGCCACAGACCACATTTGGCAGGCGTTTGAACTCGAAATACTATAAGCAGAGGAAACTTTGAAGGACTAACACATACAATGAAAGATCAAACAATTTAAAAATAAACAAAATCTTCAGAAGGACCCTTTATGCTAAATAAATTTAAAATAAAATAAAAAATTTAAATTATTATAATTTAGGGTTCATTCAAAATAATTCACTCTCAATTTTGTTTGGATGTGAATTTTACTAAAATTGTCATAAGAAACAATATATATAAATATTATTTTATATAATTTATAACAAAACTACGGAACAAATAAGGATGTAAGCAAAAAAACAAATAATAATAGTAATAATAATAATAAGTTCCAAATTTGATCATTAAACATCACAAATTATTACATAGAATACACACAAATTAAGAAACAGAAAAACTAACAAAAAGAAAACCCATCATAACAATAAATAAAAAAATATTTTGTGAAATATTGTTATCCATTTTTTATAACCCTAAAAAGAAAATCTTAATTTATATGGGTAAATGTGACAATAACATAATTTTTACTTTATTTTCCTTAAAATATTACAAAAAATCAAATGCAACTATGCAATATTTTTTTTATTATCCTTCAGTTAAAATGATATTTTTGAAATTATTTGTGCTTTTAAATTAAATAGTCAAATACTAATAAAAATACAAAATACTTTCTTAAGAATATTGTTTCTATGTATTATTATTATATTAATTAGCCAAATAAATTTAAAATCTTTTGAAGAAAATAAAAAGTGAAAAATAAAATTTTGTATATTCGAAACACAATAAAAAAGGTTACTTGATTACATGAGAAAAACTTTTAAAATTTAAATAGAAGAAATAAAGAACTAATTGTATTAAATATGGAAAAAGGTAATTAATTTAATTAGCAAAATGAAATAATGAAAAGGACTTAATCGGTAATATAAAATTAACAAATACACTGATTTTTCAAAAAAAATAAATGCAAATTCATAATATTTCTATCAAGTACAAAGTGGATTAAAAAATTACCTTTTATTGACTTTTTTAATTAATTTAAATTGAAGAAAAAAACTATAAAAATTATAGTTAATTTATTTTGAATATATTTTTTAAACGCTTCAAATCAAACTAATGAGGACAATAATAATGTTTTTATTCATTTATTTCAAAAGGAATTATTTATAAAACACTACAAATTTATTAAAATTAACGGTTTAAAGAAATAAATAAACAAGAGGCACGCAAGCGAGCATATTGCCGGATCATTCCCGTGAATAAATACTAAAATGTTTATAAAGCTGCAGAACACAAATTAGATTCGTGATGGAATTGGCTGATTTGAACATCTCGCCAAAAAATGAAACCTTGACAGAGTCATCATCATTTTTTCTCCTTAAACATTTTTCTTTAATTAAAAATGAATAAGAAGAATAATTTATCCATTAAATTATTTAAATAAAAAAATGAGCATTTGGTTTAGTAATGAAAAATGATAAGACGATTTGTTAATCTTAATAAAAAATTATAAATAAATAATTTCTTCTTTTACTTAAAAAATGACCATATCCGAATGTTCTCTCGAAACCCTCGTTGAGAACAAGTAAACGTAAATTTTTTATAATCAATTTTTAACAATCCATTGAAAATCGACCTGAATAAAAATTCTTAAATTCCTAAGATAAACATGTTTCAAAAATAAAATATTAAAAGTATCTTAAATAGAATAAAAGTTACAGAAAGATAAAATGTTAAATTATTTGATAAACAGTAAAAATTTATTAAGTTTTTTTAAAGTAAAATTGCTAAATCGATAAGAAAAAAATTCATTCTCCTTTTATTAAAATAAAATTATCATAAAACCAAACAGCAAATTGTCCAGGAAACCACCTAATCGAGCTTGAATTTTTTAAACTTAATTTCACATTTATTGTATATAGTTAATTATTAATAAAAATAACATAGTTTATATTTAATATAAAATTTACTCGATGATTTTTTAACACCGAAATTGGTAATTGAAATTCATAGAAAACACCTTTATCTAGAATGAAAAAAAATTCAAATATTTATAAATTTTATTTAAAATTAAGTTTGAAAAATTGATTTATGAAAAGTTTAAAGATTTGGAATGATTCAGATTAAAAAAAAATAATTAAAATTTGTAAAAAAAACTCAAAATAAAATAAATATTTGACATAGCTATGTAGAACATATAAAGCCAACAATAAATGTTAAAACAATTTGAATTAAAGAAAAGTTTTCACAAAATGCTAAGTCAAATGGAATCAAAAAAAAAATAATTTAAAAAAAAAGAAAATTAAAACCCATAAAAAAGAAATTAAAAATAAATTTTCTTTAATGAAATGACCAAAATATTAACCGTGAAGTAGTTATATTTTACTAATTAAGAAAATTAATTTTAAAGAAAAAGATATAAATTGAATAATAAACAAAAACATATTTTAATGTAAACAAGGTTTTCTACTCTACTTTCTTAATAGGCGAGAACGGTCAAAATATTATTCGAAAATAAAGATCCTAAAAATTTTATAAAGGTGTAATTAAAATTAAATAATATTTATAAAAAATATCAATTTATAGTTGATTTTCAATTAAGAAGATAAGTACAAATAAAATAAAAATAAATATAAAAAGCTTTATATAAATTTGTCGGCTTACCAGCACGCCAAATTGAGTAACCCATTTGGGGTAATTCTCCGGCGTCGAGATTTTAATATCGGATAAGCATGAATATAGGAATACATTAATGAAAATACATAAACCAAGTTCTATATACCAGATTATTTTAACAAGCAAGATAAGTTTTGAATAATTAGTAAAATTTAACAAAATGTTGTAATAACTAAAAAAATAATTTGAAAAAATAAAAAATGAAAAAAAAAGAAAAGCAATATTTTGATTGAACAATCAAAAGTCAACTGAGTGAGGTTTCAACCCGGCAGGATATCAATTTTAGAAAATTTTTACATAATTATAATAATTTAAGTTGAATAGAAAGATTAATAATGAAAAAATTAATGAAATATTTAGCAAATATATAATAATAAACACAATAAATTTTTGAGAAAAAATCTAAAATACTGAATTATATTTATTGTTGAAATTTACTATATTTTGTTACTTTATCCATTTGGTTCGTTACAAGCATATTAATAAAAGTATTTTTATAGAATAAAGAACGGGGAGCTGTAATAACGCTTGAATCTTGTCCATTCCTTTAGTAATTTCAATATTAAGCACACTCATTTCTATTTAAGAGTGTTTGTTTTGAAGCACTATATAAATATCAGCAAGTTTTTGTTGTTGGCCTGGAATCTTTTTAACAGATAAACATTTTTTTTAAATTTAACTAGTGAGAGGGAATTATAAAATATGATATTCTTATGTAATAACTATTTACATTAAGCTTCGAAAATTAGAAATGATAGCGATTCCCCTCCATAAATTTGTAGGTTGTTTTGTGTTTTTAAGTTTTTAAGTGCATAAAAAACGAAACTATATTTTGTTACTTTATCCATGTGGTCTTTACAAGAATATTAATAAAAGTATGTTTATACGATAAGGCACTAAGAAGCTGTAAAAATACTTGATTCTTGTCCATTCCTTTAGTAATTTCACTACTAAGCTCACTCATTTCTATTTAAGAGTGTTTTGTTTTGAAGCACTATATAAATATCAGCGAATTTTTATTGTTCGCCGAGAATCTTTGTAACTGATTAACAAATTTTTAAAATTTAACTAGTGAGAGGGAATTATAAAACATGATATTCGTAGGAATAGGTATTTACATTAAGCTTCCAAAATTAGAAATGATAGCGATTCCCCTCCATAAATTTGAAGGTTGATTTGTGTTTTTTCGTTTTTAAGTGCATAAACAACGAAACTATATTTTGTTACTTTATCCGTGTGGTCTTTACAAGAATATTAATAAAAGTATGTTTATACGATAAGGCACTAAGAAGCTGTAAAAATACTTGATTCTTGTCCATTCCTTTAGTAATTTCACTACTAAGCTCACTCATTTCTATTTAAGAGTGTTTTGTTTTGAAGCACTATATAAATATCAGCGAATTTTTATTGTTCGCCGAGAATCTTTGTAACTGATTAACAAATTTTTAAAATTTAACTAGTGAGAGGGAATTATAAAACATGATATTCGTAGGAATAGGTATTTACATTAAGCTTCCAAAATTAGAAATGATAGCGATTCCCCTCCATAAATTTGAAGGTTGATTTGTGTTTTTTCGTTTTTAAGTGCATAAACAACGAAACTATATTTTGTTACTTTATCCGTGTGGTCTTTACAAGAATATTAATAAAAGTATGTTTATACGATAAGGCACTAAGAAGCTGTAAAAATACTTGATTCTTGTCCATTCCTTTAGTAATTTCACTACTAAGCTCACTCATTTCTATTTAAGAGTGTTTTGTTTTGAAGCACTATATAAATATCAGCGAATTTTTATTGTTCGCCGAGAATCTTTGTAACTGATTAACAAATTTTTAAAATTTAACTAGTGAGAGGGAATTATAAAACATGATATTCGTAGGAATAGGTATTTACATTAAGCTTCCAAAATTAGAAATGATAGCGATTCCCCTCCATAAATTTGAAGGTTGATTTGTGTTTTTTCGTTTTTAAGTGCATAAACAACGAAACTATATTTTGTTACTTTATCCGTGTGGTCTTTACAAGAATATTAATAAAAGTATGTTTATACGATAAGGCACTAAGAAGCTGTAAAAATACTTGATTCTTGTCCATTCCTTTAGTAATTTCACTACTAAGCTCACTCATTTCTATTTAAGAGTGTTTTGTTTTGAAGCACTATATAAATATCAGCGAATTTTTATTGTTCGCCGAGAATCTTTGTAACTGATTAACAAATTTTTAAAATTTAACTAGTGAGAGGGAATTATAAAACATGATATTCGTAGGAATAGGTATTTACATTAAGCTTCCAAAATTAGAAATGATAGCGATTCCCCTCCATAAATTTGAAGGTTGATTTGTGTTTTTTCGTTTTTAAGTGCATAAACAACGAAACTATATTTTGTTACTTTATCCGTGTGGTCTTTACAAGAATATTAATAAAAGTATGTTTATACGATAAGGCACTAAGAAGCTGTAAAAATACTTGATTCTTGTCCATTCCTTTAGTAATTTCACTACTAAGCTCACTCATTTCTATTTAAGAGTGTTTTGTTTTGAAGCACTATATAAATATCAGCGAATTTTTATTGTTCGCCGAGAATCTTTGTAACTGATTAACAAATTTTTAAAATTTAACTAGTGAGAGGGAATTATAAAACATGATATTCGTAGGAATAGGTATTTACATTAAGCTTCCAAAATTAGAAATGATAGCGATTCCCCTCCATAAATTTGAAGGTTGATTTGTGTTTTTTCGTTTTTAAGTGCATAAACAACGAAACTATATTTTGTTACTTTATCCGTGTGGTCTTTACAAGAATATTAATAAAAGTATGTTTATACGATAAGGCACTAAGAAGCTGTAAAAATACTTGATTCTTGTCCATTCCTTTAGTAATTTCACTACTAAGCTCACTCATTTCTATTTAAGAGTGTTTTGTTTTGAAGCACTATATAAATATCAGCGAATTTTTATTGTTCGCCGAGAATCTTTGTAACTGATTAACAAATTTTTAAAATTTAACTAGTGAGAGGGAATTATAAAACATGATATTCGTAGGAATAGGTATTTACATTAAGCTTCCAAAATTAGAAATGATAGCGATTCCCCTCCATAAATTTGAAGGTTGATTTGTGTTTTTTCGTTTTTAAGTGCATAAACAACGAAACTATATTTTGTTACTTTATCCGTGTGGTCTTTACAAGAATATTAATAAAAGTATGTTTATACGATAAGGCACTAAGAAGCTGTAAAAATACTTGATTCTTGTCCATTCCTTTAGTAATTTCACTACTAAGCTCACTCATTTCTATTTAAGAGTGTTTTGTTTTGAAGCACTATATAAATATCAGCGAATTTTTATTGTTCGCCGAGAATCTTTGTAACTGATTAACAAATTTTTAAAATTTAACTAGTGAGAGGGAATTATAAAACATGATATTCGTAGGAATAGGTATTTACATTAAGCTTCCAAAATTAGAAATGATAGCGATTCCCCTCCATAAATTTGAAGGTTGATTTGTGTTTTTTCGTTTTTAAGTGCATAAACAACGAAACTATATTTTGTTACTTTATCCGTGTGGTCTTTACAAGAATATTAATAAAAGTATGTTTATACGATAAGGCACTAAGAAGCTGTAAAAATACTTGATTCTTGTCCATTCCTTTAGTAATTTCACTACTAAGCTCACTCATTTCTATTTAAGAGTGTTTTGTTTTGAAGCACTATATAAATATCAGCGAATTTTTATTGTTCGCCGAGAATCTTTGTAACTGATTAACAAATTTTTAAAATTTAACTAGTGAGAGGGAATTATAAAACATGATATTCGTAGGAATAGGTATTTACATTAAGCTTCCAAAATTAGAAATGATAGCGATTCCCCTCCATAAATTTGAAGGTTGATTTGTGTTTTTTCGTTTTTAAGTGCATAAACAACGAAACTATATTTTGTTACTTT
Source organism: Heterodera schachtii (assembly GCA_023374025.1). Classification (NCBI taxonomy): domain Eukaryota; kingdom Metazoa; phylum Nematoda; class Chromadorea; order Rhabditida; family Heteroderidae; genus Heterodera; species Heterodera schachtii. The sequence continues at coordinate 715,038 of SIJG01000059.1, read as the reverse complement.
ATCCGTTGGGTTCTTTACAAGAATATTAATAAAAGTATGTTTATACGATAAAGAACGGGGAGCTGTAATAACGCTTGATTCTTGTCCATTCCTTTAGTAATTTCACTACTAAGCTCACTCATTTCTATTTAAGAGTGTTTGTTTTGAAGCACTATATAAATATCAGCGAATTTTTATTGTTCGCCTGGAATCTTTGTAACTGATTAACAATTTTTTAAATTTAACTAGTGAGAGGGAATTATAAAACATGATATTCTTATGTAATAGCTATTTACATTAAGCTTCCAAAATTAGAAATGATAGCGATTCCCCTCCATAAATTTGAAGGTTGATTTGTGTTTTTTCGTTTTTAAGTGCATAAACAACGAAACTATATTTTGTTACTTTATCAGTTGGGTTCGTTACAAGCATATTAATAAAAGTATTTTTATACGAATAAAGAACGGGGAGCTGTAATAACGCTTGAATCTTGTCCATTCCTTTAGTAATTTCAATATTAAGCACACTCATTTCTATTTAAGAGTGTTTGTTTTGAAGCACTATATAAATATCAGCAAGTTTTTGTTGTTGGCCTGGAATCTTTTTAACAGATAAACATTTTTTTAAATTTAACTAGTGAGAGGGAATTATAAAATATGATATTCTTATGTAATAACTATTTACATTAAGCTTCGAAAATTAGAAATGATAGCGATTCCCCTCCATAAATTTGTAGGTTGTTTTGTGTTTTTAAGTTTTTAAGTGCATAAAAAACGAAACTATATTTTGTTACTTTATCAATTGGGTTCGTTACAAGCATATTAATAAAAGTATTTTTATAGAATAAAGAACGGGGAGCTGTAATAACGCTTGAATCTTGTCCATTCCTTTAGTAATTTCAATATTAAGCACACTCATTTCTATTTAAGAGTGTTTTGTTTTGAAGCACTATATAAATATCAGCGAATTTTTATTGTTCGCCGAGAATCTTTGTAACTGATTAACAAATTTTTAAAATTTAACTAGTGAGAGGGAATTATAAAACATGATATTCGTAGGAATAGGTATTTACATTAAGCTTCCAAAATTAGAAATGATAGCGATTCCCCTCCATAAATTTGAAGGTTGATTTGTGTTTTTTCGTTTTTAAGTGCATAAACAACGAAACTATATTTTGTTACTTTATCCGTGTGGTCTTTACAAGAATATTAATAAAAGTATGTTTATACGATAAGGCACTAAGAAGCTGTAAAAATACTTGATTCTTGTCCATTCCTTTAGTAATTTCACTACTAAGCTCACTCATTTCTATTTAAGAGTGTTTTGTTTTGAAGCACTATATAAATATCAGCGAATTTTTATTGTTCGCCGAGAATCTTTGTAACTGATTAACAAATTTTTAAAATTTAACTAGTGAGAGGGAATTATAAAACATGATATTCGTAGGAATAGGTATTTACATTAAGCTTCCAAAATTAGAAATGATAGCGATTCCCCTCCATAAATTTGAAGGTTGATTTGTGTTTTTTCGTTTTTAAGTGCATAAACAACGAAACTATATTTTGTTACTTTATCCGTGTGGTCTTTACAAGAATATTAATAAAAGTATGTTTATACGATAAGGCACTAAGAAGCTGTAAAAATACTTGATTCTTGTCCATTCCTTTAGTAATTTCACTACTAAGCTCACTCATTTCTATTTAAGAGTGTTTTGTTTTGAAGCACTATATAAATATCAGCGAATTTTTATTGTTCGCCGAGAATCTTTGTAACTGATTAACAAATTTTTAAAATTTAACTAGTGAGAGGGAATTATAAAACATGATATTCGTAGGAATAGGTATTTACATTAAGCTTCCAAAATTAGAAATGATAGCGATTCCCCTCCATAAATTTGAAGGTTGATTTGTGTTTTTTCGTTTTTAAGTGCATAAACAACGAAACTATATTTTGTTACTTTATCCGTGTGGTCTTTACAAGAATATTAATAAAAGTATGTTTATACGATAAGGCACTAAGAAGCTGTAAAAATACTTGATTCTTGTCCATTCCTTTAGTAATTTCACTACTAAGCTCACTCATTTCTATTTAAGAGTGTTTTGTTTTGAAGCACTATATAAATATCAGCGAATTTTTATTGTTCGCCGAGAATCTTTGTAACTGATTAACAAATTTTTAAAATTTAACTAGTGAGAGGGAATTATAAAACATGATATTCGTAGGAATAGGTATTTACATTAAGCTTCCAAAATTAGAAATGATAGCGATTCCCCTCCATAAATTTGAAGGTTGATTTGTGTTTTTTCGTTTTTAAGTGCATAAACAACGAAACTATATTTTGTTACTTTATCCGTGTGGTCTTTACAAGAATATTAATAAAAGTATGTTTATACGATAAGGCACTAAGAAGCTGTAAAAATACTTGATTCTTGTCCATTCCTTTAGTAATTTCACTACTAAGCTCACTCATTTCTATTTAAGAGTGTTTTGTTTTGAAGCACTATATAAATATCAGCGAATTTTTATTGTTCGCCGAGAATCTTTGTAACTGATTAACAAATTTTTAAAATTTAACTAGTGAGAGGGAATTATAAAACATGATATTCGTAGGAATAGGTATTTACATTAAGCTTCCAAAATTAGAAATGATAGCGATTCCCCTCCATAAATTTGAAGGTTGATTTGTGTTTTTTCGTTTTTAAGTGCATAAACAACGAAACTATATTTTGTTACTTTATCCGTGTGGTCTTTACAAGAATATTAATAAAAGTATGTTTATACGATAAGGCACTAAGAAGCTGTAAAAATACTTGATTCTTGTCCATTCCTTTAGTAATTTCACTACTAAGCTCACTCATTTCTATTTAAGAGTGTTTTGTTTTGAAGCACTATATAAATATCAGCGAATTTTTATTGTTCGCCTGGAATCTTTTTAACAGATAAACATTTTTTTTAAATTTAACTAGTGAGAGGGAATTATAAAATATGATATTCATATGTAATAACTATTTACATTAAGCTTCGAAAATTAGAAATGATAGCGATTCCCCTCCATAAATTTGTAGGTTGTTTTGTGTTTTTAAGTTTTTAAGTGCATAAAAAACGAAACTATATTTTGTTACTTTATCAATTGGGTTCGTTACAAGCATATTAATAAAAGTATTTTTATACGATAAAGAACGGGGAGCTGTAATAACGCTTGAATCTTGTCCATTCCTTTAGTAATTTCAATATTAAGCACACTCATTTCTATTTAAGAGTGTTTGTTTTGAAGCACTATATAAATATCAGCAAGTTTTGTTGTTGGCCTGGAATCTTTTTAACAGATAAACATTTTTTTAAATTTAACTAGTGAGAGGGAATTATAAAATATGATATTCTTATGTAATAACTATTTACATTAAGCTTCGAAAATTAGAAATGATAGCGATTCCCCTCCATAAATTTGAAGGTTGTTTTGTGTTTTTTCGTTTTTAAGTGCATAAACAACGAAACTATATTTTGTTACTTTATACGTGTGGTCTTTACAAGAATATTAATAAAAGTATGTTTATACGATAAGGCACTAAGGAGCTGTAAAAATACTTGATTCTTGTCCATTCCTTTAGTAATTTCACTACTAAGCTCACTCATTTCTATTTAAGAGTGTTTTGTTTTGAAGCACTATATAAATATCAGCGAATTTTTATTGTTCGCCGGGAATCTTTGTAACTGATTAACAAATTTTTAAAATTTAACTAGTGAGAGGGAATTATAAAACATGATATTCGTAGGAATAGGTATTTACATTAAGCTTCCAAAATTAGAAATGATAGCGATTCCCCTCCATAAATTTGAAGGTTGATTTGTGTTTTTTCGTTTTTAAGTGCATAAACAACGAAACTATATTTTGTTACTTTATCCGTGTGGTCTTTACAAGAATATTAATAAAAATATTTTTATACAATAAAGAACGGGAGCTGTAATAACGCTTGAATCTTGTCCATTCCTTTAGTAGTTTCAATATTAAGCACACTCATTTCTATTTAAGAGTGTTTGTTTTGAAGCACTATATAAATATCAGCAAGTTTTTGTTGTTGGCCTGGAATCTTTTTAACAGATAAACATTTTTTTTAATTTAACTAGTGAGAGGGAATTATAAAATATGATATTCTTATGTAATAACTATTTACATTAAGCTTCGAAAATTAGAAATGATAGCGATTCCCCTCCATAAATTTGTAGGTTGTTTTGTGTTTTTAAGTTTTTAAGTGCATAAAAAACGAAACTATATTTTGTTACTTTATCCATTTGGTTCGTTACAAGCATATTAATAAAAATATTTTTATACGATAAAGAACGGGGAGCTGTAATAACGCTTGAATCTTGTCCATTCCTTTAGTAATTTCAATATTAAGCACACTCATTTCTATTTAAGAGTGTTTTGTTTTGAAGCACTATATAAATATCAGCGAATTTTTATTGTTCGCCGAGAATCTTTGTAACTGATTAACAAATTTTTAAAATTTAACTAGTGAGAGGGAATTATAAAACATGATATTCGTAGGAATAGGTATTTACATTAAGCTTCCAAAATTAGAAATGATAGCGATTCCCCTCCATAAATTTGAAGGTTGATTTGTGTTTTTTCGTTTTTAAGTGCATAAACAACGAAACTATATTTTGTTACTTTATCCGTGTGGTCTTTACAAGAATATTAATAAAAGTATGTTTATACGATAAGGCACTAAGAAGCTGTAAAAATACTTGATTCTTGTCCATTCCTTTAGTAATTTCACTACTAAGCTCACTCATTTCTATTTAAGAGTGTTTTGTTTTGAAGCACTATATAAATATCAGCGAATTTTTATTGTTCGCCGAGAATCTTTGTAACTGATTAACAAATTTTTAAAATTTAACTAGTGAGAGGGAATTATAGGCGTTTCTTAAATCCCCCAAGGAGTAGGAAAACTTAAAATATAAAACAATAAATTCATCAGTTGGCTCAATTGCAACCATTCATACTTAAGACTTGTTGGAATTTAATAATCTTACTTTTTTATATTTTGTTATAAAAAATTTCTAAATTAATATTCTGGTATGAGAACAGTTAAAAGAGCTATTTAATGATATTATGGAATTTAATTTGGTTGAAAGTGAGCCAACTTGTGAATTTATATGTCGTACATTTTCTATTTTCCTACTTCTTTGCAGATTTAAGAAGAAAGTTAACAGATCTATAGTAAAATTCTTTGATAATTACAAAAAAAAATTATTTTTATTTTTAACCCATTCGAAGGTCGAATTTCAAAAATTCAAAGATAATGAAAGTATTTTATAATGCTTTTATCTGTAGCATTTTTTTCTTTTTGTAGATGAAAGTTAATATTTTATCAACGATAATTATAATTTGATTAAAATTAAGAAATTAATACAAAAAAATTTTAATTTTTATTTGATTAACATTATTTTTTAAATTTAAATGAATATTTACTGTGACATTTTGTACACTTAAATGCGGCTTTAATCCGCTTATATAATGCAACATGCGCACCTAATTGAAAATGACTAGCCAAATTTGAGTTAGATAAAATTTTAATTAAAAAATCATTTGTTTAAATGAAAAACAATCAACTTTTCCAACGAAAGTAAATTTTTCGATTCTGTTGTATATATGATGAAAAGAATAAAAATTTCTAATTTTCTGAGCGAACGAATGAGTATTAAAAACGAGAGTTTTATAGCATTTAAATATTAAATCTAAAATATTTCAAATAAATTTAAACAAATAATTTTACTCATATGAAATTATAAAAATTACCAAAATGCAGGAGATATAAGTGGACGTGTTTAATAATATCTTAATATGAAAAATGAAGAAATCACAAAAACAAAAGTAATTTTGAATAAATAGCTTTTCATCAATCCAATTTATAAAATGTAAAGAAATATTAAGAAATTACTAAGAAAAATATTTAAGATGAACCTTGGCTTTTTGAAACAACTACAACAAAAAACTGTTAAATCAAATAAATAAATAAAAAATTGATATTGATTACTAAAATAATGTAGAGAATAAAAAAATTAAAGTGAGATTAAATACCTGATTAAATCATTCAAACTTAAACAATTAAAAGAGGAAAAATGTAGAATTATTTCGATTATTTATATAAAAAAATAACACTAATGTGTCTTGGCTAATTTTCTCGACAAAGAAGAAACTAATAAAGACAGCTTTTATCAAAAAATATGCACATATTATTATATAATAAAAATGGATAAAATTTCAAATACTTTAGGAAATGGAGGAAATTTAAATAAGTTGGTTAATAGGTAAATTAATTTAGAATTCAAACACATAATTATTAATTGTCATATAAAAGCTTATATTTATACCTGATTTTAAAACTAACAAATAAAATTAATTAATTATTAAAATACCAAATTAAAATAAAAATCTATTAATTTGTCAATAAAAAATAAATATTTTTCTGATTGGGTGCCAACGAAATTTGTGTATAATTATCCCAAAAACAAAGTAGAAAAAAACGGATGCTCCTCGTAGGAGTTTATACAAAATGAAAAAGATGGCGAAAAGAAGCACAATTCGAAAAAATAAAAAACAAATTAGTTAGAAATTGAACTTAGAAATTTTAAGGACCTAAAATAATGCCTATTCGCATTACCTATCACACAGATAATTAAAAAAGGAATCATCAAAAACTGAACAATACATATAACATGCAGAGAAGTATTGTCTCAACTAAAATGAAAAAATTCAAAAATTTTAAATAAAAATCCATATAAATAAACATAAGAGATCACAAACAGCAAAACTTAAATTTATATTGATTAGCTCATTTATAGATACAATTAAGATGAAATAATGCAAAAGCAGTGAAAAGAGATTATTGATGGGTAATTAAGAAGTGTTAGGCGTCAAGATTAAAAAGAAAAGATAGAAAATAATTATTAAAAGAAATAGAGAAAAACATAAATTAAACAGAAACATAAAATAAATTAACATAAATTAAGTAAATATGGAGACAATTTATGAAGAATAAAAGAAAAATAAAAAAAATTATTTTCTTTAAATGTATAAAGAAAAATAAACAATTAAATGAAAAAAATTTGGAGTAAACATTTTCCAAAAATACAAATTTATTTAAGATATCCGATGATTTATTAGGCAATATAAATGTTGATTAAATTAATAAGTACAAAAAATAACATAATATTTAAAAAATAATTTTAAAAAATTATAAATTAAAGAAAATGAATATTTATATTTGAAAATAATTGGTATTTTGTAGAAAATAATAAATTCAAATATAACAAACTTTTATTAATGTTAATCATTAGGGATACGATTTATAGTTGCTAAAAAGTGCCAAAATAGTTAGTTTTTAGTTTCTAAAAAAACCCCAAAATATTTGCTAAAAATGGGTATTGGGTGTAAAATCGTAAAATTTTATCCAAAAAGGTAACAAAATAAAACCAAATCAGTATTGAGATAAATAATTTTTAAAAATATAAATTCTTGTTTAAATAAATAAAACGATTCTTAAGGGTGTCTTTTTCGTTTTTATTCATTTGTTAACAAATTTTGGCAAAACGCCAAAATAGTTGAAAATAGTTTTTTTCAAAAATTTATAGTTTTTTAGTTGCTAAAAATAAAAAACTAGAAAATAGTTGCTAATAACTCAAAAAGTAGCTTAACAACAGCCGAAAAAATGTGTTTCTCGTGCATTTCTGGCTTCGGGGAGCTCAGGAAAAAAATAGGGAAAAACTATAAATCCTATCCCTATTAATCATACTTTCCTAATTAATTTAAATTAAATCAATAGAAAACAATTAAAAATTAAAAAACGAAACTATATTTTGTTACTTTATCCATTTGGTTCGTTAATAGCATATTAATAAAAATATTTTTATACAATAAAGAACGGGGAGCTGTAATAACGCTTGAATCTTGTCCATTCCTTTAGTAATTTCAATATTAAGCACACTCATTTGTATTTAAGAGTGTTTGTTTTGAAGCACTATATAAATATCAGCAAGTTTTTGTTGTTGGCCTGGAATCTTTTTAACTGATAAACAATTTTTTAAATTTAACTAGTGAGAGGGAATTATAAAATATGATATTCATATGTAATAACTATTTACATTAAGCTTCGAAAATTAGAAATGATAGCGATTCCCCTCCATAAATTTGTAGGTTGTTTTGTGTTTTTAAGTTTTTAAGTGCATAAAAAACGAAACTATATTTTGTTACTTTATCCATTTGGTTCGTTACAAGCATATTAATAAAAATATTTTTATACAATAAAGAACGGGGAGCTGTAATAACGCTTGAATCTTGTCCATTCCTTTAGTAATTTCAATATTAAGCACACTCATTTCTATTTAAGAGTGTTTGTTTTGAAGCACTATATAAATATCAGCAAGTTTTTGTTGTTGGCCTGGAATCTTTTTAACTGATAAACAATTTTTTAAATTTAACTAGTGAGAGGGAATTATAAAATATGATATTCATATGTAATAACTATTTACATTAAGCTTCGAAAATTAGAAATGATAGCGATTCCCCTCCATAAATTTGTAGGTTGTTTTGTGTTTTTAAGTTTTTAAGTGCATAAAAAACGAAACTATATTTTGTTACTTTATCAATTGGGTTCGTTACAAGCATATTAATAAAAGTATTTTTATAGAATAAAGAACGGGGAGCTGTAATAACGCTTGAATCTTGTCCATTCCTTTAGTAATTTCAATATTAAGCACACTCATTTCTATTTAAGAGTGTTTGTTTTGAAGCACTATATAAATATCAGCAAGTTTTTGTTGTTGGCCTGGAATCTTTTTAACTGATAAACAATTTTTTAAATTTAACTAGTGAGAGGGAATTATAAAATATGATATTCATATGTAATAACTATTTACATTAAGCTTCGAAAATTAGAAATGATAGCGATTCCCCTCCATAAATTTGTAGGTTGTTTTGTGTTTTTAAGTTTTTAAGTGCATAAAAAACGAAACTATATTTTGTTACTTTATCCATTTGGTTCGTTACAAGCATATTAATAAAAGTATTTTTATACGAATAAAGAACGGGGAGCTGTAATAACGCTTGAATCTTGTCCATTCCTTTAGTAATTTCAATATTAAGCACACTCATTTCTATTTAAGAGTGTTTGTTTTGAAGCACTATATAAATATCAGCAAGTTTTTGTTGTTGGCCTGGAATCTTTTTAACTGATAAACAATTTTTTAAATTTAACTAGTGAGAGGGAATTATAAAATATGATATTCATATGTAATAACTATTTACATTAAGCTTCGAAAATTAGAAATGATAGCGATTCCCCTCCATAAATTTGTAGGTTGTTTTGTGTTTTTAAGTTTTTAAGTGCATAAAAAACGAAACTATATTTTGTTACTTTATCCATTTGGTTCGTTACAAGCATATTAATAAAAATATTTTTATACGATAAAGAACGGGGAGCTGTAATAACGCTTGAATCTTGTCCATTCCTTTAGTAATTTCAATATTAAGCACACTCAATTCTATTTAAGAGTGTTTGTTTTGAAGCACTATATAAATATCAGCAAGTTTTTGTTGTTGGCCTGGAATCTTTTTAACTGATAAACAATTTTTTAAATTTAACTAGTGAGAGGGAATTATAAAATATGATATTCATATGTAATAACTATTTACATTAAGCTTCGAAAATTAGAAATGATAGCGATTCCCCTCCATAAATTTGTAGGTTGTTTTGTGTTTTTAAGTTTTTAAGTGCATAAAAAACGAAACTATATTTTGTTACTTTATCCATTTGGTTCGTTACAAGCATATTAATAAAAATATTTTTATACGATAAAGAACGGGGAGCTGTAATAACGCTTGAATCTTGTCCATTCCTTTAGTAATTTCAATATTAAGCACACTCATTTCTATTTAAGAGTGTTTGTTTTGAAGCACTATATAAATATCAGCAAGTTTTTGTTGTTGGCCTGGAATCTTTTTAACTGATAAACAATTTTTTAAATTTAACTAGTGAGAGGGAATTATAAAATATGATATTCATATGTAATAACTATTTACATTAAGCTTCGAAAATTAGAAATGATAGCGATTCCCCTCCATAAATTTGTAGGTTGTTTTGTGTTTTTAAGTTTTTAAGTGCATAAAAAACGAAACTATATTTTGTTACTTTATCCATTTGGTTCGTTACAAGCATATTAATAAAAATATTTTTATACGATAAAGAACGGGGAGCTGTAATAACGCTTGAATCTTGTCCATTCCTTTAGTAATTTCAATATTAAGCACACTCAATTCTATTTAAGAGTGTTTGTTTTGAAGCACTATATAAATATCAGCAAGTTTTTGTTGTTGGCCTGGAATCTTTTTAACTGATAAACAATTTTTTAAATTTAACTAGTGAGAGGGAATTATAAAATATGATATTCATATGTAATAACTATTTACATTAAGCTTCGAAAATTAGAAATGATAGCGATTCCCCTCCATAAATTTGTAGGTTGTTTTGTGTTTTTAAGTTTTTAAGTGCATAAAAAACGAAACTATATTTTGTTACTTTATCCATTTGGTTCGTTACAAGCATATTAATAAAAATATTTTTATACAATAAAGAACGGGGAGCTGTAATAACGCTTGAATCTTGTCCATTCCTTTAGTAATTTCAATATTAAGCACACTCATTTCTATTTAAGAGTGTTTGTTTTGAAGCACTATATAAATATCAGCAAGTTTTTGTTGTTGGCCTGGAATCTTTTTAACTGATAAACAATTTTTTAAATTTAACTAGTGAGAGGGAATTATAAAATATGATATTCATATGTAATAACTATTTACCTTAAGCTTCGAAAATTAGAAATGATAGCGATTCCCCTCCATAAATTTGTAGGTTGTTTTGTGTTTTTAAGTTTTTAAGTGCATAAAAAACGAAACTATATTTTGTTACTTTATCAATTGGGTTCGTTACAAGCATATTAATAAAAGTATTTTTATAGAATAAAGAACGGGGAGCTGTAATAACGCTTGAATCTTGTTCATTCCTTTAGTAATTTAAATATTAAGCACACTCATTTCTATTTAAGAGTGTTTGTTTTGAAGCACTATATAAATATCAGCAAGTTTACAATTAAACATTATTTGAATATCTTGACAAAATGTAAAACATAATTTATCTGGTCCAGAAGCGACATCTATGGGCGTTTCTTAAATCCCCCAAGGAGTAGGAAAACTTAAAATATAAAACAATAAATTCATCAGTTGGCTCAATTGCAACCATTCATACTTAAGACTTGTTGGAATTTAATAATCTTACTTTTTTATATTTTGTTATAAAAAATTTCTAAATTAATATTCTGGTATGAGAACAGTTAAAAGAGCTATTTAATGATATTATGGAATTTAATTTGGTTGAAAGTGAGCCAACTTGTGAATTTATATGTCGTACATTTTCTATTTTCCTACTTCTTTGCAGATTTAAGAAGAAAGTTAACAGATCTATAGTAAAATTCTTTGATAATTACAAAAAAAAATTATTTTTATTTTTAACCCATTCGAAGGTCGAATTTCAAAAATTCAAAGATAATGAAAGTATTTTATAATGCTTTTATCTGTAGCATTTTTTTCTTTTTGTAGATGAAAGTTAATATTTTATCAACGATAATTATAATTTGATTAAAATTAAGAAATTAATACAAAAAAATTTTAATTTTTATTTGATTAACATTATTTTTTAAATTTAAATGAATATTTACTGTGACATTTTGTACACTTAAATGCGGCTTTAATCCGCTTATATAATGCAACATGCGCACCTAATTGAAAATGACTAGCCAAATTTGAGTTAGATAAAATTTTAATTAAAAAATCATTTGTTTAAATGAAAAACAATCAACTTTTCCAACGAAAGTAAATTTTTCGATTCTGTTGTATATATGATGAAAAGAATAAAAATTTCTAATTTTCTGAGCGAACGAATGAGTATTAAAAACGAGAGTTTTATAGCATTTAAATATTAAATCTAAAATATTTCAAATAAATTTAAACAAATAATTTTACTCATATGAAATTATAAAAATTACCAAAATGCAGGAGATATAAGTGGACGTGTTTAATAATATCTTAATATGAAAAATGAAGAAATCACAAAAACAAAAGTAATTTTGAATAAATAGCTTTTCATCAATCCAATTTATAAAATGTAAAGAAATATTAAGAAATTACTAAGAAAATATTTAAGATGAACCTTGGCTTTTTGAAACAACTACAACAAAAAACTGTTAAATCAAATAAATAAATAAAAAATTGATATTGATTACTAAAATAATGTAGAGAATAAAAAAATTAAAGTGAGATTAAATACCTGATTAAATCATTCAAACTTAAACAATTAAAAGAGGAAAAATGTAGAATTATTTCGATTATTTATATAAAAAAATAACACTAATGTGTCTTGGCTAATTTTCTCGACAAAGAAGAAACTAATAAAGACAGCTTTTATCAAAAAATATGCACATATTATTATATAATAAAAAATGGATAAAATTTCAAATACTTTAGGAAATGGAGGAAATTTAAATAAGTTGGTTAATAGGTAAATTAATTTAGAATTCAAACACATAATTATTAATTGTCATATAAAAGCTTATATTTATACCTGATTTTAAAACTAACAAATAAAATTAATTAATTATTAAAATACCAAATTAAAATAAAAATCTATTAATTTGTCAATAAAAAATAAATATTTTTCTGATTGGGTGCCAACGAAATTTGTGTATAATTATCCCAAAAACAAAGTAGAAAAAAACGGATGCTCCTCGTAGGAGTTTATACAAAATGAAAAAGATGGCGAAAAGAAGCACAATTCGAAAAAATAAAAAACAAATTAGTTAGAAATTGAACTTAGAAATTTTAAGGACCTAAAATAATGCCTATTCACATTACCTATCACACAGATAATTAAAAAAAGGAATCATTAAAAACTGAACAATACATATAACAAGCAGAGAAGTATTGTCTCAACTAAAATGAAAAAATTCAAAAATTTTAAATAAAAATCCATATAAATAAACATAAGAGATCACAAACAGCAAAACTTAAATTTATATTGATTAGCTCATTTATAGATACAATTAAGATGAAATAATGCAAAAGCAGTGAAAAGAGATTATTGATGGGTAATTAAGAAGTGTTAGGCGTCAAGATTAAAAAGAAAAGATAGAAAATAATTATTAAAAGAAATAGAGAAAAACATAAATTAAACAGAAACATAAAATAAATTAACATAAATTAAGTAAATATGGAGACAATTTATGAAGAATAAAAGAAAAATAAAAAAAATTATTTTCTTTAAATGTATAAAGAAAAATAAACAATTAAATGAAAAAAATTTGGAGTAAACATTTTCCAAAAATACAAATTTATTTAAGATATCCGATGATTTATTAGGCAATATAAATGTTGATTAAATTAATAAGTACAAAAAATAACATAATATTTAAAAAATAATTTTAAAAAATTATAAATTAAAGAAAATGAATATTTATATTTGAAAATAATTGGTATTTTGTAGAAAATAATAAATTCAAATATAACAAACTTTTATTAATGTTAATCATTAGGGATACGATTTATAGTTGCTAAAAAGTGCCAAAATAGTTAGTTTTTAGTTTCTAAAAAAACCCCAAAATATTTGCTAAAAATGGGTATTGGGTGTAAAATCGTAAAATTTTATCCAAAAAGGTAACAAAATAAAACCAAATCAGTATTGAGATAAATAATTTTTAAAAATATAAATTCTTGTTTAAATAAATAAAACGATTCTTAAGGGTGTCTTTTTCGTTTTTATTCATTTGTTAACAAATTTTGGCAAAACGCCAAAATAGTTGAAAATAGTTTTTTTCAAAAATTTATAGTTTTTTAGTTGCTAAAAATAAAAAACTAGAAAATAGTTGCTAATAACTCAAAAAGTAGCTTAACAACAGCCGAAAAAATGTGTTTCTCGTGCATTTCTGGCTTCGGGGAGCTCAGGAAAAAAATAGGGAAAAACTATAAATCCTATCCCTATTAATCATACTTTCCTAATTAATTTAAATTAAATCAATAGAAAATAATTAAAAATTAAAAAACGATAATTTAGTCGAAAGTAATGACTGATAAGTATTGTAATTACGAAACCGAGAAAATTAAAAATTTATTTATTTAAAAATATAAAAAATGATTTGAAAAGAATTAAAATGGCGAAATGAAGATATGTTCGCTTTTGCAGTGGTGTGACCAAAAATTCAAGAGCGCCGAAAAGGTTAAATCCACCACGAAGGAGTTTTTTAAGCGATGACGATCGCACCGCTGGAAATAATTTTTAAAAATGTTATTATAAATGCATGTGTATGTGAAAAGACTTACAAAATTCTATTAAAAATAAATCATTAAAACTTGTTAAAAAAGCAAATATTAATATAAATTATAAAAAATATATTTTTTTTTATTGGAAATATTCTTCAAAGATTTTTAAAACTATAAATAAATGTGAAAAAACACAAAGTTTTAATATAGAATTTTATTAAAAGAAAATTTCTGAAAATCAATTATTTAATAAAAATAAAAGAGAAAAAATAAGCTTAGAATTATTAAATTAAATTATTTGAAAAAAATTACAAATAAAGGAAAGCAATTAATTTAACCAAATAAATTGATGCTATGAAATTGAATTTAATTAAATAAAAAAAAAAATTAAAATAAAATATATTAAAGATTTTGCAGATACTGTGTTCACGACACTGGGAAGCAAGTGAAGAATAAATAGAAAAAGCTATAACTTTATAATTCTTTTAAATAAAAAAAGGAAATGGTTTTTAAATCGCATTGAAATATAAGTAAAATTAATTAACAAAAAAGGATGATCACATTTATTTAACTGCAGAAACGACGTAAAATGCTTAAAAATATTAAATGCTTCATCAATAATTTGAAGTATAAGAAGATAAAAAGAAAATAAACTTTTTAATAGTCATTGAAAATTTACAAAACAATATTAATATTTATTTTTACTTTATTTTAAAAAATACAAATATTTTTTGTTATGAAACGGTACAAATAAACATATATGGGGAATGAACAAAAACATTGGCAAAATCAAACTTGTCAATTTAGGTATTAATTTAAAAACGAATACAACAGATTATAAAGTTTTTTTAACGCAAATTTAAAAAATAATAAAATTAAAATTAAAACTGAGAAAAAATCAAACAGAAACATTTGAATAATGAACTTAATAAGAGCTGAATTTTGAGGTAAATAAAACAATTGGACAAAAAAACTTAATTAATAAAAGGAATAATCAATCTAGTAACTTAAAAAACTCATCTTTAAAACTAAAGAATATATTCTTAACAAACCAGGAAAAAACCAATAAAAATCCCTCAAACTCGAAATTTATTCCAAAATAAATGTTTTAATATCTAAATCCAAATTAATAATTGTCCAAAATACAAATAATAAAACAAACTAAAACAAAACGAACCAGATGTAAACTCTTGGAACGAAAGTAGAACAGATGAGCCTTCCATGACAAGGATAACAATATTATATATAAATGAACGTACAAATTATTTTAAATTATATAGATTAAAAAGATTATCGGCTTATAATAATTTGTTAAAAATGTAAAATGAATTGGTAAATAAATTTAAAAAATTCTGTATATGAAAAAAAATAAGGCTCGCCAAGTCTGAATGCTCCTGGAACTAATTATGTGAAGGTGAGAACCATTGGTGTTGTAAAACTGGGACATCAAAAAATATAATTTCACCTAATTTAAGAATGTATTTTAAAGTTAAAGAATTTTTCGATGTTATTCTTTAAAAAAAACTAAAATACGCAGAATGTTAAAAGAATTATGAATTTAATGTTCATTAGAATAAAAATAATGAATCATTGAATTTGTCAATTAATTAGTCAGCTCAAAATTTAAAACAATTATACAATTCATTAAAGCCTATTTTAAAATAAAAACTCGAACATCGGAATTTAAAATTTATAAAACCATAAATAATAAAAATTGTCAATGAACCTAAAAATTTAATAATTGAAAAATAGTTAAATTTATATGATCATTTTGTTATATATAAAGAGCCATTTAATAATGCAATAATATAATTATGGTTTTTTAAATAAATATAAAATAAATATTTATTAATTATATTATCTCGTTAAAACTGCAAAAGAAGAAAATCAATTAATATAATTATAAAATTCGTGTAAGAAGACAAATTTTAACCTATTAGAAAAAATTAAAAGAAAAAAATTAATTGAAGTAATTGACGTAATCGAGAAATGTAAAATTAACCAAACCAACAAGTTCTTCAACAAAACAAGAGAACGTTACCATTTACCCGAAAATCTTTTATATATAGCATAAAAATTCAATCAAAATAGCAGTGAATATTTATAAATTTTATCGCTAAAATATTAAAAAAATAGAAAACTGAAATAGACTAAAATTTAATGTTTATTCGCAAGTGATGGCCTTAGAAAAAAGCCAAAAGACAAGGTTAAATATAAATTCGGATATTACCCAAAGAAATTTTTAAGAAAACAATAAAAACTAAATTAAATTTTTCAAAAACGAGAATTGGGTGCGAAAAACGTAATGTGAATCGAAAACCATCCAAACACAAAAAAATAATTTCCCAATGAACTATAAATTACCTTGACGGATACTTAAAAAATTAATTAAATAATTTAAATGAACTTAATAAATATGCAGGAACAAATTTAAATTTAAATTTGACGCGGTATTTCAGTTTGGCGTTGTAAAAGGTGCGAGTATTATCCAGATAATAATTATTTTCTTTTCAATTTGCCCAAAATATTAAAAATTAATAAAGAAAGCGTTCAGTCTTATATGTGAATTTTAGTAAAGTTATTATTAAATCTTTAACTTTATATTGTAGATAAATAAGAACTTATTGGATGGGATAAATTGTTTATATATTTAATCTTATTAATATATTTTAAAATAGTAACTATATTTAAAAAATTAAAATTAATGAGAAACAATAAGATTTTGAAAATTTTATGTTGGAGTCATTATTACTTAAAGCGATAATAATAAAAGAAAATATTTTCAATTATACTTTCGTCCAAAATTAAATTTTAAAATAATTTTCTTTGCTAAAATTAAATTATACAATTCCATTCCGAAAAGAATAAATGAATGGTATATAATGTACTTTTTGTGCATTTAAGGACTAAACACGATTTAATTGTTTCATTATTCGGAACACATATTTACCAAAAGTCAAATTAAATAAAAAAATAGGAAAATACTGAAAAATGAAATTTAAGTTAAAACTTTATTTATTTAATAAAAACCATCATTTTAAAAATATAGAAAAACATTTTTTTTAAATAAAATTAAAAGATAAACAAACTAAATAGAGAAGTCAATATTTATAAATAGTAAATAAATGATGATAAATTAAATTATATTGAGAGCAACTAAAAAGGAGTAAAAGCATTGCTGGAATAAAAAATTTTGAATGGTTTCTATTATTTGGAACAATTTCTTTTAATGGACTGGATATCAAGATTAAATGGAAAATTTTTTTATATATGTGTGTATTCAATAGAAAATCTTTATTAAAAATAAATAATTATATTTAAGAAAATTATCAACTTCGATGCATATATATAAAAAAGATTAACAATCGTAAACAAAAATATAATGGACCCAAAAATTTAAACAATAATTTCATTATCCAAAATAATTTAGGCGTTAAAATAAATGTTCATTAAAGGAAAACAAGGCTAAGAAAAACACTGAAAGATGAACGCCGAAAAGCTATTACAGTAGCGGGATAAAATTGCCGAGATGTGATATCCAATTTTGTTAATAAATAAATAGTAAAAAGTAAATAAAAAATTTAAAAAAAATTACAATATAAAAGTTAGTTTAAATAGATGTATAATACAATTCTACAGAATGAGTTGAGTAAGTTAATTTAAATTAATGTTTAACATTTATTTTCAAAAAAGTATAGAACTTGCTTTTAATGACGAAGTCTAAAATAAATCCCTACTTATCCCATGCGTGCAAATAATGCTTAATTAATTTTAAATTTAATTTAATAAAAACGAATGCAATTGAACATCTAATTAACTAAATTAATGAATATAAAGAAATTATTCTTATTGAAATCGTGCGTTAATATGAAGTAATTACATACGATAATTTTAAATAAATTCATTTTGAAATATTATTGAGATATAAAAAAAGTATTTCAGAAAACATTATGCTTTCGAAAAAAAGTTTTATTTAAATGAATTGTTAATTGTAATTGCACAAAATCCCTATCAATAAAAAAATTATCTAATAAATTTAGCAAATATATATAATAATAATATTAAGCATCAGATAAAATAGAAAAATGTGCATTTTTTCAAATTGAAATTCCATCATTTACTATAAAATATAATCAATTTATGAGCATGTATCATCTATTCCACATTGAATTCCTAGCGGTCAAGGAAAGAAGCATAGAAAATAATGAAAACAAAAATAGGAAATAAATAAAATGAAACACTAATAAATTATATAAATATATAAAATGAATTGAACTGCCATCACAATTTTTGGTACTTAAGAATAAACCAAGCACCACTTTATTTTAATCGAAATTAATATATATTCGAACAATAATTCTTATGATGAACCCCTTTTTTATTTCCGTAATTACTATCAGTATAATGATATTATATTATCTTATTCTTCTTTATATGAACATTTATTAAAAGAAATTTTCCAAAACAAAGATAATTTAGAAAAAACAAAACTTAAAAAATGAACTTAGAAATTATTAATTGTATTATCTCGAAAAAATTGTAAATAAAGAAAAAAAATAAATTTAACAACTAAATTTATGCTAGGAGACAAATTTATTGAATTAGAAAATGACAAAATAAACTAAAAAGCAAAATGTAATAATATATATTAAATAGAACCAGATCAGACAGAGATATTTATGTTTACTACACAGCAAGTGAAGCATTAACAATAATTTTAATAAAAAAATGCTTTTCAAAATTGGATGGCGAAAAAGAGTGAATATAAAACTTTCTTATTCTGTCTAAATTATAAAACATATTATAAATGAGGTTTTAAAATAATAAAAATATAAGAAATATTTATGTAAACAAATGATTAAATATATAGAAAACTAATACCTACGGATTAAAAAAGAGATTTTATTTTTTTCAGAAAAAGAAAATTCCTATACCAAAAATTGAATTTCTAAAAACATATAAAATATAAATATTAGAAAGGCAACCTTAAAAAATAAGTAGGATTTAATTAAGAAGTTAATATGTCCCGTAAAAAATAAAAATTAAACAATATAGATTTAAATTAAATATGTAAATGCAATTTTTTCAAAAAGGAATTTCTTCTAATACAAAAACGTCATTCAGCATTATCAGCACATAATTCCAATTTTCTCAGATCAATTCATGCGATCTCAACCTTTCCATCAAATTTTTTAGTCATATTCAAGAAAGAATGATTATTTATAAATAATTTTAATAAAAAGATTTGAGTTCAAAATGAAAGTTTGATACGAAACACGAAATGAGAAATCGATATAAATTACAATTATATATAATTAAAATTTAATCAAAAATATAAAAATTAAATAGCCAAAAATGAAGAAACAACTTAAAATTCAAATTTATAAAGTAATCTAGAGAAATCATATAATAAATAAAGATAATATATAGGTTCATTGAAAATAAAAATAATGTGAACACTTTTAAAAGGCAAAAAATATAATAAAGAATTCATTTTGCAGGGCATATGAAGCTAAAAAATATTTGGCGTAAGGAACAATGAAGAGGAAATTAGGTTTCTCGACAAGAGTTTAAATCATATATCAAAATAGTACACAGATTAGATGCTTAAGAATTGTAAAAAATGAATTATTTAAATGTTAAAAATAATTAAAAGCATAAATACTCAGTCCGAATATTTATTTGAAAATAAAACAACACAAATATATTTATTTGATTAAAAATTTGAGTAGCCAAAAATAAAAACAACAAAATTCAAATTTTGAATCATAAAAAGAACCTAAACGAAGCAACGCGGACTAATTTATTAAAAAATCATTTTTTATATAATATTTACATATTTCTTTAATGTATTATTATGAATTGTAAATTTTTTGTTATAAAGTAATCCAGAGAAATCATATAATAAATAAAGATAATATATAAGTTCATTGAAAATAAAAATAATGTGATCACTTTTAAAAGGCAAAAAATATAATAAAGAATTCATTGGTCAAGGCATATGAAGCTAAAAATAAATATTCATTCAGAATAAATGTATATGAAAATTAAACTACAAAAAAAACACAAATATATTTATAAGATTAAAAATTAAATTAATTTAAATGTCTTTTCACAATTAAAAATGAGTAATTTAAAAATAAAATAGGACTGTCAAAAAATGCAAAAAATAATGCGAGAGCGAAAAATGACCCTTTCACTTGACAAATAAAATGAAAAAAAATTTATCGCATAATATTCATACGAAAAAACAGTAACTTATACACACGTAAAAATTGTTTTATGAAAAAGTCAATTAATAAAAAAACAATTCAGTCGAACATTAAATTACCAAAACTAATGGATTAGAGAAAAAAATGATTAAGCTTGGCCACTGGCCTTCGATGAAGCATACCAAGAAGATATTAGGCGAGTTTACAAGAAAATTTGAAAAATAAGTGCGCGTCCATGCTGAGAAACTCCTAAAAGTGCAGTTAAGAAAAGTGAGGGTTCCATTGAGTAAAATCAGATAATAAATGTGACACTGAATCGAAAAATTTATGATTAATAAAATAATTTAAATTTAATTGAAAAATTACAATTGTGGTGAATAAGCATGGAAAACATAGAATAGATTAAAGGAAAAATAAATTTAATAAGATTATTTGTTCAATAATCCCGAGCACCTAAAAATAACTTAAAAAATATAAGAAAAAAGCAAGAAATTAAATTTTTAGTCGGATTCGAGAAATGATTAATTAATATGTTCAACACAAAAATGTTTGGATTTCAAAAATGAAAATTTGACGCGAAAAAAATGAAATGTGAAATGAAACAAGTCCAAATACATAAAAAGAATTACTAAATGAACTATAAATAACAAAATACCTGCAAAACTATTCCTAATTTTTGGAATAATTATTTATATTAATCTCGTTTAAAAAGTAGAATTAGGAGAGAGCAATTATTTGGCCTTGGGCACTAAATTTTATCAAGAAAGACAAAATTAATCAAATTAGAAAATACACAAAAAACTACACTATAAAAATTAGTAAATTATAAATTTATTCGAATTGATTACCAAAAATATTAAAAAGTATAAGTTACTTAAACAAAATTTATTAACAGATCCTAAACTAAAAAATAATTGAGAAAGGATTATGAAAAAACATTAATTTATTCATAAATTACTAGCTGTTGCCTGAAACAGGGATGCAATCAATAAGTGCTTAACGAGAGTTAATAAATAATTTACAAAATTATAATTTCTAAAATTGAAGGTACAAAAGCAATAAAACTAAGATATGTTTAAGAAAATTCTATAAAAAACAATAAAAACTAAAGAGTGATAAAAGTATGCAATGATAAAAGAATCATTTTCTAAGTAAATTTAACGAGTTTTTATTGAAACATTTACATATTTAAAAAATAATTGCTTAAATTGGAGTAAATTAAAATTTAAAAAAATTAAATTCAACAATGCTTTTTTATTTAAATATTGTTGTGCCAAAATATAAAAGCGATAATGAATTTTTAAAAATTATTTGCTTGGATACTTAATTCAAAAAAAAATTTAAGCAAAATGTAATCTTTGATTTTGACAATAGAGTCCACTAATTTGGACTGGATGTTGCAAGAGTATCTGAAGACCAATTTACAAGAATTTTTTAAAATCCAAAAATATATTTAAAAAAGTGAAAAAAATGGTTAAAAATAAATAAAACATAAACTAATTAATAACAATAATGCTCTATTATACTAAATATACTAATCTCCAATATAGAAAAAAATACAATAATAATAATAATAATAAATTTTGAAAACTTGAAATTTGTAGAGTTGTCAGATATTTTGTATATAAATTGGAAAAGTTGAAACATCAAACACACAACAAGGCCATAATTTTTAAAAAATAGATGAAAAAATTGTTGACACTTGACAAGTGGACCCAATGAAAATGTACCAAAGTATTTGAACTGGATTAAGGTGTCTCGCCAACATGAGATAACAAAGAAAAAGATTTTGAACATCAAACTTTAAATATTATTTAGAAATTTTATTTAAATATTATAAATTAAATGAGAAAATGAAAGTAAACGAAAATGAAAAAATTTTAATTTGGGAAAAATTACGTTAACAAATTGAAAATTAAAAAATTTTTTGAACTGTTGCCATATATATATATATATGCAGAACAAATCGATGGAAACTTTGCTTGAAAATTATTATGAAGGCTATATTTAAAAAAAACTAAAGTAACATTTTACAATGGAATGAATTTTTAATTATTAAAACAAGCAAAGCAATTCGCCAACCTTCTACATTAGGCGCGGTCAGAAATTATCTTGTACAATTGATGAACCAGATTTCTTTTTTTGAAATTTGCATAGTTATAGCTGAATAATCTATTATCGTATTAAACAAAAAAAAATTAATTTAAAAAGTTTTAACATAATCAAAATAATAAAAATTTCAAAAAGTAAAAAACATTGCTCCCTCTTCGCCCGGACTTATTAGCCAGCGGCTTTGAGTCCATCTTTCGTATTCCATCACAGGCGAAAAAATATCCTCCCAAATCCAATGTTAACATAAAATTAATTGACGAGATAATATTATTTAAAGTGAAAATTTATTCAACAAATAAATTCCCAATTATATGAAACATTCTCCAAAAGTGGTTTTTTTTTAAAAATTGCTTAAAATAAAATAATTTAATGCCTCCTAAAGTGAAATAGAGGAATGCAATATTTTTTGTTTTTATTCATTTGAATCAAAATCCGTTAAAATACCTAAATGTAATGCATTAATTCTCTTTTAATTCATTAATATTTTTCAATTTTAATGCAAATAAATTTATTAAATAGTTAAAATAAGAATTTTTAAGTAGTTCTTTCTAATATTTAAAAATAACATTTAGATTATCTTTAATAAAATTGAAAAAACCAATGTTAAAATTTCAAGAAAAAAATAATAATAATATCTTTATAAATAATATTTTAAATAAAATACTTTCTGTATTACTAATAAAATAAATTTTAAATTAATAATGAAGAATAAATTTAGTCAATCATAAAAGCTTGAAGAGAAAAATAAAATATATGAAAGTTCTCTTGAAATTTTTTTGCCCTTATTTAATTGGCGCGAAGGTCAATTAAGGACCAACAATGCTCTAAGTTTTTTAGATTAAAATAAATAATAATTTGTTTGTATGGGATAAATCTTTTAAAATATAATAATTAATTTTATAACCGAACTTTTTAAATAACAAATATGTATAAAATAATTAATTACTATTTCAATTTCCTTCAATGCGGAATGAGGCTCAATAAAAACGTAATATGGCGGCGCAGTACAAAAATAAAACTTTAAAAAACTGCAAAAAACAGTATTATACTATAAGAACAAAAGTAAATAAATAAACGTTATGCGAAAAAAAATTCAAATTTATATCTTACGGAGCTAAATTAATATACTAATAACAATTGCGAAAAAAAATGAATAATTATAAAAACAAATCTGAATAAAAAATAAAATAGGATAAAAAGCAAAAATTCAAATAAGCAATAATTTTAATAAAAAAATATTTATGATGTAAAAGTTAATTTAAAAAATCCATCAAATATAGTTGCGACCAGCAAAAAATTTGCGTACATTACGAAACTCTGAATGCAAATCATGAGAAAAAAAAGCCAAAATGAAGAAACATTTGAAGAATTATAACAAGCATTAAATAATTAAATTTTCTACTATATTTTAATAATCAAAACATAAATTTTAGATTTCGATCATAAAGATAAATAAAAGAAATTTTCAAAAATTCCAAACAAAAAACCTTAAAAGTATCAAAAATAATAATTACCACATCATTAAATTGAAATAATGTTATAGTAATATTACCAATTTAAAAAAATCAAAATTAACAATAAATAAATTTGTAACTTAATGTCACTATTCATTTAAATGTTCATATAAGCTTAATTTATTATAATTTTTAATTATTTCAAATAAAATTAAACCAATGATCTGATGACAAATAATTCTTAAAAGTAAGAATGAGTTTAAAATTAAAAACGATACTTTATGAAAATTATCTGTTAAGCAATAATAGTAAGAGTATATTCGTTTGTAAAATTAATTTAAACTTGAAATTTTAATATGATTAAAATGAATGAAACGAGGTGACAAAACAAAACTAAATTTAAATATACACAAATTTTCATAGATTAATACCGTTTGCACTAAATATGGCACCTAAGAATTATTATAAATGAGGAGAGAGAGTAGCTTAAAAAACAACAACAATTGTCATAACAAATTAATATTACAAAATTAATTAAAATGATATAAACAAACAAAAGAAATAAATAAAGTAATAAAATTTATAAAAAATTTTAACATTCAATAAAATATTTTATATATTTTATTTTACAATCAGTAATAAGAATAAAACCAAATGAAATAAAGTCCTTATAAAATTATATTTAAAAAGAATAAATCCATGTTTATATTATATGAAAATGACACACTTAAATATTTATAAACGCTTATTGAACAACTAATAAATAATTTAAATTTAATTTCTAATATACTGATTATTAAATTAAAATTTTTCATTTTCATTAAAACTTTATTTATAATGTAAATATTATAAAAATTCAATGAAACAATGCTGTCCCGTTTTGCCAATTAAATGTCCAAAACCATGAAAATTAAATTTCAGTGTTGCCATAAGCATAAAGAGCAAACACGAAAACAAGTTGAAAGAATGCTCTAATTGAAACAAGGATACCAATATAAAATTAGCAATACAAAAAAACAAAATACAATCAACTTTATTTAACATTTGAAAAAATAATTAAACAAAATACACGTATAATATTAATAAAAATTATATGAATAAAAGTAAAAACTTTGAGCTTTAGAAGAAGAACAAAATTGTTGTCCTCAGAAAAAATACAAAAGTAATTTAAAAATCATGATTTTTAAATTAATTAACGGATAAATGAGATAAAAAGAACAATAAATATTCGAATATTTTTTAAAAAATAATAATTAAATCAAATTTATAAAAAAGTAAAATAATATTTAATCAAAAATAAAGAATTTAATTTGTCATTAAAATCAAACAATTCCATTTTAATACTGAAGGTTGTTTGTTTTATTTTGAATTGACATAAAAGTTTTTTGTTTAATTTGAATTGGTTTAAAAATTAACAAAAATGAATAAATTTAAAAACCAAATTTCATTCATTTACTTTATTAAAAAGGAAATTAAAAAGAGCGTTCAATAATTAATAATCAGATAGATTAAATTAAACAGATCAGTGTACTAAAATATGATGATGAAAAGATTAATTTGAGTTGAGCCGGAAATTGAGTGTATGTAAAGCCTGCATAGACTGGAAGAATAATTATAATATAAATTTTTTAATTGAGTAAATTTATAGTTATGAAATAAATATAAAGCAAAAAATTACAGGCAATTAAAAACGTTGATGGTTCAAAACACAATAAAGAGATTATAAGAAGTAAAATAATTAATTCTTTTTTTTGAAATATTGTCATCGTCACTCAAAGCAATTCAATAATAATAAATTATCAACGCCGGGATTTCCCACTTAATAATTTTTAATTAAAAGAAGTAAACAAACTATATGTGTTTTGTCAATAATTCAAAAAAAAATTCAGCACCAAATTATAACAATTAACTGAAGAAGTTTAAAATGATCATAATGTATCAAAAAGAAAAAATAAAGTCATGGGTTACTCAATTAAGTGAAACTTAAATGCATTGATGTAAGAAACTGAAAAACACAAGATACTCAACTTAAATAAATAAATGAAGGTATAAAAAATGGAAACAAGAATTTAATCAAGCGAAATAATGAAAAATATCTTGATTATTTCTTACTAACAAACAAAAATAATATAAAAAATACGATGCAAAATTTATTTATTGAATTTTCGATTAAAATAATGATATAATAACAAAATTTTAAATATCTTATAGTAAATATGTAGGAGGACGGAACTAACGAAGCAGTTGCAGCAATGACAAAGCATCTCGCGAAAGTTGACATGAAAATCAAATCATTTTTTAAAGAGTACAGTTAACATCTTTGAATTTTCAAAAATAAAAAAGTTCTCTTGACAGTCCTTTACAAGTAATAAAGGCAAGCAAAAACGAATAATAAAAATAAAACCAAATAAATATTAAAAAATTCAAACAGTTAATTACAATATAATACACATTAAAAGTGAGAGACAATTTATCAAATAATAAATATCAATAAAATGTTGTTAATTTGGATATTATGCACAATTATAATTTTTTAATAAAAAAACAATTGATTTTGAATTAATTTTTTTGTATTTATTGATAATGCTAAATTTGAAAAAAGAGACCAAAATAAACAATTAGAGATAATTGTGATTTAAATGATCTAATTATTTGAAAAAAAGAAATTAAATAAGATTCTAAAACTTTTTGGTTAAAGAAACCAGAAAAAAAAAACAATTTTACTATGTTTAAGTTAGAATAATTAAATAAAGAAAATAAAGAATTAATTAATATTTATAGAAAAGAAAATTTAAATATAAACCAAAATAGTAAACTTATGATGATTAATCTCAATATCATCCAACAAATTGAAGAAAAAAAAGTGCGTAAATTTATGGTTTATATGACAATTAAAATTTATTAAACAATAATTAAAATTTATAATCAGGAATAAATAAATTCATCAAAAATAGGAAGAACAATAAGATAAAGAGGAAGAAAAATATTAAAATTAAAAACAAAATGTGTATCATTTTACAATCAACAAAAGTAAAATGTAAATATAAAACTTTAATAAGTTCAACCTTTTTATTATATCATACATAATAAAATTAATTATCCAAACTTTTAACTTTTTAACTTTTCTTTTTATAATAATTAAAGAAAAATAATGTAATAAATTTAAAAAATTGTTTTTGTAATATAAAATAAAGTATGATGACCTTTGACCGGTTAACAAAAATAAACCATTGAAATAAACTCTGAAAAACTATGATGCTTGAAAAAATAAATAATATTTAACATACCCAAATGAAAGTAAGGCTTGTCCATTCCTAGAGAAAAATATTGCAAATAATATTTATTAATGTATATAAATACGTTTGACAAGAAATACATAGATCTATGTCGCGAAAACGAGAATGAGTAATATATTGATTCTTGGCAGTCCTTTACAAGTTAGAAAAAACAAAATAAATAGTAAAAATAAAATAAAAGTTAAAAAAATATCAAAAATGAATTACAATATAAAAATAATTTAAATGCGTATACAATACAAGTTCATTAATTAATTTAAATTAATGTTTAACATTTTTTTCGAAAAAGTATACGCTAAATTATATAACGGTCACACAATTATACATGTCGACAAGAACAGATTTTGCTTTTATGATTATGTCAAAATTATCCCTACTTATCCCATTGTGCAAACTTTATTATATAAATTTTTAAAAAAGTATTTTTGAAAACCTTTTGCATTGTAAAAAATATTTTTATTTAAAATAATTGTTAACGCACAAATTCTCTATCATAAAATGAAAAAAATTATCTAATCAATTTTGCAACCTATGATAATTAGAGCTCGCAACAAAAGACACGAAATTCCGAAAAAGGAAAACTCCAATAAATATTAATTTTTCTTTTAAAATCAAAATAATAAATACATAAAAAATTAAATTAATTCAAATTTGACAATTACATGTTGAGAATAAAAAAATTAACAAATGATTTTTGTGTATTTTAATCAAAATAACAAAATGGCTAAAAGTTCTGAGTCTACGGCGTAAAACTTGATTA
Organism: Heterodera schachtii; assembly: GCA_023374025.1. NCBI lineage: Eukaryota > Metazoa > Nematoda > Chromadorea > Rhabditida > Heteroderidae > Heterodera > Heterodera schachtii. Next base: position 686,863 of record SIJG01000059.1, on the reverse strand, counting down.
AAATAGTTCTTATAAAAATAACAGAAAAAAACACGGAGAAATAATAAAATTTAAGCGCGCATTAAATTCGGCATTAGTTAATTTAATATTGGCTGCTAAATGAAAAATTAATTCGAGTTAAAGCTAAAGCTTTTAAATGAAAATTAAAAAAAACACAAAAATTATTAACAAATTTATAACAAAATAAGAAATGTATAAAAGCAAATATATTAAATGTTTCAAACTTTTAAATAAAATTAAATAAAAAACTGACACCAAAAATTGAAGGTTAATAAATATATAATACAAATATATACAAAGTATTTAGAAAAATTTTAATAATTTCAAAGTGCTTTCAAATAACATAAAAAATTAAATTATCATTTTAGGGCTAATTTAAATAATGCAGCATCATAAAGCGGTAGCTCATATCGAGTAATTCATAGAGAGACAAGTCTACAATAAAATTTAGAAAAATAAAAAAATTTATATAAATAAGAAGATAATATACAAAAGAATATATTCTCATCTTTCGTGTAATTAAATAATGGTTTTCTTTTTTGGATTAAAGATTGGAAGAAACAAAGCAAATGAGCAGTTAGAATTCCTAGCGGTCAAGAAAGGAAGCATAAAAATTGGAAAAATACAATTCGAAATTATTTACCACTAATTGGTGCATAAAATTTAGATTTTTATAGAGTATAATTTTGGTTTAATATTAATTATGTAGATTATGTTATGTAAAATTTTAATAATCAAAGATTCAATATATGAAAATAACACAAAATTAAATTTTTATTTTGTTTTTTATTTAATAAAATCCAAAAGTTAAAGCATAATTAAATTAATGAACATTTTCAAACTAATTTATTTAAATTATTTTTAAAAATAATCATTTTTGGACTAAATGATCGAATATTATTAGAAATTTATATTACTTTTCTGATCATTTTTCGGCGCGCTTTTTGCAAAAAACTTTTGTTGAGAAGGGAAGACCGGCGGTGCCGATAGGCGCCGCCGGGGAAAATTTTGAAAATTTGAGTGTAATTTGTTAACAGATTTTCAACAAAAAGGCAAGTTTTTTGGATTTGTTAGGCTCAATATGTACATATTTTCATTTAAAAAAAAAATAAAATATATATAAATAAAAAAAATATATGAGAAATCATATTTTGTCGAAGGAAAACCATGAGTATACAAAAAGAAAATTCAAAATATTTTAATTTCCGTAGAGGGATTGAACCAGGGGAAAGAAGAAGACAAAAGCCAAGGGGACTAGCCACTAGGCCATTTGCACAATTGGTTGCTACATTCTTAAAGAAACTTTTTAATTATTTTTTTTTATTTTATTTTTTTTCCTTTGACTTCAATTTTCATCACTAATTTTCCACTCAGACCCCCATTCTTACCAGTGCTTAAAGAAACTTTTTAATTATTTTTTTTTATTTTATTTTTTTCCTTTGACTTCAATTTTCATCACTAATTTTCCACTCAGACCCCCATTCTTACCAGTGCTTGTTTTTCCCGGTTCCCGGTTGCCCTACCGGTACCGGGACCGGGACCTGAGCTTTTCAAAACCCGGGACCGGGAACCGGGACCGGGACCTCGGATGACCGGGAATTCCCGGCCCGGTCCCGGTCCCGGTCCCGTCGCACTCTAATTTTTATTATTATGATACTTATCCACCTTAGTTATTTTTATAAATTTAAGCAGCTATTTTTTTATGCGTCGGATCTTTATTTATTTTATTTAAATCAAAATATTTTTTATGTGATTTACTCTAATTTTTTTATAAAGATGAGTATAAAAATCTTATATTGCAAAAAATATCATGTGCTATTCCTCACACAAAGCATCTGGTTGGTATCCACCATATAGTATTGCATTTCGAGAATAAATATTAAAGAATTTTTGTTATTTAATTGAATGAACTTATTTTGTGGATGATTAAATTGTTTTAAATTTTAATTCTTTCAATTATTTTGTTTTATTTTTTAATTGTCCATTCCATGATGATATTTTTGTGATTTGTTTATTATTTATAAATTACCCTAAATATCTCATTTATTATTCTATTTATTATTTGTATAAAGAAAACATAACGTAAAAAATTTAAACATATATCTGAAATTATAGTTAAAAGAATTCAGATGATACAACTTATACCGATATATTATTATTTTTAAATCTATTTTTTTATGGAGAAAACCAAGGGCTTAATATTGTTTATTGTGATCATTCGAAAAATAAATAATTGTGTAATTTTTAAGTAGATTCAAATTTAATTTGGTAAAATTTAATCCTTGATTTGTGGGTTGGTCCCAATGTGGGTTTTTCGAATATGGGCTATATTATTGCAAATAAATTTTTAGCTAGACTTTTCTCAATTTACATTATTAAATATTCTACTATCTTATTTAATGTAAACCAATTTAATTGATCGCTTTAAACTCTTTGTTCCGGCGTACGGATGTCCAACAATTCGCTTTCGAATATGGACATTCCCGTTTCAAAAATTTATTTTAATTAAAAGGCCTGTTAGTGTCGCCCATTGGCACAATATTACGATTTTTTCTTCATATATTACATTTAATTTTTTAAGTGCATGTATTTTTATACGTTTGTTTCTTTTTTTCGCTTTAAGTATAATAACGCTAAAATATTTTTTGGACAAAAAACGCTGATTTTATAATCCAACCGAGACTCAGAATATTTGAAATTTTAACCGTGAAAAATTCTGTTTACTGAAAATTTATGATTTATCATCTCATTGTTTCTCATTAATTTTAATAATTTTTAAATATATTTATTATTTAAAATTTATACCCCCAAAAATACATATTTATCTACATCAAAAAAAGTTTAAAGCTTAATAATAATTTGACTTAGATTTTTTTCATCATTTAATGTCGAATTTTATTTTAAGTTTTTCATTCATTCTTGACTACCCTTTGTTACTTTTTTAAATATTACATTAAAATTTTTTTACAAATTTATTTTTTATTGCAATAATTGATTAAAGAATATGTGATACTTTAAAAAAAAAAGTTATACATTAGTGTATGTTTAGTATTTTACTTTTAATAAGCATTCAAATGAAAAATATTTGTTTGATTTAATTTTGATTTATTTCTCAAAAGTAGTTTTATTTTATTAAAATTTATTATTTCTCATTTTTTCGCTTTTAATTTGAAATATAACTGAAATTCAATGTTCATAGGTTTCTGTAAAGATTTTTTAAAACCTAGCTTCCTAAATCGTAATCTTGGTCCTTTACATAAAATGTTTTGTACTGATTTTTTTAAGTTGCATAATAATTTTAAACGATTTGAAGTTATATAACGAACTTTGGCATGGTCAATTAAATGAATCAAAATAAGTTTTTCTATTCCGTCATTTATATGGTACAATCAAAAATAATCCATAAAATGAATGAACTTCATAATAGAATTTATTGAATTAGAGAAATGAAAAAAATTATAATTAAAATTTTTAAATAATAAAAAGCAGTGCACTTTCTGCTAATTTTTTAATATGGTGAATACAAGGGAGTGATTGTTATCGATTGCATTTAAGTAAATAATTCATAATTTTAATTATATACAAATATTTAAAAAAAATAAACCAAATATATTTTCAAATGAAAAGAAATTATTCATATTGTATTTTAATATTCGTCTTTATTTATGAAAAGATATAAATATCATGTACAGAAAAGATAAATAGAAATAGGTTTTTTACGAATTTCTTATTGATTAATAAATTACGTAATGAAATATGGAAAAAAACAGAATATAATACCTTAATATTAAAGCTAATACAAATTCAATAAAATTTGTAACAATCATTCAATATTTCACTTAGAAATTGCGGCTCAAAACCGAAAAACTCCTCAGTGCAAGGATTTTAAAAAAAAGCATTATTAATACTAATAGTTAGTCACTTAGTAATTCAATCAACAAATACATTTCATCCTGAATCCTTCCTTAACTCAAGTAAAACAAAGATAAAAATTTTCTTTTAAAAAATAAAATTATTAATTAAAAACAAATGGCTAAAACATTTTCAGATAAATTTGAAAATTTATATTGATTCAATAATCAAAAATATTATTGCTCTCCGATTCTGACCTTCAACAATCACTAATTAATATAATTAATCTTAAAAATAAATAAGTGAAATTTTAAATATTTGATTTCATTTCTCAGATATTATTTGTTTATTTTTACAAAGAAATAATTAAAAAAGATAATAAAACTAATATTATACACTTCAAAATGTATAGAATAAATATGCCAGATAAAATCAAATATAAATTATTTAAATCGCATATCAAACACCAATGCAGTATAATTTTGGTCGATTTTTGTTAAGCAAAGATTCGGGCTAACTTTAATGGATAAGACTTGAGATTATTGATTTTTTAATTTTAGCAAAATTTATTGAATTATTCTAAAAAAAGTTCCTTTTTAAGGCGTTGGAGTCGGCGTTCGTTTGCAAAAAATGCCTAAAGCAAATGCATTTGGACGATATTACAAAACGCGACCACAAATGCTATTACAATGCGCAAACAAGAAAATGGCAACTTCCCCTAATTTTAAATTTACAAAATTCAATTAATATTAAATACTAATTTAAAATTTTTGTTTTTGATATTTTTAAGAAGAGCAGCAACCATTTAAAAGATTGTCTTATCTTATCTGGAAATAAATAAATATAAAATTCCTGGATAATCCAATCGGTACAATTTTGTTTCAACAGATTATATAACCAATGCTCAGATCTTTTGGGTGAAACGAATTAAGTAAGCTTATAGATTTTTCTGAAAAATTAAGAGGGTGCTGAAATATTGAACAGTGCCAGTTTTTAATGATGTCCGACCGAACTCGAAAATTTATCTTAAACTTTCTGAAATTGCTGAATTGTATCCTAATGAGTAAAACAAAAGTTTACCATGGCAACATCGGTGAGAAAGCAGCCGCGACCAAACGACGAACGACACATAATGCATAATGAGAGAAAGGACTGGCAGAAGAAAAATTCCCCTCCCCCTACAGGAGCCAAAATCATTTTTGAATATGCCGATCGTTTTGAAAGGACGACTTTTTCCTAGGTCTTCCTATCTCTTCCTTTTTGTGCTTTTTCTTTTCTTCCTCATCGTCCGCCGCTTCTTTTCATTCCCACTTCCCCCCCCTTTCTTTTCGCTTATTTTAGCTTTGACTATTTTCTTATTTTGGCTGTTTTAAATCGAAAAAGCATAAAAAAAATAAATTTTTCTTATTTGAATTCATTTAGTTTTTGTTCTTAAAAATGCACAGCAATTCATCCTTGAAGAATATGAAATTGGGAGAATATTTGGAAAGAAAAAATCAACGGATTGGTGAAAATCTTGAGCAATTCGAACAAAGAACTTTCGCCAAGAAAAGCGCAATTTTTGTGTGCCGTTTTGCGCCCCATTTGAATGGTGAAAATATTCCATATAGTGAAAGTTTGATTTCAAGAAATTTTTCCAAAAAAAAGTTAGCCGGTTAAGGCTTCCCATTAATTATCAGATATATTATTTTATTATTAAAAGCAAGACAGCCCACTTTAAGATATGAATTTTAATGATTACCGTAATTTTTTAAATTTGACTGGGATTTTTTTGAATTTATTTTTTGTTTTGTAAATTATATGTGCGCAAGGCGTGCACAATTTGTTAAGAAATTATCCAACTTTACACTAATATAGTGTTTAACTTCTCCCTGAACAGAATGGCACATTCGCCAACTCTTTTCCCATTGTGGGCACAATAACTTACGTCACAGAGTTACCAAAGGCATTTCGTGTCGAATTCAGGAAAAAACGAATGGCGGCCTTTGCGATTTGGTCAATGAACGACAAATATTGGCCCAATACTTTCAAAAAGATCATTTGCGATTGGTGGAATTGGAAAAATGACAAAACTGTAACAATAAATGAAAAAGAATTACATGAAAAATTTTTAAATTTAAAAAGAATATTTTAATTTTATAGTTTTCTTTAGAATCAAGCCCAGGCAGGCCCACTAAACCCCGAAAAACAATCGGTTCCAAAGTTACGGCAAATTTGAATTTAATTAAAAAGGGTTTTTTAAATTATACACGTTGATAAATGAAAAATATTGCAACTGCTAAATACTAATTTAATTCTAAATTTAAAATTAGATTATTTTTAGAAGCATGTCCCGGTAGGGTCAATCCCATTAACAGAGCAAAAAGTTGCGCCAAAATTAACTGATGATGAGCGGCAGAAAGAGAGCAGCATAACAAAAGGCGAAATTCTGTATGTTAACACGCAAATTAAATTTAAATGATAATTCATTTTTAATTTATCCAACTCAATTCCTTGGAAAGTTACAAATTTTAAGTCATTTATGGCTATTCCATATGCCAAATCAAAAAGGTTTATAGTCTGATTTTGGTTTTTGTGTGGTCAAAATATTTGTTGCCTAGTCATCCGATTTTATTCTGATCGGGGTTTGGTCTCGATGCTTCTTTCAAAATTTAAGAAGTCCGGCAAATCCTATACACTCAAGACCATTTATGACCCATTGTCAGTGCATTCCATCTGCCTTTTTTTAGAATTTTACCAATGACCAATAAGTCCGTGCTTCCGTTGCCGACGCCGCCTTTCGACTTTTCGACCGAAGAATGTGAAGATGCAAGCGATAAACGAACAGAAGTAGCAAAATTGGCGGAGGAGTTTGCCACCAAAAACTTGACTTTGCAAGAACGGATGGAGGCCATTCTGAAGATGATCAGCGGAAAAAGCGGAGAAGAAGAAGCAGAGGAGGAAGAAGAGAAGTAGTAGGAATTAGCAATAAGGAATTATTACTTGGGTTGTTAATTGAATGAATGATATAAAAATATTCATTCTTATGGGAAAAAGATGGCTAAAAAAGAGTAATCAATTTAATAATATTTTGTGAGAAATAAAATGCAGCAAAATAAAATGGAAAATTGATTATGTTGAATTGAGGGAAAATTAACAAAAAATAGTATTTTAAAAAGTAAATATGTAGTTTGGTTGCTTTTGTTCTTGCAAAAAGTTATTTTATCATTTATTTTACAGTTGCATTTGCTTAGTTTATTAAATTAATAGAAATGCACAAGTAATTTGGCTAATTAAATACTTTAACATTTATTTATCCCTCGTCACTTTAATCAACCGTTCTTTCTTTTTTTCAACACTTTCACCAATTTGTCCCGGAGGAAAGGGGCAAAAAAATTTAACAATAAATAAAAAATACAATTAAAAATAAATTAATTTAATTCTTTCGTGTTGTAATATTAATAAAATTGCATTCTGCTTACCTTTTTATTGGCAAACATTTTTTAACAATACTTTAGCCCCATCATCCACCGACCAACACCAAGCCGGCATGTCGGAAAGCTTTGACTGTTCCAATAATGGTCCGTGTTGTGGCAATGCAATTCGATAAAGTCCCGGGCACTCTCTGGTCGGCAGTGCCACCCTTTCCCTTCCCCTTCTCCCTCCCCCGCCTCAAACACATCCAATGCGGTGCCAAACGACGAAGTTTTCAATTTTCTCCTGTTGAAAATCATCTTCATCACCACAAAAAAATTTTTTTTGTTGTCATCACTTTGTCCAACAATTTAAATTCGAATTATTTAAATTCAAATATTTTAGCTAGTTTTTTTATTTGGGAGAGCAATTTGTTAACAAATTTTTCCACAAAATTTTCAAACTCATTAATGCTGCACAAAAAATGCCAGTACTAATTCGAATTCAAATAGTCCAATAAGAGATTTAAATGAAATGATTTTTCAACTTTTAAAAAACTGTGAAAATGAAATATCTAAGAAAAAACACAGAAACATTGGCAGGAGAGTGAAAGCGTTTGGCAATTGGCAAAATGCCGTGGCTGGCCTTGTGTTATGAAATTATTAAATATGACTATTTTGAAACCAAAAATTACAAAAAAAAATTATATTTTAGGGAGAATTCTTGGGAAAATTTATTCAATTCTTATGGCTCTATTTTCTAAATTAACTTTGGTCAATTCTTAGTGGTTTATGCAGAAAACCAGAAAATATCCTAATGGCATAACATAATCCATGTTGATCAGAAAAAGAACATTTTTATGAGCACGTCAAAATTCATTTAAATTCCTTAATTGAAATCGGTGGATCACTTCTCAACAAATCATTCATTCATTGGTTGTTATTTGTCGATGGGTCCCTCCTTTCCATCGACTCATTCTTTGCATTTGTTAACTTAAGGTGATTTTCAGTTCCGTCAATTGAAGTACTATTTATTAGAGTTAACAAAGCTTTATCTTTATATTTTCAAAATAATTTTTTGTAAAATCAAAAACCATTGAAATTATTAATTTTTTTATATTCGAGTTGATAGGGACCGGGCCGAGTCGAGAATTCCTACGGCCTTCCCAAACCAAAATGTTGGCATTGAAATGTAGTAATTAACTTTTAATGTCATTCATCCCGCCTTTCTAGGTGCCCTTATTTCTTAATTGACTGACCAAGAAAGGGGGAAGGGTTTCCAAATTGGCTCTTTTCATGACAAGCAGCCGGCTAACATTTCATTATCATTTTAATTGTCAAGGCAGCAGCGGTTGTTGCCGACGGATTTTTGGCTATTGGCGAAATGACTGGCAAAGCGTGCAAAAGAATGCGCAAGCGAATGCGGGCACTTTTGTCCACGGAAGAGTACGCCAATCCTCTGATCAATGATCACTCATGTGTTTTTGCTTCGAGGCCTTGCTGATCTCATCCCGTGCTTTCGCAGTTACTTGGAAAGCAAAGTAATAAATTTTTTTGAATTTTCTTCCATTTTAATTCTCTGAGAAGGCCTGAAGGCATTTTCATAAAATTATATTTTCACTCGTCATTTCTAAGTCAATTTCAAATTACGCTAGTCATATTTTTCAAATAGGCCATTTTTTGCTTGTTAGAAGCCCACAATTTTTATTTTTTCTAATTTATTCCAATTAACCCAAATTATTATTTATTATTTTATAAGGTTTTTTTCGTACGCATTTGTGAGTGAAAAGGGAAAAGCGGAAACATATTAATATATTTTATTTTAAATACAATTAAAAATCAACGAAAATTGGTTTTTCTACACGTTCAGAGTGGGTATGGTCAGCAACAAATGTGCCACTAAATTGGAGAAACTTGACGAACCTGTGTTATTGTGTGGATACAAAAGAGAGATGCTACCACCGCAAATGATAGTAGAAAAAACAGATTTTAATTGGGGAATTTATGCGGCGCATTATCGGAGTTTCTCAATTGGTCAATTTTAAATTGAATTTTAAATGGGTTTAAGAATGGTTTTGCTTCAATTTTTAATGCCCGCGCTATAATTAAGATCAATTAAAAATATTTTTAAAAATAAATGGGAAATTAGTTTATTAAAACTTTTCAACTGTTCTGTCTGCAATAATCTCGCTTTGACTTTTTCATTGATATTGTTGGTGTCAAGAAAAAAATGAATTTTTATTTTATTATTAAGTTCAACTTAATTGAAGAAAATGAAAAAAATTTTGGATTTTCTCAATTTACGAATTTTTCTATGTGAAGAATACTTTTCTTATAGAGAATTTAATTTTCAGTGGAATCAGTGAAATGTAATAATCGTTTAATAATATTTAAATTGAAAAGCATTAAAATTGAATTTAAACTTGAGTTAAATTTAGTTGCGTCCTCATGCGTGGCTTTGCTTTTTTTCTTGCCACACACCCGGACAAAAACAATCAATGCAGCGACAAATTATTTATGGTAGGACTAATCACTGGGATTAATTACTGTACAATTTATTGAAATTCCAAAGTGTGCATTTTGGTGGACCCTTTGATCGAATTTGCTAAGCATTTGAAGGAATGTTTAAGGCCTACAAAAAGTAATATAATACATTTATTTGCGCGGGAAAAAATTAATGAAACCATTAATTATTTATGAACGTAAAAATATTTTGCATTTACAAAAACATACTGATCGAATATAGAGAATTATGCGAAACCGAAAACCCTAAAATTAACACTTTAAATACCAATTTTATTAGTAAGCCAAATATAAAAGAGCAAATTAACAATAAACTAAGTAGTTATTGTTTAGTTGAAATGAAAAGTTCAATATTGGACAAAAAAAAGTTGGACTCATCCTTATCGGAACCAGGAGACGATTGGAGAGAATGAAGCCGAATTTTAATGAATGTGAGGAATTTAAAAGTTTTAAATAAATGGGAAACAATAGAATCATTTATAATAATGACTGTAACAATGAAATATTAAGTACGCAAAAATTCAATAATAAATTTAAAAAAGGTTAAACATCTTCTTGTAAATTTTGAATTTTCAATAAAAATTTACATTTGTAAAATCCTCTAAAATTAATAAATAATAAAACTAAATTAATAAAAAAATTCAAAAAAAGGAAGTTACATTATAAAAATCATTTCAAGTTACTGAACATTGAATCACAGGAATGAAATCATTAAATAAATTTAAGATTTGAAGATCAAATTTTGAAGATTCTGTGGGATTTAAAATGTTTTATGAACGGAGAAATAATAAAATCGTTTTTTTCGTACTTTTAAAAGATGGGAAAAATCCTTTAAAGTTACCAAAAATTCACGAAAAAATGATAAAGATTTCAAAGTCATGACCAAATTAAAACAAATCAGAAAAAATTAAGAAAATGATGCAATTAAGTAAAAATCAGAGAAATATTTTCTAAACAACTTTTAACAACATGAGAGAAGACCAAGGGCGTAGGCAGGGGGGGGGGGGGGGCTGGGGGGGCTAAAGCCCCCCCCCCCCCGAAACCCAAAAAGTAAAAAATTTTCAGTAGATTTTTTTGAAATTTTAAGGAATTTTCTTAATAAAATTGCATTAAAATACTCAAAAATTTTCCCGGCGGCGCCTATCGGCACCGCCGGACCCCTAATTTACCATATTTTTGAAAAATGAAAGCCAAAATGGCAAAAAATATTAATTTTTTGGCGAAAAATTTTGTAAAATACACCCCATAATTCGGGATTTCAAAAAACCAAAAATACACCCCTAAAAATCGACTTAAAAAGGAAAAATACACCCCTAAAAATCGACTTTTTGACTTCAGCCCCCCCCCCCCAAAGCCAAGGGTCTGGCTACGCCCTTGGAGAAGACTAACAAAGGAAGGTCCCCAGGTGTCCGTGGGATTTCCGAATGAAATTTGGTGGGTGGATAGAGCACCCATGGGTTCTTAAGAAAAGTGTTTTCATTTTCTGCAAAATGAGTCTGAGTGCCGAGTTATGAAGTGCCAAAGTTTTTTTTATTCCAATAAATTAAATAAACATTTGCACTGTTTTGTGCTGTTCGGTGGTGCGGAGGTTGTGCTCCGGCCTTCCCTTTTTGCCCTCGCAGGTTCGATTCCCTCTTAAGAAAATTTATTTTCCCCTTTTTATCCTTGCATTTTATGCAAATTAACGGCCATTTAAATCGATGTCATTCGGCCAAAAATTTTTATTGCTCCTCCAATTTCATTAAATTTTATTCATTTTCACACAAATGGTAATCATTAAAAAAATGATTAAAACATAAATATAATTCACAATAAGCACACCGTAATAAAATAAAATTTTCACAATTTAATTTCTGACATATATCATTTTTTGGCACTTCAAAGCAAAATTTAACAGGATGACAAAAATTTGGCAGAGGCTCGTCCCCGTAATAACCGGCTTTTCTCCAGGCCAAATTAATCCATCCATTAAAACGTTCGGCTCGAAACTGGTTATGGATTAACGATTGTAATTTAATAATGTTATCCCTGGTGTGTAAATTCATTTTCACATCATAAATCATAACAAATTCCGTTATTTTTCTCGTAAATTGCTTCCAAATTCTAAAACTATTTTTAATTTTATTTTTGGCAACAAAACTACCGGAAAATGTAAACATCCAATGGTTGACATATTCCAGTTGCATGTTTTGGGATTTGTTTTACTTCTAATTTAACATTATCCGGGAGTCGAAAATCATTCCAACCATTCCAACTATCCACCAACAATAATGATTGCTCTCCAGGGCGTAAAACTGGGACCAAAACATTGTGAACCCAATCGATCATTAAATTTTTGGTCATAATATGGCTTGTGTTTGGAACAGCAAAAACATTTTTGGCCTTAATTTTTAGCAAAATCAAGAATTAATAAAATAATTTAAACCTGAAAAATTCCCTTTTGAGGAAATTTTCCTTGTTTTTCAGCAATAACAATATACAGTGGTGACAAAAGCATGCCATCAGCTGTAATGATTGGCATAATCGTATAGCTATGTGTTGTGCTTGAAACTGATTGCACAACACATTCCACAAGCTTGGTTCCAATTGGAGCCAAGGACCTTTTTTGATGGAGTTCGAGTTCGAACCCTGATTGGTCCGCGTTTAAAACATCTCTAACAGTAAAATTTTCAGACACAAATTCTCTGACCTCATCCACAAATTGAACAGATTCAGATTTGATCTTTTCAAGATTTACAAAATGAGTTTTTGAAATGAACTTCGTAATCTAAAATAATTTATTTTTTCGGCTATTTTATTATTTTAACCTTTCTCGAAACTATGCGATGACGTTTTTTAAATGTATTGACCCATTTTTTCGACGCTTTAAAATTAACAATTTTGTTGTCCCCAAGAGTGTTGTTTGCAGAAATTGCCCATTTTCGGAGGATTTGATCGGATAAACTTAAATTTAATGCCGTTTTCTCCACAAATTGCCCTTTAACAATGTCGTCAATTTGCTTTAATGCTTCCATTTGGGTTTTAAGATTGGTTTCGAATCTTAATTCTATGTTTTACTGAAAATAATATTTCATTGTACCTCCGGAGCATTTTTAGGTCAGATTCATTCTTGATAAATCGAAATTTTGACCGCATACATGAAAGTGACCGGTGTCCTTTTTCAGAAGAACGGTAAAATTGAACGGCTTTTTTCTTATCAGAATGTGAAATGAAGTCTTCTCGAGCCATTTTTTTGTCGGGCGATGGGAAAAAACTTGATCCACTCGACTTTTCTTAATTGAAATATTTTTAATGTTAAAAATTTCAGTCCGTTTAAAAATTTTTTTGTTAAATATTTCAATTAAGAAATCGAATGGACCTGAACCGTTGGGACTTTGATTTCCATCAAATTCTTCTGCGGAATCATAATCGAATTCATCAGTTTGGTCGTCTAATTCATCAAAATTTGCTTCCTCATCAATCACTAAATCCTCCGATAAAAGCATTTCTTCATCAAATTTAATGCATTTTTCAATAGTCGCGGCAAAATTTTTCGAAATATTGATTTCGTAAGAATTTATTGGAGTTTCATCATTATATTTGGAAAAATATTTTTTTAAAAGGACAATAATATTTTGGGGATTTACGGACATTTTAGGAATGAAATTGGAGGAGCAATAAAAATTTTTGGCCGAATGACATCGATTTAAATGGCCGTTAATTTGCATAAAATGCAAGGATAAAAAGGGGAAAATAAATTTTCTTAAGAGGGAATCGAACCTGCGAGGGCAAAAAGGGAAGGCCGGAGCACAACCTCCGCACCACCGAACAGCACAAAACAGTGCAAATGTTTATTTAATTTATTGGAATAAAAAAAACTTTGGCACTTCATAACTCGGCACTCAGACTCATTTCGCAGAAAATGAAAACACTTTTCTTAAGAACCCATGGGTGCTCTATCCACCCACCAAATTTCATTCGGAAATCCCACGGACACCTGGGGACCTTCCTTTGTAAGCATGAAAAGCTGATTGCGAAAAAATGAAGCGATTAATTATATTAGATAGAAAAAAAGAAAAAAAGAATATATTACTGAGAATTGGTAAGTAAATTCTTCAAAGCAATCTAAATATTGATATTAAATAAAAATTAAATATAAAAGCCAACATTTTTGTCTCATCAATTTGATCAACGATTTCGTCGCCAATTGTTTCAAAGATACTTGGAAACTAATGAAAGAATATAAATTACGTTTTATGCGAAATTTTATAAAGCAAGTAACAACACCGAACCAAATAAAAAAACAATTATAATCAATATATTAATTAAAATAAAATTTTTAAATCAAAACCATCACTAAAATCTTGATCCAAAATTAACCAGAAAACTTTCTTTATACCAACTTCCCGAATTATATTGGTAAAGGCATCACATCATAAATATTCATAATTAAAGATTCTAAAATGAAATTACAATTTAACTCAAAACTGCAAAAAAAAAGCGAAAAATACCCCTAAAGGTCGATGAATAAGCTAACTCTCAAGATTTCAATCAATTTTTTTTTGACCAGATTAGAATGAAGAAATGATTACTTATAAAAATTTTAATAACATATTAAAAAGGATTGATTTTCATAATATTAAATGATACTTAAAAAGTAAACAATTATTTTAAAATGGTGTTGTCAAAAATTAAGGAAAAATTTTTTTGATACTACCAAAGCTGGACAGTTTGACATCAAAGATTCGAGTATTATTCGGATAATTATTATTTTCTTTTATAATTAAACTTTTATTAATTTATTAAACTAAATCTAAATGTATTGTAAATTAATAAAGAAGAAAGAGTTCAGTTTAATGTAGGAAGTTTCAATGAATTATTATTAAAGCCTGAAATCTTTGATATTAATTTTATATATAAAATTTTAAATAATAAATATATTTAATAATGAATAAAATGAATGAGGAACAATGAGATGACAAACATACATGGATAAAGAAAGAAAATTGGTTGAACCATTGTACATGAGCTTTAACTTAGATTTTTTTATAAATCCTAAGCTGAAATTTAATTAAAAAAAATTAAAATTTTTCATTATTTTATTATTAAAATTTTCTTAAAAAGGAACTCTAGCATTTATAAATACCTTATCTAACAAATTTTGCAAATAATATTATAATATTGATAAAAGAAAATTTAAATTCCTTTCTTATTTTTTATTTTTTAACTTACCATGTTGTTTTTTATTTTACAAAGGTATTTCGACCATTAAATATTTAAAATCTAGCTAAATTCAATTCAAAAAAAAATATTGAATAAATTACAAAAGATTCATTAAAAGGCATCAGAATCACAATTTTTCTTAATAGGAAATGTGAACCCAAAAAATAATTAATTTTTTTGTGAGATTTTTTGGAGCTAATTCAAACTAAACTCCGCTCCCGTCCCCGGGGGCGAGACATTTGCTCACTCCGACCACGCGACTGTGACCACCTCAACCCCGCCTCCGTGAAAAACCATCCTTGCCCACGGTGTACGTACCATAGTTTTGTCGTCCGATGAATTGCTCCGTCCTCCATGTAATAAAATAAAAAATAATTTAGCTGGTGGTAGCAGGAGAGGCAGAAATTTTAACGCCTTCACCACATGAATAAATAAAAATTGGAAGGAATTAAATTAAAAATATACAAAAAAGATAAAATGCTAACAAATAAATAGATAAATGTGAAATACTGAAATATTATATTCAGGCAAAATGACGCAAAAGCCTACAATGGCTGCCAACATCATCGACAAATCGGCGAAGCAATCAACGAGCACTGTGAGCCGTGCCCGTCAGGTAGAACTGACGTTGATTGGATCAATCTCTCTCTCTTGATGCGATAAGCAGTGAATGTAACGTAAAAAAGAGACAATAAAAATATTAATTAAAAAATTGAATTTAATAAAAGTTAAAAAATTCGTTCGTTTTTAAATTATTACTTGATGCGCCATAAATTTTAGATGAACCTTAACTTTTATGATAAACAAGTTAATACCTTCTAAAAATAAGTTTTTTAATTATAATGAATTCATGCAGTCTAAATTGAAAACAAACAAAAAATCTTTATCATGAAATATAAAAAAATTAAAATATCTATCTAAAAAATACTTGATAAATTTATTATTAAAAAAATACAAATTTGAAAAAACATTTAATTTAAAAATGAAATCATTAAATATTTTTTTAATTCATCATAAAAATGATTTGTTTTTGGTTTAAATAGAAAATTTATTAAATGAAACGTAAGCATGATGAAACGAACATTCAAGCAACATTCAACCACGAGAGAACAAAGAGAAAATAATAATCCAAATTCTAATTAAAATTTATCTAAAAAATCTTTTAATATGTTTAAATATATATTCTAAAACATTAGTGCGAAATTTTTTATTATTTAAAAACAAAGTTTAAATTTTTTAATGTATATGAATAAAAAATAATTAAATAAAAAATTTAAAAATATTTATAGTGTAAAATTTAATTTAAAAAATCGCATAAATTTAATAATGATTAAATATGTCAAAATTTTTATTTTATAAATGAAATCTACTAAATTTACAAAACTGATAATTACTTACAAATAGATAAATAAATACAACAAATAAAGTTGAAAAAAATTAACTAAAATGCGGAGTATTTCATTTCGATAGTAAATCGGAGATAATTCACAAGAGAATAGATAAAATGAACATTTATTTAATCCTTAAAAACAATTAATATTTAAAATATATTTTTACACACAAAACTATAAAAACGAGATGCTGCCATTTTTTCAAAATAATTATTTTGAAAACTTTAAAAGAGATTTAAATTATTTTATTGGTAGAGATTTATTCTTTAATAAAAATTTAGTTATGTTTCTTATAACAAATTTAAAAAAAATTGATCCAAAATAATTTAGTTGATTTTTTAAAATAAAATGATTTAACGAAACAACACATTTCTGAAAATAATAATTAAAAAAATATTATTATTTGAACAACGAAAAAAATAGACTTGCAAATATGTTATAAATTTTTAAATATAAAAATAATGTGAAAAACTTACGACATGAATACCGAAAGGCGCGATATGACGTGAAAGTTTAAAAAAAATAAATTATAATGCAAAGCCCGGAAAATAAATTCGATTTTTCTAAATTTTAATTCGGCTTCCTATAAAAGTATTTTGAACAAAAATATAATTTTAATCCAATATAAATAGATTTGAAAAGAAATGCAATAAAAATCTATATTTAAATAAGGAAATTTATTTCAGAATTTGAAGCCTTTAAAAATTTTTCAAAAAAAAATTATGCAAATAAACTCTTAATTTTCTTAAAAATTGGCTCAAAATCACAAAAGATTAGGTCACTTTGGCTGATTTCACATTTTAACCAATTAACTCAAAGTTAAATTAGCGAGAACTATTTAATTATCAGGCATAATAGAAATGATAATTTATTTATAATTTCCTTTGGTGCAGACAGCAAGTGACTAATAAAGTAAATAATTCTTTCATACTTATAAATAAGAAAATTAATTTCTTAATATGACAAACTTCTAAACAATTAAAAAATTTTTTTTTAATATTTATTTTATATTCTTGGTAATTTAATAACATAAAATACAATTTAAAAAAGAATAAACAATAAACCATTTATGAAGATTTAAAAAAATATTTAACCAACCATTACAACAAACAAAATTAAAATAATAACAAAAATTCCAAATGCTTAAAATTTCAGAATTAGCGTTCTTGTTTTTAAAGTCACACATTGCCAAAAATTCCATTTTTAAGTAAATTTATTAGTTCTATAATGAGAATTATACATATCTTCCTTTATATAATAAAACTTATGAATTATATAATATAAATTACATAATTTCTGTTATCATTAATCATGTTCAAAAATGCATTCAAGCGAAATATTTTAAAAAGAGCTTTGCATAATGATGATGCGACGCCAGAATGCCTAAAAAATTTGCCCAGATTTTCCACGTGAATGCTCCAAAGAAAATAATAAAACTCAAACAATGAAAAGCAAAAAAAAATAATTAAATTTAAAAATAAATTTTAAAATAGACAAATTAGCGAATATAACACACTTTCAACAATAAAAAATACTATTATAATTAAGTAATAACCATTAATTAGATTAGCTATCAAAAATAAATAAAATAATTTGAATTGTAATATAAAAGCACTGAAAACCTATTAAATAGTGCCGTATAAATTGGGAAAAAAGTTATATGGATAGAGGTATTGTATTTATTCAATTAATTAACTTACACCATACCAGGTATGGCACAGAGTATACGATTTCCGACTTATTTAGAATCTGAATTCCGTTTTATAAAAATTATTGTAGAAAGTCGACAAATTATCGAAATTTCTTTTTAAAAATTTTTGGTGCAAATTCACAATGATAAAGGATAAAAAAATAATTAATTTTATATGTCGTTTCTGCTTTATTTTTACTTCCAAATGAAGCCCATAGAATAATCTTAATTTTTTCAAAAAATTTCTCAAAATCGCAAAAATAGCGAGTTATGGAGGAATCAAAAGTACAGAAATCGTTACTATAAAGGTTTTCAGAGCAAAATGAAATCTAACTGCCTCAATAACTAGGAGTCTTCTATAAGCCAAATAAATATTAATATAAAAATATTTACTTAAAGAATTTTTATAAATAAATTAAAGAAAAAAGTTGTGATTAATGTGATTTCAATTTTAAAAAATGAATTAAAATCGAAAAACAAATGAATAACGAAAATAATTCAATTTTTATTCTTTTAGACAATATAAAGTTTTCAACTTATTAAAATATGTGACTAAAATGAAGATTTAATCATTTCAAGAAATCTTGGAATAAACGAAGAAAAGTGAAAATTTAAAAAATAAATAAAAGCATATTTAATTTGTATAAAATTCAAAAAATGCATTCGACCTTGTTTTCGAAAGTATACAAACGATCACCGCCGCAAGAAGATAAATAAAAGGAATAAACTTATCAATTAAAAAGATAAAAAAATGTAAAATTCATTTTTGAAAAAAAGATTTATAAAAATATCATTTAAAAAAATAACAATAAATAAGTAATAAATAAATTGAAAAATCTTATAATTAATCGAAAAAAATTAAAATGAATAATTTGAGAGACAATATAGATAAAAGCCATTTTTTAGAAAACAAACCGATATGCTGTAAATGAAATCCATTAATATCCATTTTAAGAAAAGAAATATTAAATTTATAAGCATCAGATATTGAAAAATTTATGCAAAACTAAAACAATAAGTAAAATATAGGAGCAATTGAAAAACACAATTTTTAATTTAAAATTATAATTAACACTTCAAAAAATCTGTTTTTACGCCACTCAAACAATATATAAAAAGCCATGCACAAAAATATTAATATAATGAAAATTTACGTTTTTATTCTTTAAAATATCAACAAAAAATTCTAAACAGAATTAAAAAGTTTTTTATAATTTAATGAAATAACGCAAAAAATTGGATTTTTAAATGATTTAAATTAATGGTCCGATAATAAATATTTTTTCCCAAAAAAATAATGCGCATTTAAATCTGGAAAAAAGATATATTAACATTTTATCTTAAAATAAGTTTTTAAATATTAAAAAAAGCAGTAATATTATAGTAAATTTTACATATTATAATAAATATAAATAAACCCACAAAAAAAATTATAACAAATTCAGCAAATAGATGCAAGGATATGCAAGCATATTTCATTGAAAATAAAAAGTTTTCAAAATTTTTAGAAAAACACCTTGCAGAACAGAAAAAAAGGTGATCGCCGCTGCGAGGAAGAAATACAAGGATTGAGAGAATAAAAATTATATAAATTTTCTGAGAAAAACCAAATAAAAATACTAACTAATTTAATAAATGTATAATTATAATAGCGCTTATTATAATTGATAATTTTTTGTAACAAAAATAATGGAAATAAACTTTGAACCACATTGAAAATAAAATAAAAGTTACTCATGTATTTAAAAAAAAATTTAATTTCTTTAAAAGATTTTCAATTAAATACACCATTATTCAAAAGCTAAAAAAAGAGTTTTTATCGGGAGATCAAACTCAAACATGATAAACAGACTAATTAAAGACATAAATGAGTTAAAAGAAATATAATTTTTACCAAGAATGAATAAAGATTCAACACTAACATGAAGCAAACAATAATTTCAAACAAATAATTTATAATGACTGACTGATGCTGCAAATAAATAAAAAAGAAAGATGCTTGTAAAAATAATTATGTATCAAGTTACCACTAACAAAATCGAATAAACATATAGAGACAATCAAACGAATATTAAAACAATTAATTGAATGAAAAATTATTTAAAAGTATTTTCATGCGTGCGTTGAATAGAACTGTTTATATATAAAATCGTTATTATTAACAATAATTATATATATTAATAAGCAGAAATTTAATGAAAATAACTAAAGAGTTCATATAACAGAAATAATATACAAAATTATATCTGCTTATTATTATTTATTAATGAAATCATGAATGAAATAAAATTTTAAAATTCTATATTTAAAAAAATTTAACTTTGTGTTAATTTAAATTATAGGACGTTTAATTTATCACTAACATATTCTAGAGCGAAATGCTCAATTAAAAATTTACCAAATGATCTTTGATCTGAACAAGATCTCGTAATATGACTGGGAACAAGTCAAGTAATTTGAGAAAAATGCAAAAAGTTCAAACATAAATCAAATGGAAAAGAACAAGGAGACCGTTTAATGCCGCATAGCAAAGGTCATGAATTTTATGGAAGATGCGTGAGATAATTGTTTTTGAAAAGAATCAATTTGAAATTAATTAGTATTAGCAAAAATACAAATTTTTATTTTTCCAAATTAAAAAACTAATTAAATTTTTTTAAATAAATTAAGCAACAAATAAAAAAGACAAGAAAAATTAATCTTAATATAAAAAAAGAATTTTTTAAATAATTAAAAAATTAACAAATCAAAAACAAAATTTTCTATGAATAATAGGAAATAAGAAATGATCAAAATAAAACATATTTTTTTATGTACAGCAAAAGGTACAATTTAACAATTTCCCCAAAAAAATCTTTTTGACCGTTTCATTTTCCCTATTGAAATTTATAACGTTTCACTGCTAATTTAACTGTTTTTTCAGCAAGCAAATTTAAGCTAAAAATGCCTCTTACGGACGAACAAAAAATTTTCATTTTGAAATGTAAGCAGAAAAAATGGACGGACGCCGAAATTGGACAGCGAATCGAAGGAACCGCAAGTATATTATAACAATGATATAAATTTAAACAGATGAAGAGTACAAAGATAAAATCTAAAAAATGGATTCTTGGGCATGAGTTGGATTAAAAAAAGGTTTATGAGAAAATTATTACAGCTTAAATAAATAAACATTATAATTGATCAAATTATATAAATAAAATATTTTAAAACTTTTGATTAGAAATTATCAAAAAAGAAATAAATCACATAAAATTATTTTAAAATATAAAAAGAGTAATTTGTAATTTTTTTAAACTGAATTTGTTTTTTTTTAAATAACAAATTTAATTAAAGACTTAAATTTTATCTTTTTTCAAAAAAATGAATAAAGACCAAATATAAAAAATTAATAAATATAAAATTGATTATCAAAAATTAGAGCATTCCTATTCTTAGAAGAACCAAAGAAATCTTTTTTTAACATATAAAAATATAATTTAAATTTTTTCACTAAATTTCAATTATTTTTTAAAAATATTAAAGTTATGAATCACAAACCATCTTAACAATTGACGACGATGAAGGCTCAAATCTACCTTTAGAAAAAAAATTTAACCCAATAATATATGTTTGGAAAGAAATTTAAAAAATTATAAAAAAAATTGAATAAATTTAATAAAATTTCCATCAAGTAAATGTAACATATTTATAAAACAAATTGGAAAATGTTCGTAATAAATATCTAAATATAAGACATGATTTTTCAATATAATTGTTTTGAACAAGCACATGTAAAATCACACAAAATTAAATATTTTAGAAATTGCAAAGAACCCACAAACATAATATTTAAGTCACACAGAAAATAACTGTAATATAAAAAAATAGATTGAATGGTTCATAATCTTGAACATTAATTACATAAAAACGTCAAGATTAACAAAAAAATAGAAAATAAAGCATAATATTAAAAAAAGATTAATTGTTGGACAATCAATGCATAATTAAATATCAAAATTATTATAATATTCATTTAAATTGAACAGCAATGAACATAAGTTTCTCATATAAAAATATTATTTTAATGCTCGTTCAATACCATCCAGATTTAAATCTTTATCAAACACCAATGAATATTGTCGGAGGATATAAAGATTAAAATAAAAAAGAAAACAAACAATTAAAGATTTATGCGCAGAAAACTACTATTAAACAGCAATATTTTAAAAAGCAAAAATTATTTAAAAAATTAAATATTGCGAAATTGTGAGTAATAAACAAGAAAAGTTAATTTAAAATATTAAAGTAAAATTTCGAAAAATAAATAAAGTAAGTTCAGTGATAATTTAAAATAAAATAACAAAGAAAGACGTTAATGTAACTATTGAAAATTCATTTAATAAACAATGCAAAAAGATAATTTGAACATTTGTTCAAATATTAAATGGCAAGTTCACAAAATATAAATTTTTCTTAATTGTCGAACAATTCAGCGAGAAAAAAGTTTTAATGATTTAATAATTTTCATTATGATTTTTTTGTTTAAAATAAAATTTGACATTACTAAAAATTATTTTACATTGCATTATCAAATTCTAATCACACCATCACTACTCACTACTCATACGATTGTCCATGTCTTCACGAGAATACATACATATATGTGCCCCGTAAAAATAACAAATTAAAAATTAGTCACTGCTATTCATTCGACAAATATATAAATACTGAATTTTGTAGTTCGCCAAGGTACTTACCGTTTATTGAAATAAGTCAAATAAAATTTACAAATAAATTTTTACAACTACATATGACCTATATAAAAAATTTATGGAATGAAAAAAAGAGACATTAAAATATTATTTAAAAATTATTTTTTTTGTGCCCAAAAATTTCAGATGTACCTTAAGATTTTTGATAAAAAAAGTATTATCTATTATAGAATATTTTTTAATACTTTGTAAAAAATTCATTTAATTTAAAATTGAAAACAAACAAGTAAAAAAGCTATTATGAAATATAAAAAATTAAAAAGATTCGAATTAAAATATTTAAATAATAAAATACTAATGTGAAATAAATAAATATCTGAATTTTTTTTCTAAAATTAAATCGATATTAATTCCTCTATCGACAGAAATTAAAAAATTTAAGAAAATATTTTCATGCAAATAAAAATATTAATGAAAACAAAAGAACATTAATTTATATAATAAAAGAAAATGCTTTTTATAAAGTCATTAGCCAAAAAAGAAATAAGAAAACAAATACATTAAAGCAGTCTTCAAAAGCACTCTTTGATAAAAATTAGATCTAATCCATTTATTAAAAATATTTTTTCATTAAAATATGCAAAAATGACGCCTATAAAATTTTAGAATAAAATAGTGAAAAAAAAATTTATATCCGTTATTTTTTATACTTCGAATATAAATAAAATGAAAAAAAATAATATAAAAACAATTAAATTATGTAAAAACTAAGACAATAAAAACTTGGTAAATTGAAATGGAATTGTTATTTATATTGGCTCATAAATTTCAGATGAACCTTCTCTTTTTTTGCAGAAACTAATTTGTAAATAAATTAGCATCTATAATTAATTGGGCATTACTCATCTAAACAAACATTTTCATTAAAATTTATAAAATTAACTGCACAAAGAACGAAAGATATTTTATATTATAAATCAATAATCTCTTTTTTTTAATAAATCACTGTGATCGCGACCAGAAAATAAAAACAGCATTGCAACTAAAACATTCAGAATAATTCGGAAAAAAAAAAAGTTGAACAAAAAAAAATAAAAAGATCAAAAAGCATTGAGTTTAAAATTTATTTGAGGGAAAAAATACTATTCGGAAAAAACCCTGGCCATGAGAATAGTTAATACTAAAATGCAAATGTTATAACAAAGAAATATATTGGGTTTTAATATTATTAAAAAGTAACATTTGTAAAATTCGTAAATACATTTAATTAATGCTAAAAAAATTAAAATTATAAAAATAGCTCTTTAAAATTTAGGTTAGGAAGATAAATAACAGAATTCGAAAATGATGTAAAATGAATTTATTAATTGTTCAAATAATTAAGACCAAAATGTATTCCTACGAAATATTTAATTTCTGTCTAATTAATGAATATCTAAAAAAGTAATTTATCTTATAAATACATATAACCAAAATAATGTGAAAAATGAGAAAAATATAATTAATGAATTTACTTATTAAAAAACAATAAAATAGAAAAAGAGCCCAAACCGGATGTTTATTTAACATAGAATTAAAGTTCGATTAAATTTAAATCAGCCGAAATGGAAAATAAATAATTAAAATGGTAATTAATATTGATTAATTTCAAATCAAATTTAGTTGGTAAAAATTATTTTAATTTATATATTACATCGACAAAAGAATATCAAACAGCCCTTTGAGTCGGAAAAATATACAATACATGACATTGAGCATTACACTGAGTACATGTCATGTTCGAAATCATCACAAATTCTGAGCTTCAATAGGACAATAATTAATGCTAAATTAAAAATTAATTTAGAGTAAATTATAATGAAATAATAAGTTAAAAAATGTAAATTTATTTAATAAAATAATATTTTAAAAGAAAACATTGAGTTCTGTTTATAAAATATAATATATATACCTCATTAAATATATTATAACTTAATTTAACGTTGTTAATGCATCGGCCAAACTAAAATCAATTTTCCTCATACGAAGAAACAAAATTTCATGCGCGAGAGCACGAGAAAGGCCGATACATAAGGCATTAATGAAAGCTGATTAAATGTTAAACTAAACAGTTATTCGACAAGAAATAATAATACTAATTCTATCAAATAAATGTTGTAAAACCCAATGTAATAAAGAAATAAATAATTTTGTTGATTAAGTTTATTAAATAATAATTTTTTATTTGCGTAATTATATAAAAAATAATATGGATTTTAACTACGAAAGATAAAATTTTATTAAAAAATAATTTAAATGGTTAAAATAAAAATATTGTATTACCAAACATTCCAAGTAATTACCCTAATATCAGTCTAATAGAACACAAAAGAGAAACTTTAGGTGCCGCCGCCCCAATGTGCGTGTGGTGGACTCTGACTTAAATTGAAAAATTTTATGCAATTTATGAATTTGTTTGTTAGAAAATTATTCAATTATTTTAAATATTTTAACAATTATTTTCCAATTTATTTTATTATTATATTATTACATTTTTTTAGTATTAAGATATAAAATTATTTTTTTCATATGATTGTTCGATTTAGATTACAAAGTTTATGAGAATGTTTAAAAACAAAAACACTCGTATGAAAAAAGTAATTATTTTCAGATTGGTATCATTTCTTGAAATCCTCGACCATAAAACTTTTTTGCTTACATCGAAATAGACCGCTGGATTTTTATAATAATAATTTCTATTTTCTAATTAAATAACTGTTCTATGAAACTATTATTTTTCACGCTTATTCAACGTAGATTATAAAATTTATGTGAATTTTTAAATTTTTATTTTTTAATATTCTTCAATTCTTTTAAGCATCAAATATAAAGTAAGACTAATTAACCGATTCCTCTGTGTTTTTTTATTTCAATTTATTAGTATTTTAAATATAATTATTCCGTGATCATAAAGATGAACATTTATTAAGTTCGAAAACATAGTATTTTCAAAAACATAATCTTATATTGTTCCAAAATGTTTCTTATTATTTTTTAAATTTCTTTTCTTGATGACGTATTTTTGCCTATTATATAATTTTATGTGAATGTTTTAGTTTGACTATTTCTTATTCCTATTATCATACAAATTTTGGTTTTATTTTATTAAATAACATTAAACTTTTTAAGAATCCAGGTCATATAAGCAAGTTAAATATTCTTATTGTTTAGAAAATTCACTATTATATTAAGCTTTGAATTAATTAATAATTCAAAAAATATAATTTTTTCGTTTATTAAAATTTGTTAGTATTTCTTGGCATGGTTTGCCTATACAATAGTTTGTTTTTCTTTGAAGATAAAATTGAATGAATATGTTTTTTTTTATTTAATGTAATCTACAGATTTCGTATTTGATAATTGAAAATTTATTAACCATTCATCGTTCCAGATGAATATATGTTTTGAATTATTTAATAAACAAGGACCGAGTATATCTTAAAATTATAATTTTAACTTGTAATATAGTTCCTATATTGTTCATTGCCATGCGCATTTTTAATAATTTAAAAGATATAATTTTGCATATGCTTTTAATTTTTAAAACTTTAAAAGACAATTTTTTGTTTTTAAAAAACGCAATTATTTCATTTAAAAGTAATACATTATTTATTGACTTATTATTTATTATTTATTTTCATATATTTTATAAGTAACAAGTTGCTTTTGAAATTAAATAATTTAATTCTTTTTTTGAAGATTTTTAAATTCGCTGTCGAAATAGAAATATTATTTTTTGAAACTCGAAAATTTCTATAAAACACAAGTTTTTAAGTACATAAATTTTCACATTAAAGTTTAAAAAAATTGTTAAATTTAATTATAAAATTTTTTAAGTTTATATTTTTTTGTCGTTCTGAATGGAAATTTGAGTGGATATCATCCAAATCTCTGTATTAGTATCACGTTTTTAAAAATTTGAGTTTTTCGTCTTTTAAATTAGTATATAATAATTAAATTGGCATTTTTTGAAAATTAATTAAATAGAATATTGAACAGATTTAAAAATTATTCCATTTTACATTTTTTTAAATGTGAGATTAAAAAAACTATTTTTGATACCATCCACTACATTCGGTGATGACGCCATGAAATTTTCAATTCTCGCTTTCGGATGTTCTCGTTTTAATATGTATTTGTAAAAATTTATTTTTCATGATATTTTCGCATCTAAATTCCACCAAAATTTAAAAATTATTTATTTATATTTTATTTACTTTTTTAATTTTTTACTATATACAAAAAGTCCTCCATATTTAGTTGAAAATTTATTAATATATATTTTTCTCTTTATCTTTCAATAAATTTATTTTTCAATTTTAATCTTGCCATCGTTGCTGAAGTCCTCACATAGTCGAATCAATTTTTTTAAATTTTATAGCAAAATATGATTTAATGCTGTTATTTCCAGTCATTAATCGCTAAGTATATTAATAAATAATTATATATCTTTTTGAAATATAATTTTATTTACATTTTAATTTTAACATTATTAAAAAAAGTCCTTCAATAATATTCTATTTTTCTCTTTATCTTTTAATAAATTATTTTATTTTTTCATTTTAATCTTGGCATCGTTGCTGAAGTCCTCACTTAGTCGAATCAATTTTTTTAATTTTATAGTAAAATATGATTTAATGCTGTTATTTCCAGTCATTAATCGCTAAGTATATTAATAAATAATTATATATCTTTTTGAAATATAATTTTATTTACATTTTAATTTTAACATTATTAAAAAAAGTCCTTCAATAATATTCTATTTTTCTCTTTATCTTTCAATAAATTATTTTATTTTTTCATTTTAATCTTGGCATCGTTGCTGAAGTCCTCACTTAGTCGATTTAATTTTATAGCAAAATATGATTTAATGCTGTTATCATTCCAGTCATTAATCGCTAAGTATATTAATAAATAATTATAGAGTTATATGTTTTTGAAATATAATTTTTAAACATTATTAAAAAAAAAAGTCTTTAATAATATTCTGTTTTTCTCTTTATATTTTAATAAATTATTTTCTGTTTTTGCCTTTTAATCTTGTGGTTCGGCGGAAAACTCCCCACTCGCGCATTTTGCTCATGGATATGCAGTGAACAGTGCATTCAAGCATATTTCCTTGTTTTTGCACCACCTTTTGAAGAAGAACTCAGGTACAAATTGAAATATTATGAAAATATTTTGAAGAATTTACTAATTTTCTCTGTTCAAATAATTATTTATTTAATTATTTTGCTATTTCTTTTATTTTTTATTTTTAATTCCGCTGCTTTTATTAATTAAAATAATTTAATTGTTAAATTACTTGGACTCGGGAGTTTGTTCAAGTTGTCGACCAAATGAACTCAGAAGAACATTATTTAAATTGTCAGTAAAAAGTTCAAAATTATTGATTAAATTCTATTAAATTATTATTGGTTATTTATTGATGTCGATTATTTTAGTTTATGAGTCATTTATTTTGTTGTGTTATTCACTTTAATGCAATTTTATAGGAAATTAATATTTCTATTTAAATTTTTTCATATTATTAAATTGTATTACTAATGCTTCTTTTAGGAAACTTATGTTATATTTTCAAAAATTTATAATTGTTTTCTAATGATTGTTTTTCCTTTAAATTTGTACTACATTTTTTCATAAATATTTCAAAACTGCAATTATTTTATAAAACAAGTTAAGTTTTTATTTGAAAATAATTTTACTTTCATTTTAATTTTTACTTGCAATTATTACTGTTTAGTTTTTTAGTTGTTTATTGTTTTTATTTAAATTTCTTTCTCATGGCCATTCGGCAAAAACAAATGGCGCCTGCTAAGGGTAGTTTTTTGATTTTTCTATAAATAAAATTCTGTTAAATGAATTTTACTGAGTGCTTTTCTCTTAATAAATTTATTTTAAATTCATATTTTAACAATTTTTATGAAAATTTAATTTTTCGGATATGCGTTTTTGAAATTTGAATAGGAAAGTATTAAGGAGTCTATTCTTGGTTTTCTTTACAGATAACTCGGACATTTTATCGTATTTTGTTTTTTTACGGTGGTTTTCCAATTTTTGCCAATAAATATGATAATACAATGCAGTGCTTTCAATCAATTTGTAAACCAATAATGATTTATTACTTCAAAAATGTTCATTAGTATTATTGCATAGTTTTGAAATCACACGCAATAAGTATTTAGGTATTTTATTTAAAAGTTACTTCTGTAATTTGATCATAAATTAAATGGCATCTCAAATTTAACCTAAGAAAAAATATTATTTTTATATCAAGAAATTTTATAATATTTTTTAAGGTAAAATATTAAAAAGAAATTAATTTTATTACTTTTAATTAAGGATACCCATATTCATTTTTCAAGCTTTTAAGCTGCAATGATTTATTTTTTGGTTTTTTTCTTTTTGGAGAATGAATTGCATTGTGCTGTCTGTCGACTTCACAGGTTGGTATTATTTTCATTTTATTAGATTTCGAATTTTGAGAAAAATTTTTGCATTCAGCATGTTTTCGTAATAATATCATTATTTACCACTTAATTTTGATTTTATTCGTTTAATTCTTGTTCTTTGTAAGAGATAAAAAAATTTAGTCGAAATCAAAAATTACATCTTTCTTTCTTTATTTATTTGTTTCATTAACATATTATTAATTTATCTTTAAAAAATATGAATAAATAATTAATAATTCTCGCCAGTAATGAAGTAGAAGATAATTTACATTTATTCTAAGCATGGAAAGCATTGTTTAAGTATAAATTTGATTTTTTATTTCTTGAAATTTTATTTTATCAATAATATTAAATGATAAATTCTGAATATTATATTTAAAAATTTGAAATGGTTCATCAAAACACAATCTTACGCTTTTCCCATATGAAGTAATATTCTCGAAAAAATGAGTCGTCTTTGTATAGTTCTGCGCCCTAAGCGGCCGACATTGATTCGTTGAATCTTTGCTTATGACCATAATAGGCCTTTTTATAAAAGATATTTAATTGAAATTTGCAAAAATATTTAAGAAATGTAATGTTAGCTGTTAGATTGTTTCATTGATTAAAACGCGAAAAAACGAAAAAAAATTTAGTTTTTTTTTAATATACAATATTTTAGCAATTAACAAGCATATTTTTTGATTATTTCGTTTACAATATTAAGTTTTTCTTTTATCATATTTCAGCAATTATTATTAAATAATTGAGTATTTCTAGAACTGGATTTTATTAATATTAAATTGTTCTATTCTTATAAAGAAAATATCATTTTTTAATAAAATTACAACTTTGAAATTTTGATAATCTTGAAAATTTATATGATTTTTTTCTTGCAAATAATTTCATCTTAATTGGCCACAATGTGATGCGACTTTGGCTACAACACGATGCGCATGTGGAAATTCTTCGTGTTTCCTACTATAAATCGTTTGGTCTTATTTGTAATTTTAATATTTGTTAAATCTACAGAAAATTTTAGTATTATTTATTTCCCTGAAAGATTCCTAAGTTTATGTTATGGTAGTTTATTTGTGTATTTGTTTTTGATATATTTTTTTCATTTTATTATAATTAAAATATTAACAATTAAATGTTATGTGTTGGAGATTTTATTGGATTAATATTTCACTTGGTAAAATCCCTCTATTTCACTTGGATGCAAAAAACGTGCATTTAATTTTTAAATTTTCCCTATGTTATTAACTTAATAAACCATCTTTCTATGTGTACTTTTTTTATAATGTTTGTTTTATTGCCTTATTGTAATTAATTATTCTCTTATTTAGTTTATTTTTCGACGATGCTATATTAATACCTATTCTTCATATTAACAATCAATAATTTTTTTTCATTTTGCCTTTTATATAAAATTATTTTAATTAAATTTTATTTATTAAGCCTCACAGAACTAAAGGGACGATCTTTTTAGATTTAAATTTATGTGATTATAGTAATAATATATAACAAATTTGTAGTTTATCTTTCAAATTAGCCTTTAATTTTTATTTTTAACTGCGATTTTTTTCTTTAATCTGGTTGCAGGCAGTTGGATAATATTGAATGGGGCAGTTGGATGATATTGAATGGGCATTATTAGAATACGTGTCAGTATTTCATTTTATTAATAATATTTAATTTTCTATTTTTTCCATGGAAATTGTTTTCTCGAATTTTTGAATTATGCATTTTATTTCCATAATTTTCTCGCCATCAGATAGCCTTTTCGCAATTGTTTGCAGGAAAAAATTCGAAACTAAAAATCTATTAACGAATATTTTTATTCGTTATGTATTCAGATTTATATTAAGTTTCTTTTTGTTCTATAAAAAGTACAGTTCTCCTTTTTTGACCTCGAACTTTTGGATAGATTGTAGAAAAAATTATTTTAAATATTTTTACGGCTCAGAAATTAAAAAAGACTTCTTAATTTATTAGTCCAATTAACATGAAAATTTCGAATTACGGCATAACCATCTACATATTCTGATAAGTACATCTTTTTAAATTAAAAATGGTTTTATAAAAATAGACTTTTAATATATACTTTAAAATTTCAATTTCTTTTAATTTCGTTTTAAACCCTTTTCAAAATCTCCAAATTTGTTTATACTCTTATTTTTATTTAAGCATTTTTACATTGAATTTTCTCTTTATTTAGTTTAAATCTGATTCTAATATTAATTTTGCGGAATGATTTTAATTTCTCTTATCATTTTTAATTTAAAAAGATAAATTATAAATTATTTATTATTTTTTAATTGTGCACTAATTAATTGTCCAGTAACTCATTTGTCTGATAAATTGTTCTTGCCGGTTTTAGTTATTATTTAAATTTCTTATTTTAATTTAATCAATTATCTTGCGCGAAGAAAATTGATTGCGTCATTTTTTATGCCTTAGGAGTTATTTTATTAAAAAAAATATTTATGTTATTATTTTTTCTTTATTTATTATATAAATTTTTTTGTTCATTGAATTAGTTTATAACAAATGCATTAAAAATTAATAATTTTATTATTAAATGTAATTTTTAGTGTTGTTACATTTTAAGAATTTGTTTTTAAGTAGTTTATTTCGAGAGTAAAATTTAAAAATTATGTTAATTTATTTATTTTTCTTATATTTATTCTCAATATAATCAAAAAATTTATTTGATCTGCTTCAAAATGTTTTTTTTTATAACAATGTTTTATAATTAATTTTTATTTGTTTTAGGTTGTAGATTTCTATTTAGTATTACTTTAGATCAATTTTTTGCATTGCCCTAAAAATCTTGTACAATATGCAAGGTACATTGCGACGCACACTGGCCTTCTAATTTAAAATAGCTTAAATTTGGAAAATTGCTTAATATGTATTCTTTTTTCACGTTTCCCTTACATTTTTTCTCATCAATTCAGAAATTAGTTTTTATTTTAACATCTTTTTGTTTTTCAACTAATTACTCCCATTCAATTGTACAATTGAGCCACATCCATCAATTTGTTGTATACAATTTTTTATAAAGTTTACCAATTTTTTTTTAATTTTGCTGGCTAATAGAGAAAAAGCTGCGCTATCGAATAGTATAAAGAATTAAAATTTTATTGCCCTTAAGCAAAGTTATGCCATGTTTTGTCGAAAAGTTTCGCTAAAATGGCGGATTTAACGAAATAACCCAAAACGTTTTTACACCAGGGTTACCCTTTGTACTTATTTGTAAGTATTGTACTTATTTGAGCTAAAAGTACTTATTTTGTACTTATTTTTAGACTCAAAAAAAATTCCGATTTTTATAGCAATATTTGAGAGAAAAATTATGTTTTGAAGGGAATTTTATAAACAAAATCGTAACAAGTTCACTAAATATTCTAAATTTCGAAATAAAGTTGGCACCCACAAAATTTTCAAGGCAGGGATGGGACGGAATTCCGATTTCCGGCTTCCGATTTCCGACATTTTTGGGGTCGAAATTATGATTTCAGAAAAATTTTTGGTTGTCGAAATTCCGTTTTCTGACATTTTTGGGGTCAGAATTACGATAACCGAAAAATTTTTGGTTGTCGAAATTCCGACTTTCGATTTCCGAAATTTTTGATGAAAAAAGTCGGAAATTTTCGGTAAATTTTTAAAAAAAGTTTTTTCAAAAATTAGTAATTTTTGTACAATTCTGTTAATAAATAGAACTAAAATTTCAATTTTTCTCCGTCGGCGCCTATTGGCACCGCCGGACCCTAAAAATCCTTAATTTTCTTGTAATATTGCTCAAAATCGCTAAATTTGGTTATTTTTGGATAATAAAATCTCTTAACAAATCGCATTAAAAATTGGAAAATTTTTCCCGGCGGCGCCTATCGGCACCGCCGGATGCCCTGCCTCCCCCCGGTTCGCCAAAATTCTTTGAAAAAACGCACCGCAAAAAAAAAAAAACAATGTAAAATGACATGAAAAATTCGAGACTTGGACATTTCGTGGCCTTGGACTGCGCAATGCAGTTTTATGACGTTAAACAGAGTTTTAAAAAATGTACTTATGTTCGGCCATAAACAATTTTATGTGCCATGAACAGATCAAAAAGTTTTTCGCCTATTCTCAAGTGTTGGCAGTTGCAGGAATTCTAATCTATTTTGGTATGGAATTGGTGGAAGGCTGCATTTAAAGAATACCCTTTTGGTGAAATTTTTTGGCACTTTTCGATTTTTTAATATTTTTTTGTAGAGACGGATTCCAAACCTCCGGACAGTTCGGCGTTTGTTTGTTCCATCAATCTGGGTCGTTTTATATTATTTATTGAGTTTATTCATTTATCTAAATTAACCTTTTTATTTCTGTGTATTTTTTATTTATTTCTGAGTTTATTAGTTTTAAAATTACTTAAAAATTTTCATCCAAATCAAATAAGTTTATTCACTTGGTTATTTTGAATCAATAAGTTTGTATCGTTCGCTCTTCATAATATTGAGAACGCAAAATGATTATTGCGTTGATTAGGCTTAGTTGATGCGGTTATTTAATTATTTTTTAATTTTATTAGTTTTTATTTGTTGTCTGTTTATTTAATACCACTTGCTTGGAAACTCAATTATGCATGTAAACTTCTAAAATACAAATATCTATTAATCAAATTTATATTATTATCACTATATTTAACCTTGCTGAACTAACTATAAGTTTATTTATTTCTATTTTTATATGCGTTCCATTTATTTCATTTTCCGACTGAAAAATGAACAAACTTTTATTTTTATTTTCAATTATATTTTGCATTAAAATAATGAGTAATGTTTATATGTTATTTCGTACCTTCTCTTTTTGTAAGCTTTTCTTACTGTTGAGATTAATTATCAGAATTTTTCTGTCTTATGTTTTATGTATTTATTTTTCTATAATTATTAATTGATTCTTAATTTTCTTGATTCTTGGCAACCATTCAGTCCGTTGTTGTGGGTGGTTTTCAGGTGAATTTATATAAAATATTATTTCTAATCTTATATAAATTTATTTAAAAATTTCTAAAATAATTAATTCTAAAGCTGTATAATAAAAATTTGTTTAAATAATTCATTCTTGTTCTAATTATTATCAGCTTCTTGACGTGTGTTTATTTTTATTCAAATTGAAAATAAATGATTTTTAAAATCAGTAAATAAAATTTCTTTTAAATAATTCATCACATGTCCTCTGGCACAATCTTCTTAATTTTTGCAGAAGTCGTTTGGATATTTTAAATTTATATTTTTTGCAAAATTATAATCGATTTTAAATTTAATCATTTAGTTAAAAATATGTATAGTCGAGAGTAAATCTCTTGTATAAGCCTTTTGTAACGCTCTACCTTTCATGAAAGGTCCATTAAATTAGTTTAGCTTTTTTTATACTTTATAATTGTCATTTATTAAAAATATTTGAATAAATGCAACAAATGATTTGTCATTATTTTCCAATTTTATTTTGTTTATGTAATAATAAATCAGTTATATATTTACTACTTAGAAAGGATAGAATTTTAATAATTTACTTTTAGCTCTAATATAAATTGAAATGCTTGCGAGTAACTCCAAAGATGATTTATTTTTGTTTTATATATTTTATATATTTTAAAATAGTTTGAATTCTTCAATGAATTGAATTTATTTAAATTTTCCAGTATTTATTAACTTTCTCTATAGAATATTTTTAATTATTAACTCTGAAGTATCATAATTTTAAATTTTCGAAGTATTATTTTCTTTTATATGCGTCCTTATTTATTTAACTTATTTATTATTTATAACAATAAATATTATTACTCATGCCGTGTAGCTTGTTAAGTGATACCACTTTTCTCTTTAAATAGATTTATATTTTTGATCTTAGTATTATTTTATAAAAAATTTTCATTTAATTTCTTTTCAACAATTAAATAACAGGCTCTTATTTTATTTTTCACAATTTCTTTCTTGTTCTGGTCATGTTCAGATTTTTTCAGTCAACTTTACCATTTAGTTTTATTTTGTTTATATAAATAATTTTTATATTCTAAATGCTTGGTTTCAATAGAATGAATAATGTCGGGAATAATAATTGTTTTTTTTAGAAAAAGCCTCATATGCTGCAATAATGTGGTTTTATTTCTTATATTGTTTTATATTGATTCTATCAATTAATGTTAAATTGGCAATATCATTTGCTGCCCTTCAAAATTACGTGAATAATTAATTGAACATTTTTCAAAGTATGAAAATTATGTATTTTGTTATATTTTATATTACGGTTTCATCAACTTTTTGCAAAAAACAAATGTATAATTTTATTGAATTTTAAGAATATAAAAGATTATTTATTCAATCTTTTTGCCTTTGAGCATCACCGGCACTTTTAGTTTTCTGAATGAGCTTTAAAAATCTGAATTAATTTTCATTTCTGTTCACTCAAACAAAGATGATTTTTTAAACTATTTTTAATTTATTACAATATTTTGGTAAATCTAATAATAAATCTCTTAATTTTTCTAAAATAATCTATGTCTGGGAAATTTTAATTTAAGGTAGTAAAATTTTTGCTTTTTATATATTACAAAACTTTTAATTTTTAAACAATCCATAATTTCTTATTATACAATTTGATTATAATTTATGTTTTCTTCTTCAAATATTTTCATTAAAATTTTTATGACATTCATCAATATACATTTTCGATCATTGTATAGTTTCTGTTGCAGCATATGTGCATGCAAATCTGTTTTCTTTTCTTTTTTTATATTGAGAAAAATTTAGCAAAAGACCTTTTTTATTTGATTTCATCAGAAAAATAATTATCTTAAAAATAATAATAATATTTTATCATCTTTTTTAATAAAACAATTTAATTTTTATTGCGTATTCTTATCATTTTAATTTTAATTTTTTCCTTTTGAATAAAATGTTGCCACTTTTAATAAAATTTTGTTTAAATAATCTTTAAATTATAAATTTATAATATGGTTAGTTAATAAGCATGTCTTCACAATGTTATGAAAAAAAAAATTAATCTAAGCTTTTAACAAACATTTGGTAAAAAAATTCAGCCCAATTAACGACGTACAAAAATATAATAATATATTATTAATCATAATATTTATAAAAACGTATTATTATGTGTGTTTTTTTTGATTATTATATTTAAATTAATTACTATATCTGTTTATTTGATCTATTATTCGATTTTCTTTCGAGTACTATTTTGCTAGTTTGCAGAATGTTTCATATTTCACTTCATATTATAATTTTTTTCTTTAAAATATATAGAAATTATTTTGAGTAATATTTTAATAATGCTTATTTATATTGTCTCTTTATTTCAGATGGAGTTAAACTATCTTTTACCCATTTATTTCTATTAGTTCATATTGATTAGGGTCATTTAGAACTCTTTATTTTCAATCAATAATTAATTGAAAGATTACAAAAAACATTATTTTTTTATTTATAATTATTCCTTTCATTTTTATATTATATTTTAATATATATTCTAAAACGCAGCATATTATTTTCTTTTTCATAGCTTTTAATTGATATTTTTGTATAAATTTTGAAAAATCCTATTCAAATTGGTTGTAATTTGATTATATAATTTATATCATCTATTTGTCAGAAAAATATTATTTATTTTTTCAACTCCATTATGTCTATAGGCAGTAGCACAATATTCTAACAACGCAGCATATTATTTTTTTTCATAGCTTTTTGTTATAATTTGATATGACATTGTTTTGATTTTATTGTTTTATGCACTCGATGTCTAGCAGAATCCATCCATCTTAATTTTGCGGTGCTTTGGCTTATGCATAATTTATGTTTTTAGTTTTTATTTAATTTTTTATATCAATATCATATATGATTTTGTAAATTATATTGTGCATAATTGTTTTATCTTTTACAGCGTTCTGAACTCATTCTAAGGTTATTATGCATTTGTATATTTAAATATTACAAATAAATTTTATTATTATCTATTAATAAACGTTTAGAAACTCCAATGAGAGTAATAAGCGCCCTCGGTGGTGTCTTTCATTGTTCCGAATGCTTGTATCAAATTTGTAAATATAAAAAAATTATTTATTATATTTTTTCATCTTTATTAAAATAAATATTTTTCTTTATTAAAAATAAATATTTTTACATTTATTTTACTCAAAATTTTAATAATTATCTCTTCAAATGAAATGTGTTAAATTTAATTAGAAAAAATGTTTTATCATATTTTATTTTTTACATAAATTTTACGGCTTTTTTTTATATTTTTTTCGGCATCCATGTTTAATGAATGAGACTTTTTTTTATAAGAAAAATTAATAATCTTAACAGAATAAGTTTTATTATTCGTGTATTATGTATTATTTGGTTTAAAAAATATTCTTAAAATAGGAATTATATTTTTTGTTTTTTAATTTATTCTTTTCTCGACTTCTCAATTCTTAATTGATGGTTCTCTATCATTGGTGAGTCCGTGGTGCGACTTTTGGGGATTTGCAACTTGGGGACCCGACATTTGGGGACCCGACTTTTGGGGATCCCGACATTTGGGGACCCGACTTTTGGGGACCCGACACTTAGGGAACCCGACATTTGGGGATCCCGACATTTGGGGACCCGACTTTTGGGGACCCGACACTTCGGGAACCCGACTTTTGGGGACCCGACACTTAGGGAACCCGACATTTGGGGATCCCGACATTTGGGGACCCGACTTTTGGGGACCCGACACTTCGGGAACCCGACATTTGGGGACCCGACATTTGGGGACCGAACGACATTTGAGCAAAAGGCACTTAAGGAAACCACGGACATTTGGCAACCCGACATTTAGGGACCCGACATTTGGGGATTTTAATAAAACAAAAAAAATATTAAAAAATTTAACAAAATTAGACAAAATTACGTCTGCTTTAGCCAGAGTTAATTCCATTGCAAAAAAAATTAATTAATATTTTAAAAATTAACTCTGTTTCCGGACTCACCGCTAGGAGGCGCAGAATTTTGAGCCTATACTAACCACAACACAATAGA
This sequence comes from Heterodera schachtii, assembly GCA_023374025.1. Classification (NCBI taxonomy): domain Eukaryota; kingdom Metazoa; phylum Nematoda; class Chromadorea; order Rhabditida; family Heteroderidae; genus Heterodera; species Heterodera schachtii. Next base: position 648,581 of record SIJG01000059.1, on the reverse strand, counting down.
AAAACCACAATACATTTTTCACTACAGTAGACCTTTTTCCAATTTTTATTTAAAGTGCCTTTCCCAAGGGCCAACAGGATGTGAAAACAGAATTAATCACCATTTGGGTCGTCCCAATTCTCAAAATCATTGCGCATAAGTCAGTATTGCAACGATCTGAGATGAGCAAGAATCTCATCTTCGTTTGGGTTCTCAATGGCATCAAAGCCTTCAACTAAATTTCTGATAGCCAAATCATTTTCACGGTATGTTTTCTTCCGTTCTCGAATTTTTATCCCTTGAGTTGGGTCCAACTCATACTGCCGCAGCTTATCGGCTGCGATTCGCTCTTCTTTCTTCAGAATAGTGATAACTATGATAATTAAAAATATTAAGCTGATTAAACGCGATTTTCACTTCGATAATGGCGGATGCACACTGTTAAATTGCATTCTTAAAGCCAAATGGAACCCTTCTTGGGCGTTATTTGTGCGCCCCAAGTCCTGAATTCTGCGCCTCCTCGCGGTGAGTCCGGAAACAGAGTTAATTTTTAAAATATTAATTAATTTTTTTGCAATGGAATTAACTCTGGCTAAAGCAGACGTAATTTTGTCTAATTTTGTTAAATTTTTTAATATTTTTTTTGTTTTATTAAAATCCCCAAATGTCGGGTCCCTAAATGTCGGGTTGCCAAATGTCCGTGGTTTCCTTAAGTGCCTTTTGCTCAAATGTCGTTGTCGGGTTCCCGAAGTGTCGGGTCGGGTCCCCAAAAGTCGGGTCCCCAAATGTCGGGATCCCCAAATGTCGGGTTCCCTAAGTGTCGGGTCCCCAAAAGTCGGGTCCCCAAATGTCGGGATCCCCAAAAGTCGGGTCCCCAAATGTCGGGTCCCCAAGTTGCAAATCCCCAAAAGTCGGGTAGCCGGTGAGTCATAGAATTTATAACTTTTTTTTTAAATATGTTGACTTGATAATTGTTATTACAAAAATGATATAAAATTTTTCGCATCAGAAGTTAAAGTTACAATTTTATTTTTTATGAAAATTTTTTTGTTTGTTTTCAGTTTTGCAAACTAATTTAAGTGTTCATTTAAATGAACCACTTATAAATCATAAACATGTAACTTTTTCAATTTTATATTTTATTAATTGTATTACTCATGAGTCATGATCAACAAATAGATAAGTTTTGTTATTTAAAATTAAAACTTTTACTATTTTGCTTTACAAAATCTATTCTTCTTCTGTGTTAGAAAACAAAGGTCAGGAATTTTTTTTGTTTGCGTAGCTATCTGCTTTCCTCTTATGTTTCAAATTTGACTATTTTGTTATTTGCGTTTTTTTAATTTTATTTTGAATTAAATAGTTGTAATACCAATTGGTCCTTTGCAATATTAATCTTTTTTTAATACGAATTTGTTACTTGCAGTCGGCACAATTACATGATACGTAAATTCCATGGTCGTAAATTGAATTATGATGAAAAATTTTATATAAAATTACTCAATAAATTATTTGCTGTATTGTCATCGCGTGCAACTTTAATACATTTTTAACAAAAATAAAGGAAATCTAAATGGATTTTAAGTTGAAAATTTGTAAATTTTCGTAAAATTAATATTTATTAAAGAAAATTTCGTAAATAGGATGCTTGAAAGAATTGTTATGTGATTTTCATTAGAATTTTTTCAAACGTCATTATTTTAGAAGTCTTTGAAAAATAGAACACGGTACCATATTCTTTATAATGGATATAAAGTCATGGTCATATGTTTAGCATCAGTGCTAATAATTGGCTAAAATTTTACAAATTGACCCATAAAATCTTTTAACAGAGAGCCAATGCTAAGTATATGATAACGATCGATAGCATATTCAATGGGCTTTCAAATGATACCAAAAAAGTTCAAATCCATTACCTTCAGCGAATATACAATCAGGTAAATTGTACCTTACCCCTATTTTTGCGTGGTATATGTTTAGCATCAAAAGTTTAATAGGAAATATTCTGAAAAAATAATTGCTAGGCTAACTTTTTATACTGAAGATTTAAGCAATCGTTTGATATATCTTTTTGTATTTATTGAGCGTAGAGATTTGATATTACTACAAAATTATGCATTTAATTTATTAAAATGATATTTTGTTATCAAGATCTTCATCAACAAGTTTAATTTTGTTACTGTTTTTCTTAATTTATTAGATATTAATTAGTAGTTTAAAAGAAATTAATTGTTTTAATAAATAATATTCCTTTTATTTTCATTCAACAATTTGAAATTCGTTTTAAAATATAAAATAAGGAAAGTTAAAGCTAACTTTTTAACTTTATTCTCGTCGTAGTTTATCGGATCTCCGTAGAAGTTGCTTTCTTGAGCTGTCAGTTACATTTAATCTAATTTTTTTTATTTTAACTAATATTCGTTAATATTGCAAAATATTTTTAGTTTTATTTTATTTTATTACTATCTGGTTAACATGTTTATTAGAATTTTCTATTAAAAATCATTCATATTAACTTGAAATATAGTATTTAGTTTCTGATCCCGGCTGGAGATAAAAGTTATTATATGAAAGTTGACTGGTAACTGGTTAATTATTTATTTTATAATTTATGATTAATGCATCTTCAATAACATTTTCAAAATTAATAGAAAAACACAAAAATGATGAGCACAATAATCCAGTGGTTTTGTGGTGCGTCTTCAATGAGTTGTTTTTTTTGTGAATTAAAAAATGTAAAATAATTATTATATTTTTTTTCATTTTTAAATTGCGTTTTAGAAATTAAATATGAATAATAAATTTCATTATATTATTTTTAAAACTGATGAGTTTTTTAATTATTTTTTTTAGTTTTTTGAAATCGCTCCGAGGGTATCCACCCTCGCACAAATGCATAATGTTTGATGGTTTGAGGTGCAGAATTTTCCGACGAAATATTCCACGTTTTCGAAGAATTGATTTGGATTTATATTTACTTTAATATTCAGTTTATTTATTGTTTTCCGCTATTTTCTTAATTCAATAAGCGAAGCATCATTCACTATCTATGAAAAACCCGGTAAAAAATTTTAATTAATTTTTGTTTTCTGTACATGCATTATTATTCTGCAGAATACACGCAATTCTAAAAAAATTCTATGATTTTTTTATTCGTCAATTTATCTATGAAATTATTTTTAGTTTAAAATTGTTGGCGAAAATAGCCTTTGCCTCGAACTTAAACTACCTCTGGTATCAACAATATTTCTCTCTATAGCATTATATTGATAATTTATTTTCAATATTTTTTATCATATGACTTACTTGACTTATTTCAAACTTTCAGTTTATAATTTTAATTAGATTTTTTACTATTTTTAAACATAAAATATTTATAATTCAAAAAAGTATATATTATTATTACAAATGTTATTCAAGTATTTATTTTTTACTTAAATTTGTGTTTAGTTTTATTTTAATTTTTATTTAAAATCTCAAGAAATTGTTGAAGGCAAAATCTTAAATTTTGTTTTAATTTTGTTAAAAAATAAAAAAGTTTGTCTAACAATTTAGCGAAATGGAAAATAATAGATTTATTGAGATATTTACACATTTATTGAGTAGTTTTGTTCAATTTAATAAATATTGTTGGCTTTTTGGGGGTTTTATCAAATATTTTTGAGATATTTTTTGATAATCTTTAATTACGAATAATTAATTTGGCAGTTCTCGACAATTAATAAAGTAAGAAACATGGTTTAGACTCAAAATTTGCAAAAATATTTAAGAGAAAACTTATTAAAATAAGTAAAATTTATCTGTATTAGCAATTTAAAATTTTTTTCTAAGTTTTTATTTTTGTATACTTTTTTATCTAATCATTGATCCATTACTATGTCTGGCAATTAAGGTCATTTATGCTTTCAGGCGGACAAGCGGTCGGACATATCCAGCTAGCTTCCAGCAACTTAGTATATTCAGTGTTTTTCTAAATATTGTTGTTTACAATTAATTGTCTTATTTTTACTTTATGATTTTCCAACCTTTAATTATTTGATGATCTGATACCCTTTCAAATATCTATAATACTTATCATATTTAATTAATATTATGCAAGAGTTGTTTTTAAAAAGTTTAGTTTCACTTTATTTTTATTCTTGCAAATTTCCAGCACTTTTTTAAAATTTATTGTAAAAAAAGAAATTATGCTTAAAGAGATTAATTCTGCCTGCTGAAACATAGACTTCTTTTCTCGCCTAGAACTGATCTGCTTTATTCGTGCTGTTGGATTTATTTATTTTATAATTCTATATCCAAATATATCGATGAATTAATTTTATTTTGTGTAATCTTTAATTGATTTGGTATTTTTATTTAAGTTTATTCACATTCATATATTTATTAAATTATTTCTTTATCTTAATTTTATTAGTATGATTTTTATCATTGAGTAAAAAATTTAAAAAAGTTTCATAATTATGTGAATTTATTTAAAATTCACTTCTTTTGGTCAGAAAATTTGGATCAAAAAATGATACGATCAAAATACCTTAGCATTTGAATTGAATTTCTCATTTCTCCTTTATAATTTTTCTGTTTTTTAATTTTTTAATATTTTATCAATGATTAAGTTTTTATTTTCAATTAGGTAGATTAATTATTATAAAAATTCTTTTAATATTCGAGGCATAAATTTTATGTTCAATTTATTTTCCTTGTTAATATAGATAAATTTTTTAGCATGTTTAATGAAAATAAAACTTTTTTCATTGGAAAGTTCAATGCATCAAATGATAGTTAGCCCAAGAATGTTGCCGTTTCGTATAACGGTCATTTTTTTTTTCTTAAGATTTAATTAGTTCGTTTTATCGAATTTTTAAAATTTTAATACAAAACATTCTTATATTAATTAGTTTAAATTTTTTATGTATTTTTATACGAAATTTTAATAAGCTTAAGATTTTTAAATAATATGTATATATTGTTTATTCGTGACTTTCTAGAGTTTAAATTGTGCAATAATTTAAGCTAACGGAATATTAATTTATTATTATTATTTAAATTGTAATTTAATAAAGTGTCTTTTGTTTGCAACAATTTATTTTTTATATGAAATAAATTAATTTTTATGTCACTACTAATTATTATTTTCTTGTGTTGTTGATTTTTCCTCTTTTGATTTTAAATATACATACATATGAGATAAAAGTTTTGTTTTTAAATATTTATTTATGAAATATATTTTTTTATTCAAATTTGCCGATAAAAACGTTATTATTAAAAAATTATTTAATTTTCCTTATCGTATTCAGCAACATTTATACCTCTTCTGCAGCTTTTATTTTGTCAAAAAAAATTATTTGTGGTAAAATAGTCATGGTTAAAAAAGCATAACTTCAAGGAATTTGTTTATAAAAATAAATGGGTATGAAAAATTGGAAATTGGTTTTTTATCTCATTTTAATATATTGTTCGGTCTAATTTTATATTATTTTAATTTTCATTCTTTTCTTCTATATAAAATTTTGCTTTTAATATGCTCAAATTTGAAATCAATTAGTATTATTTCTTGTTACTGACGAATTTTACAATCATGAGTAGGGACTCCATTTTTAGGCACAAAAACTCGCGTAATAGGCACCTAAAGCGGCAGAAAAAAACGCAAATAGGCACTAAATAGGCACAAAAATTAAAAATAGGCAAATAAAATATTTTATTAACGCTTTTAGGTAGTATGAAATTATTAAATATTTTAAGTTTATTTTTCGAAAAGAACAAATTTGAAAAATAAAAATTTTTTAATAAAAAATGGTAAATTTTGTGGATCGATTTTTGGGCAAAATTTTTCAATTCTTAGGAATGTATTATGTGATCAAGTGAAAGGGTATAATTTTTCTCACTCTTGCAGTATTTGTTTTCCTTTTTTTACAAACCAATTTTATTTATAAATTTTACTCATTTTTTTTATTTGTAAAAATAGATTTGAACTAATTTAAAATCTTGCTAAATATATTTGTGTTTTTTGTAGTTTTATTTTCAAATAATGTTTGTAAAAAATTTAATTCGTTATAAATCAGCTTCGTCTATAACAACTCGGGCATTATTTTTTTTTGATACTTTGATTTATGAACATTATTAATGAAATTTATTTCTAATAACCTTTAAGAAAATCACATATAAATAATTTCAATCAACTACTTTTATAATGCTTTTCTTTTAAATTCTTCCTTTGTTTTTGATCGAATCTTCTTATAAATTAAATTCTTTATTATTTAAAAAATCCAATTAAAAATATTTTTTCACTTTTTTTTGTGTAATTATTAATGTTTTCTTTCTTTTTTAAATTAAAATAGGCAAATAAAATATTTTATTAACGCTTTTAGGTAGTATGAAATTATTAAATATTTTAAGTTTATTTTTCGAAAAGAACAAATTTGAAAACCAAAAATTTTTTAATAAAAAATGGTAAATTTTGTGGATCGATTTTTGGCCAAAATTTTTCAATTCTTAGGAATGTATTATGTGATCAAGTGAAAGGGTATAATTTTTCTCACTCTTGCAGTATTTGTTTTCCTTTTTTTACAAACCAATTTTATTTATAAATTTTACTCATTTTTTTTATTTGTAAAAATAGATTTGAACTAATTTAAAATCTTGCTAAATATATTTGTGTTTTTTGTAGTTTTATTTTCAAATAATGTTTGTAAAAAATTTAATTCGTTATAAATCAGCTTCGTCTATAACAACTCGGGCATTATTTTTTTTTGATACTTTGATTTATGAACATTATTAATGAAATTTATTTCTAATAACCTTTAAGAAAATCACATATAAATAATTTCAATCAACTACTTTTATAATGCTTTTCTTTTAAATTCTTCCTTTGTTTTTGATCGAATCTTCTTATAAATTAAATTCTTTATTATTTAAAAAATCCAATTAAAAATATTTTTTCACTTTTTTTTGTGTAATTATTAATGTTTTCTTTCTTTTTTAAATTA